>KV751330.1:7257655-7270704 GCA_001698575.1 Mola mola | reverse complement strand
ACCCTTAACTGTCCCGGGTTTCCGTTTGTCATCCGGTGCAGACACACGGACACACCGCGGGCTGAGTCGGCCGGGGACGCGCAGCAACGGGCAGGGCCGCGGCTCGCAGTCGCAGCGCTCCAAGTTTGACAACATGCCCCTTTAAGACTCGACCTCCCCCTGCCGCCACCTACCGCCTCCACCTCACACACTCCTGCGCCGCCCACACACGACCAGTGGACTCGAGACCTGCACCTAGGAGAAATATTTTTATTTTGTATAACAGACAGATATTCTAAACAAATTAAATATTTATTTTCATTTCAGCAAAAATTGTGTACTAGCTAACAGCAAAGACTTTTTTATAACGGGGGGGTATTTATATGTAAAGTTTTTTGATTTACAGCATTATGAGAGATGAAAAAATTGAGAATTACGTGCCAATTTTTTCACACGTTAGATAAATAGAATAATATTGTGGTGCCTTTTGCTGTATGCTGAAGTCGGAGGTCCCATTGAGTTTTTGTAGCCTTTCTTATAAAGACTCCTCGTTTTTATAGAGACCAACCCTCTTCCTTCCTTTTGCTTTGTTCTTCTTTTTCTTTTTCTCTCTGATTTGGGATCTTCTTGTTGAACTGTGATCGGATTATGTCATCATGCAATATTGATTCCTCCTGTGTAAAAGGTGTCTGTTTACATGATCCACACAATACGCTCGTTTCGCAGGGACATTAGTCACTGATGCAACCGGAAGTGTAGAGCAGTTTATCTCTGATGATTTTTCGTCACATTGGTCACTTATGTCTTCATTCGCTGCCTCTCAGTTATTTGTTGTTTCCGTGGAAACACGAGGGAAGTTGACTTTCTTTGTAAGTGTTCAGGGTGCTGCCATGACATAGGTGATGGTTGCTATGCGTGCATGCATGTGTGTGTGTGTGTGTGTGTGTGTATACACCCCATGATGCCTCATTTGGTTTTCGCCTTCTGTTCACCTTTGAGGGTGTGGTCTCTGGTTTGACCGACATGCTCCTTTCCACCAATCCTCACGCTGCCGTTAGCTCAAATCATTGGCCAGGGTGCTGCCGATCTAAACCGAACCCATCCATTTGTAATCCAGCCTGACTCTGGCCTCCCGTGGACTGCCCGGCCCACCCGTTTTCTTATGCCAGCAGTTTAGAGCCGCACTGTGTCTCAGGACTTCCCCATCACACCACAGCCAAAAGACTCAAAGCGGAGAGCGCGCGTCATCTCAGCTACAGTTCAGTCGGCAGGCCAGATCCACGCCTCCTTCACCCTCCTTCCTGTGCGTCTGTCAGGTCTGTTGCATTCACTTGTGGCCACGATTAAGTGAGCGTGGGTAATCACTCTTGGAAGGGACATTCACTTTTTATTTTTTACTTCAAAAATATGAGTGTGTACATTAGCTTGCGAGTCGTTGTGTATGAGTAGGTTGATAATGGCGTACAGAGACCACATCTGCTCTCTATGTTACAGCGTAGATAGGGAGTCTGGGCCCACCTTAGTTACTAATATAACCCTGCTGGAAACTTGGCTGGCCCCCTCCAGCTGTGGGCCCGGCGAACCACCTCTCATCCCTGTAGCGACAGCCCTGCTCTGATGGGGAAAATCTCTTGTGGGCCGCTGCATGCAGGTTTACACTGCTAGAGAGTGGATTTCTTTCCTTAAGCTCACAGCGGAATACTGGTGAATAATTATACTGGTTACTGCATTATTGATTTGTGTTCAAATACCTATATTGATTGAGCTTCTTCTGCTTGGTCATATTGACTGAATGATCTGTTACGTGTCTTTCCCTGTCTGCCCCCTCCACCCCACATCAATCCTCACCTTCATGTCTCTTCTCACCTCCCTTACCAACCTACAGAAGCAACTAGCAGATTAATTTAGGCCCCCATCTCTGGGAACTCTTCCACTTTCGATATATACATTGGGTCTGGAGAACCTTTCAGGCTAAGTGAGGAAAATTTTACCGTGTCAGATACAATATATGTCCATACTGATTTCAAATAAGTAGAATTTTTTCTGTTGTTTCCTTGTTTTCACACAGGAGATGCATGGATCACAGATATAGAAAGTATCTTAAAAATGGCAAAAAAAAAAACCCTCAGGGGAATCGTGCTAGAAATTAAAAAAAAATATATAAAAAAATATTTGGGTTTACAGCCCAAAGGTCAGGCTAGTTTTGTCTTACTATTCACTGTAATAAATCGGGGATTTGCAATGTGGAAATACTGCAAGTGAGGGTAGTGTGCTTCTAGAGCTAGTTGAATTGTTAACACTCCCCGTCCTCTTTCTCCTTGCCCTGCACTCCCCCTTTCTCCCCTTACATACACACACACACACACACACACACATTTCACAAATCGCACACTCATCACATGTAATGAAACACACACTCAGACACGCACACAGACACACAATCCCTGACATTGTGCATACATACACACACAAACACCTTCCATGTTTGTGTTTGTCAAGTTTTCTTTATTTTTTTAACCTCCCTCTCTCTTCCTTCGCCTCTCCTCCTCTTCCTCCTCCTCCTCTCCTCTCCTCTCCACTTTCTCCTCCTCTCCTCTCCTCTCCACTCCTCTCCTATGCATGTACTAGTGGTACTGGTAGTTGGGTGCATGGAAAAAGCAGCAAGCAAATCTTTTTTCCACTCGGTAAAAAAAGTTAAAATATGTCTTCATTTTAACATTCAGCAATAAATTCCCTTCTACTCATGTCCATCATTCTTGGAATATGCTAGAAGATTTTTTGCAAGTTTTAACAAAAACATACAACTTGTAAAAGAAGAAAAATCCCAAACCACCCCTTCATATGAAAAATAAAACTTTATTCCTACCATTTTGAAACGGTCCTGTCATCTTTGTAATAAAAACAAGTGTTGCTTTTAATTTACAGCCATTCACAATCTGTTATTACTGCTTTATTGGTACTGAAATAGCTTTATAACATCAAGAAAGCTAAAGTCATAGGTGAGACAGATATAAAATAAGGACAAAATTCCATAGTTTGCCTCACACAGATCAGCTTTAAAGGTGGACAAGAAGGGAGCTCCTCGAGAGTGAAATCAGTTCTATAGTTGCCGACTGCAGTATAGTTCATAAAACCCTGCACTCAAAATCATCAAAAAGAACATGGCTCAAACTTGTATCTCAAATGTTCTTCCCTCAAGCTGGTTTCTCTCATTTCTTAGGTAGTTATTAGCATGTGGACTTAGGTTCAAGTATTGACTTCTTTCTGAGCAGTTTGTTTGAAAGTAGTAATTTGGTGTTACAGAAAGGGGGGGTGAAAGTTCATGATTGACAGCTGATCCCTACACACAGTTGAACAGGTGAGTGTGTGGGCGGGGCCTCGATAGCGCAGCTCCACCTCCAGATCTCTACTGTGCAGCCGTTGGCTCCAAATGTCATCGCCAGCAGAAGGTTGCAGTTCTCTTTTCCACGATGTATTAGCCTCATTTTTGTAAAGTGAAGATGCCACATCCATCTGACTGTATGTCAGAATTTGTACTACAAACCGTTTTTAAAAAAAGAAAATTGGTTTGCATTGTGAGATTATACCCAAACACAATAATCCCGGCAAATGAATGAGTTTGCGTGTGTGATAGACAGATAGCCAGTTCACATTTAATTGTTGATTTAATATCTAGTTACTACTACTGCTAATAATAATAATAATGACAATTTATGTTTATTAAAAAAAAGTTCAAATAAAAATAACGAATAGACATGTTTGCATTAAGATAATCTAAGCATTAGCCACCATCCTTTTCCTAGAGACATACACCACGTAAAGCAGTGTGAAACTTTTGAACTGCATATGCTGCTTTCAGCTGTTCAGACATATGTCCAGGTATGAGGCCTCCTCACACATTTTGTTTTACCTGATGAGTCCATGGCTTTGGGGTGATGGGGCCGAGAAATCGTCTAACTGTCTCCATAAATGGAAGGAGCCCAGCTGTCAGGTCTGCAGGTGATCTGTGTTTGAATGACAGAGGTGTTTAACAAGCCATTAGACCAGTTCTATTTCACCCAGTGGTTGAATTCATGATGGAAAATTGGTCTATCATTATTGGTTTATGAAACAGATTCAGCACTCAGTGACTTAAAACGGGTTAGCAAACAAGGTATGTTAAAGCACATCTTGTCAAATTAAACTAAATAAGCTGTTGTTTTGTTACTCAAAGAACTGTATTTCATTATTTTCTCATCAAGCTTAAAACATTCATTCTTATCCTTGGAGAAGGACAAGAAGTTACCACACAGGCCGTGTTGGAGCTCATCTTGACATTTTAATCATGTTCTTCCTAAGTGGATGAGAGCCTGATTGTCAGTGATGCATAAGTCCTCAGACAAATGGAAACTGACACAAACCTGGTGATGAAAATCATGTAACGCGATTTTAAATCTCAGTGCAGTTACTAACTAAACTTGTGATATTGTTTCAAATAAAGCCTTGTTCACGCCAATGTTCCTTTCTATCTCATGATTCCTCAAAACTCTGTTTTACTAGTCCTCAGCATCTCTGTGCATGTGTGTACTAAAACTCAGACTTGCCATAATACAATTAATGTATTTTAATAATTGCAACACGTGCGTGTGCGAATGAGTGTGTCTTTGCAGTTGAATGGTGCAGTTTTACTGTTGTTGGCATGCTCTGCAGTTCATCGTCATGTTGTGTATGACCATGAATACCACAGCAATGTCTGGGAATGCAATCACAGCCTGGACACTCCTCACTATGTGGCCTCAAGAACTCTGGAGTAGGACTTCTTGGCACTTTCAGAAACAGCTGGTCATGGGTTGTTATTGCAACCCAATGCTGCAGGCCAACAAAATCAACAGGTTAATTTAAAATCTTTAAAAATCTTTGATTAGTTTCCCTGGAGTTTTTAAATTGGGTAACAGAGAATATTTCATGAGTTACCAGAGCAAGTTGCACAAGTTACACGACAGTAATTGATAACCTAACTTCTGGACCAACGGAGGAGGTCACAAGCACAACTTCTGTGTCCAACCGTAAGAGAGTTCATGGTTGTACATTTTCTAGTGCATCCACCCTCCACTCCTAACAAGACCCAAAGGAACCACTATGAATGTCCTGAAACAGGTATCAGGAAGTGCACTCAGAGGTCCCCTCTCCATGTCCTGCAGGTCAGAACGGTTTTGGTGGAGTAAGAGGGACAATACAGTATTGAGCAGGTGGTTTAGATGTTGTGGCTGATTAGTGTGCAGTCCATAAACATGGCAACACCCAGACTGAAACTTACATATTTTAATCCACTCATTACAACCTACACCCATTTTGAATAAACAGTATTTTATGTCATTTTCTATTTTTAAACGTGATCTGTCAAAGTTTCAGACATCAGACACTGAAATATATTTACATTAAAATTATTTTCACATCCATGCTGTTTCCACAGGTGGCTGTTCTTTTTTTAACAAAAACAAAATGTTGAATTCTTAACGTGGGAGTCAAGGTTAATATAAAGTCCAGTCAAAGTGTGGAAAAAAAACAAAGAAACATCAAACACACACACATTAAAAAACAAAAAAAACAACAAAAAAAACAGCTCAAGAGTTTTTTTATTTCCGAAAGTGTCCAAAACTTTAATATCACCAGGTAAGGAATGCAACGGATCAATGAAACACGCAAAGGGAACAAAATGACAAACAGGGCAAATTCAAAATGCATAATTGCCTGCCATTGTACTGTAAATAACAGACTATCAGCAGTTTTGCCGTTTACCCTGTAATGTGGTTGCTGTTTTCAAGGTTAGAATAGAAACATTTTGTGGTACATTTTCATTGAAAACACATAAACGTAAGGTACATTGAAAATCACTGGATTCTAATGCAATTTCAATTCAATTTCAACATAATTTAATTATTACAAGATTTATTTTGCTCCATTATTTTGAATTCCATTCGACAACAGTGTTACTGTTACTTCCACAAAAAAAAAAAAATTGCAGAAGGAGCTGCTGCACAAGAATCATCAATTAGTCAGTCAGTGATAGTAGCAGCACAGCAGAGGACACAGTCTTTACATTGCAGAGCTCTAACTCTCCACTGTCCTTTGTCCTCTGTTCCACTAGGAGCCAGTTTCTGTCTTTTCCTGCTCCTCATCTTCTTCCTCACTGTCCTCCTCCTCCTCACTCTCGCTGTACTGATAGTGACAACGGTTGGTATTTACAAAGAGGTCGCTCTCGTCATCTTCTGAGTCGCTTCCATCCTCCTCCTCCTCGTCTTTCTCCTTCTCCCCATCTTCTTTGGCTTGTTTTTTGCTTGTCTTGTCCTGCTCTGATGGCTCCTCCATAAAACCCTCAGGCCTGGAGGACGTGAAGGTAAAATAAAACAAAACAAAACAGCCACACTCAGTTACACTTAATGAAACAATGCTGATCGTGTGTGTGTGTGTATATACCTACTTACCAGCACTGTTGCTTTTGCAAGTACTGAATGTGATCTTTGTAGAGAATGAAGCTGATCTCTGCCTTCACCTTCTCTCCTTCCTCGATAGGATCCACAATCACATAGTCACCTTGGGAAATGAAGAGCAGACAGATTTTAAAAGTTAACCATAACAATAAAAGTACATTATAAATGCAAATTTTTCTTTCAGCCAGTACTTACTAATACTATTAAAAATTTGCTAATAACAAACTCAATATTTAGATAAAAAAAATTACAAATTCAACATTGGGATATATTTGGGAAATATTTCTCTAGAAGAAATCGGTAGGCCAATTAAAGAATATCAGAAAAATTAAATGCATTCTATTATGGGTGTAAAATTACAGAATCAGGAGTTGATACAAATCATGATACACAGGGCACAATTTGATAAGTACCATGATAAATTACTATATCAAAATTCTTCATATTTGGCTCGTTGAACAGCAGTATATTGAATGTTAACAACGCTTTACCGATATGATTGTGATCATAATTTCACTTTTGGGAGCTTCCTTATTACTTTCCTGTACATAATGTAAATCATTTTTGCAGTTCTTCTGAAATAAATCATATATTTATAAACTAGATGACATTTCATGGTGTCAGGGAATCTCCATTTTCAAATGATTTACAAAGTGAAAAGCATACTAATAAATGGAATTAAAGATCCTATTCTCTGGCAGTATAAAGAGAAAGTTCAACACTTAATATCTTTAAGTGATAAAGTATGCAAAACTACATTAGTCTGACATTCAAGGCAATGCAACGATGCCACTTGTTTCGAAAAGCAAGTAAGTGGCACATTCTTCAAAATGGCCAGAAATCTGCTTGCAGCTGTTTAATTGGGAATGAAGTGCACTCCACTGGTTTGTAAACCTGAGACACTTTTCACAAACACTAGTAACATCGTTTATGTTTCTGAGCGGCTTGGCAAACATTTAACGATTCACGTAATAATAATGAATCTAAACATCCCATCATTAGTTACCTCTCTTTATCCAGATGTTCTTGCGGAATTTGGTGGGCATGCTCACCAGGAAAGATTCCCCCTGGGCTGTCACAGTCTCATGGAGGTTGTTACCACGGCTACCAATAACCTATGAGTGCACAGGTTTCAGGTATAGGATGGAGACAAATTGAGGACAAAGTCTACTGTAACGTGGATGGTTGTGTAAAGTCTATATGTTAAATAAGATGCAGGTCAAAAAAAGCTTACTTTCACAATCTGCTGATTTTCTGTCGGCGTGACTAAGTCTCCAAGAACCTCTTTGACAACATGTTTGCGTTTTGTGGCCTGTGACATTATGGACAATGAGCTTCGACTTTCTCCCAGCCAGCTGTGAAGACAAAAAACGGGTCACGGTGCTGGTAACCGTGATGCTCTCACTTGAAAAGATCGGTCAAAAACGGTGGCGCATACACGGTACAGTAACAATATAACGGTAGACAGCAGCCTGTTAGCATAGCAACTTTCCTTTAACTTAGGGTACGTCAGTGATTTAAATTATATCGTGGTGAATGACAGCGATTCACAAACGTTTACGTTACTATTTTAATTATTATGGAATTATCTAGAAACGTAAGTGAATAGCTGTTGCCTTAAATTAATGACAAGTTAGTTACACGAACTACTGGCGTGAATGATTTAAACTAGCTGACTATGCTAACATTAGCTATCCCAAAATTATCCCTATGCTGTACAACAATAGCAAGTTAACTTAAATGCTAACTTTGAAAGAAAGAAGTTACTATGTCTCCAAGAGGCTGAACGTATCTCTGGACAGCTTCACAGCAGCTAGAACACACTTTCGAAAAAGGACACGGTGAAATATTGTTAAACCACATGCGCTTGATTTCTGAAAACAACGCTACTTCCGGTAGCCGGTGAGTTCTCACTTTCAAAATAAAAGTCTGTTTATGCGCAGCCACGCATGACAACTGCGCTCCACGTTACTGATAAAGAAGTGGGCGTTGGAATTCCAATTTTCCACATCTGCAACAGATGTTATTAATTGCCTGACTGAACAACTACAACATCATTTTAAAACGAATACGCAGATGTATTTCTTCTGTGGTAGATCCTTTGCTTTATGGGAAATGAAGTTTTTTTTTTTTTTTAAAAAATATGTTTATTAGATTTTTTTCTGACAATAGGAGCACACAGGAAATAATCCTCTTATGCAAGTCACATTTAAGAATTCATGTCGAATACACTCATTGTGGAATAATAAAGGAGGCATCAGATCGAAGAAAATTCAAATAGGGCTTCCATACTTTATAAAACATCAACATTTCTATGTGGCCCGTTTCATAGAAATTCCAAAGGGATAAAATCAAATATAATTTTTCGAAGGGCCCTTATCACCAGTCCATTGTAATAATAAGTATATGAATATTTTTGTGTCAGGTATTCCTAAAATAAATAATTCTCCCATTTGTCTTATGTTCTTGTATCCCACTGTTGAAAGCCAGAATCTGAAACTCAAGTAATAAGATGTTCATCGATGGGTCATTTAGTGTTTTATTTATTTTTTATTTTTAACTAATGGCTTCATTAGATTAACAGTGTATATGAGAAAAGAAAAACATAAACAAGGAATAGAATTTTACACTTTTTTAATTCAACCTTAATTTATCTCTTTCTTACAACAGTTTTTACAATTGTATTGCATGTCCTAATGTGCAGATAAATTTAGGGGAAAAGCCCCATTGTTCAATAAACCTCCACAAGTGCTACACAGCAATAGCACAACCTCGGCTAAGAAAACATTAAAGAAAGCTGACAAAACACAAATGTAACTACAGTCAGAGCATGTTCTTTATCAAACCTGTGCTTAGTTACAGTGAGGACACGAGGTAAAACCAATACTGCCAAAACATTGTCATCATTATGACCTGCAAGACTAACAGAAAAAAAACACACACATAAAATCTAATTTAAGTCTAATATCAAACTTCTCAGCAATGCTAGCTTTTTTAGAAAAGCTGGTACTCTATCTTTTTAGTAAACTGAAACAAGTTATGAAGCTCAGACAGTAGTGTGGTTTAACATCAACAGGACTTCATGTATGTTTGAGTGTGATCTTAAAGCAGCAACGGATCAAATGTGTGTGTGTGTGTGCACGTAGCGTAAAGGTGGGATCAGCTGGCAGCCGTTGTAGTCAGTAGTGTGTGCTTAAGTGTGTGAATACTGTATGTGGTATTCATGGTTTAGTTGATTACAGCAGATGAGCACATGCTGTTGATCCCACATGCACTGGACCCTCTGTATAAGTAGTAGTAACCCTGTAAGACAGGGAGGGAAATAAAAACATACTCTCCAACAAAATAGTACTGTAGTAGGAATCAGAAATCTAATGTTATATGATACAAAACAGTGGTTGTTTTTGTACAGTAGGGGGCAATTCAACACCAGGCTGTATCATTGAGTTAAAAACAACAACAAAAAAAAAAACAATCAAAAAACCCATCCTTTTAAAAAGTCTATAAATCACAGAACACTGTAACCTTCAGAACAAAGTTGTTTGTTTCACTCACAGTGTTGATGTGTACCAGTAACTGAGCTGCTATATTAATAAACATCAGAAGAAGCAGAGCGGTTTCAAAGTTTTGTTTATTAGCTTTAGTCAATTGAGCTAATACTAATTCTTAGCACAGCAAAGGGAGACATGAGTCAAGAGATGCTGTGTTAGATGGGTGTGCAGGTGGGAGAGCACAGCCACACTTTCTCAAGTTAGAGATTCCCCTTGGGTCTGCCCTCCCATCAAAATGTACGTAATTTCCAAATCTAGCCAACCAACATAACCAGCACTGGCCCATAAAGCCGACCTTCAAAAGGGTGCGTCAGAAGTCAGGGGATGACATCACAGAGGGTTTAAACTTAGTCCAACTGGACATGAAGAGAAGTTGGCCTTCAGAATGTCCATAAATCTGTCTGTCAAATACCACTTGGTACAACGAGTGACAAAGCCAGGAAAGGTGGCACAGGGTCATAGGGTACCCAAGACTTTTGCCCAAGAGACTGGATCTGGCTCAATTTAAAAAAAACTATTTGGTTAAGGAAAACATAATGGTTTTGGTTTAATATACTCTGTAGAGCCTTTTACAATGTTAAAGCCATGTGATAGTTTTAACTTTAATATCAGAATGTGGGTTGTAGTTGCTTTGTTTTCAAGAAGAATAAAGTGTTCTTTTATTTAAAAAAAAAAAAAAAAAGCCCCTTTCAGTCTTTCTGTTAGAGAGTTGGTAGGAGGGACTGTCTTACCTGCTCTCCATAATCCTCTCCCCAGCTGTTTTTGATGGCCCAGAATGGGACACCTTTACCTAAAAGCACAGAAACATTCATATGGTGCACTCGAGTGCATCTTGATATACTAAATGATCATTCATAAAAACGCTTACGTTCTCCATATCCCACAAGCAGCACGGCATGGTCGATCATCCAGGGGTTGCAGAAGATCTTCAAAGGGTGAGACACACCCTTCCTGTAGAACTACAGAATAGACAATAACAACAATTTCCATGGGCATAATGACAGCTTGTAGTTCAAATTGTGTTGAACGACTCATCGTTGTGTTGGATGAATTTACTGTAGCAGGGATAAAAGTGCTCACCTGCATGGCAAACGCATTCAAAGCGACAGAGACTGGTCCATTCTCTGCCAGCCAGGCTGCAATTTCTGACAACAATAACAAAATGAGTCCCATCAACAGACCTGTTTTTCCGAACTGCCACACAGATGAGTTTTCCAATAATATATCAGCAAAATCAACACCCATCAACCGCCACTACAAGGTACCGGATGTTATAACGATTATTCTTTAAATTTAATTCGTTTCTTGTAACTTTTAGATTCAAAAAAAGCTTGTTTGGGTGTGTTTTGATAAGAACTCCTTTTGACACATATTTATTGTTGCTCTGTCTTCACTCCGCTCGTATTCGCTCAGCCAACTCACCCTTCTCATCTTTGGACAGCTCCACAGAGCTGTTGATGTAGGCAGCCACCTTCCCAGTGGTGAAGCCACACTTCTGCTTGTGCCCGCTGTAGGAGTAGTCGCTCTCTGACTCCAGACCACCTTAGCGACACGCAAGCATGAAGACTAAAACGTTTGGGCTCACACTTACGTATATATGCATTGATGCCTTTGGAGGCTGATCAATATCAACAACAAAAAAAGGGGGATTGGAAGCTTAAATGTGTCTTCATGCTTGCACACATCACATGTGCTCCACCGTGTCTTTCCTACCCAGCTTCTCGATGGCTTCATAAGCGTTTGATGGCAGCCCTCCTCTGCAGGCTTTGTCCAGCCCATCACAGTCAACAAGTTCTGTTACGGACAAATCAACGTACTAATCAAATCATGACTCTGTATGTGCAAATGTAAACAGTGATGTCTTCTTTTCTGCAGGGAGAAATTTACTGAATTATTGAATCGGCGCTGTTTGTTTGGGTCTATAAGTGTGTGTGTGTGTGTGTGTGTGTGTATTACCTTGTTCAGACAGGGACAGCAATGTCCCATTTCTCAGGAACCACTGGCCTTCAATGTTGCCTGTAACAGAAAATGCCCAACAAGAACCACACATTCCCTGCAAGGAGTGCACGCACACACACACACACACTAGCATGAGGTAAACAGAAGGTACAATATGCTATTTGGAGTAACTAACCTATTAAAAACTGGTTGACGGTACCTGATTCTTAACAGGACTGACAGCTCCGTGATCCCGCCAATCCCAGCTGGCAGGGGCGGGGCCTCTGGCAGGAGAGGCTGATTTCATTGGACGATGAAGAGTCCACTGACTCAGCAGCGGGTTCAGGTATGTCGAGCGAAACTCTTCCTCTGGAGGCAAAAAAAAGGAAGAAGAGAAGTAAAACTGGTGTTTTACTTAGGAGGATGCTTTTAAAGGGAAGTTGCTGCTGTACTGAACTCGCACACACCAGTTAGGTCGCTGAACATAGTGACGCCATACTCAGCTGAGCCTTGATCCAGTGACTGAAGCTTCTCTGCAGTCTTCAGGTTCTCGTGGAAGATGCGTAAACGATGGTCTGCCTCTAAAGGGCCACAGATGAAATAAATGTAAATTCAAAAAATAATTAAGCTCTTGACATTGACAGACTACTGGCCAGTGTATCCATGTTGTAAACCCAATAACATTCCAACCTCCTGTCTCTTTAACCTTTAATTGATCATCTATTACCTGCCACTTACTGGCAGGTAATAGATGATCAATTAAAGGTTAAAGTCTTTATATCATTACCTTTATATTATTACCTGCCACTTACTGGCAGGTAATAGGCATAAACACTTCCCCTTTCTACACTTCCATATCTTTATCATTAAGATGCCTGATATTCTATTCATATTTATGTGGTCATCTGTCACGATTATGTTTAGAACTGCAACGACTAATTGATTATGTCAGTCTCGTAATCGAGCAAAAATGTCAAAAATGTAAGGGTTCCAGCTTCTTAAATGCCAGGATTTGAAGATTTTCATTGTCATTTCTGACAGTAAATTATGGGTTTTTAACTACAGGTTCAGCTGTTTGAAGATGTCCCGTTGAGCTTTTTTATGATTTGAT
>KV751330.1:7217609-7257619 GCA_001698575.1 Mola mola | reverse complement strand
ATTTTAAATCTGTTAATTGTGAAAATAATCTGCAGATTAATTAATGATAGTTGAAGCTCTAGTTATGTATCCTTTGGTGTCTCAGATTGGGATTCTCCACTATTTAAAATGTATTCCTGTTTATTTACATAAGATGCTCATCCATTCTCATTCCAAAGGCTGTGAATCGACTGTTGGGGTTTATGTGTAGATTTTCATACAAGATGAATGCCTTTTACCGAGGCTACGCGTAAACAGGAGTTTGAAACTGCGTGCATATGTTTGGGGCGCTCGTTCACTCACCTTCCTGGCTGCTGTAGACCTTATTGTATTTTATCATGAATTCTTTAAACTGGCCCAACAGCTCCACGGACACCTGCCAGATAAAAGGTAGACAGACACACAGACCCTGTCCTTTATCTCAAGTTCAAACTGATAGCAGTGGTTTGCATAAGAGGCCGATAACAACATGGAACTGATGATCAATATTGTCCTAGTAGTCCTGATCACGACATGATTTTACCTCCAAGGGCAGGCTGGGGGACACGTCCGTGGCCTCATTGGTCTCTTCTGGTTGTGGTTCAACTGATAAAGACAACACGTTAAGTTTCCATGTTCGTAACACCTACATTCACACCTACATCTTTATGTGTTCAAGAGTTCACGGATTTAGAGATTAAACAAATATGGTTGAGATGTTATATTTTGTCCCATTTACAGGAAAAAAAATAATATTGGTGAACTTCTATCACTTTTTCTTTTTGATATAAAGACTTATCAAGCAAGTATGTAAACCTTATTGTTAGTACATAACAACGGATGATCAAATTTACCTAAAGTTTTCACAATATGCAAACGTGTTCCTGGGTTTTTTAGCCATATTTTGAACCACGAACATTCGTGCTTTAATGATGATTGCTTTGACTGCTGACTGACCTTTGGGCTGACACTTCTGTTTAAGCAGAGTTGAAGTACCCTGCCACGGAATGTCCCACACTTCGAACACGCACACCTCCGTCTGACAGAAACATAAAAAAAGGGACAGAGATATTCTATAACATCATTCTACAAGGGTCATATACTGTCATAAACAGTATATGTTCAAAGAGTTGAAGACCGATTGAGTAATGTGTGTAAAAATGTGAATGATGTAACGAATACCAAACAACAAAGCTAGGCTAATGTATGTTTCAGTGCTGCACACACATCCCTATGAGGCATGAGGCATGAGGCATGAGACTGCTTAGGGTTACTTCAAGGCAAACTGAAGTCATAAGATCACTGGTGACATCTCAGCAAACAGCACTGCACTGCTGTGGTAACAAATTATTACGTAGTTAGGTGCACACCCAAGCTGGTTCCCAATTCCAGATATTACATATGCCTTAGTGAAATCTGCAATTTCTAAATCAAGACAATGACATATACCACAGATTCCGTGTCTCTCCCACACACACGCAATCTTACCTTGAGTTTGTGTGCCTCTGGATAGAAGTCACATGTCCTGAGCATGACGGATTTCTTACACTGCGTGTTACTCAGTTCCACTGTTATTGTGTAACGCACACCCTTCACCAACTGCAAAACAGACAAATGCACACGTGCACGCACATTCAGTTTTTCAGTCAAATGACATGTACAAGTTTTACCTTTAACAAACCATTTATTCACACATATTTTTTTTTTTTTGAGATGTAAACTGCAGATTTGAGATGAGGTATATAATCTGTGTTTACTGGTCATACAAAACGTGCGAATGCATTTAGCCAGACAAAGCTTATTGCGTGAGCATTGACTCTGCTGAAGTATCTCTGGATGCTTCCTTTGCTGTGTGGACACTCTGGTGGAAGCTGGTCACACTGCACAGACAAGCAAGTTATCCAGCTCTATTCAGTGACGGTTTCATGCCACGACAATGACCTCTGGCCAAAAAGTAAACATACTGGCGGTAACATTCTTCTCTGAGCATTACTTCTGCAATGGCTGGTGTATGTCATTATTTTGAAGGTAGGTCAACATGTTTCTGGTCGTTTGTTTAGCTAACTTGTTAGCCTGACGCAGCTCTACGTGCCCCCCAGCATCGCGGTTGTTCACAAAGAACTGAGCGTTCTTACTGCAATACACTCAATTAAAATAAAACCAACTACTCTCCTTTCATGACAAGTTGCAATTACAACATGTGACTATGCATTGCTGTGAATATATAAGCGTTAAATGAATGTTAAAAGACGGACCTGTTTGGTGGCAGAAATGAGCCGGCTGACTTTGCGGAGGTGCATGGCGTTGGAGCCCCGGTTGTAGCGCTCCTCGGCGAACTGCATGGCCTTCTGTAGGCCTGGGTCGGACTCCTGCAGCCGGACCGGAGAGCCTGGAGGCCCAAACAAAGGCCGGTCGAGGTCCTCCCCGAGCCCGTGTACCGAGCCCAGTGCGGCGGTGGCCAGGGCCAGCCACAGGATTAACGTTACCCTACAGCAGTGGAATCTGACCATGATGTTGGTCCCGGTGTGTTGTCAGAAAGAAGGACAAGTGTCCCCTCGCTGCTCAGATAAAGAGAGATGTGTTTGCTTTCCTCGAAGACAAATCGATATAGAGGTTGGTTTATCTGCTGCGCTTACACAAGCCGCACCACATCCGTGTTGTTGCCAAACAAATGTACTGGTCCGGCTGTGGGCGGGACTTTGGGCAGGAACGGCCGGGGTGTGTTCAAGAGGCACACTTGCGATAAGGTGTTGTGCTCTGCTCATAATGGTAACATACTGCACACACACTTTAACACCGCTATCGCTTGTAAATGCGTAATAACTAGTTAACAATAAACAGTATGGATATTAAACCAAAGAAAAGAAACATTTGCAACATCACATACAGTGGGGGAAATAATTATTTGATCTCCTGCTAAATTTGTAAGTTTCCTACTTAAAAAGTAATTAGCGGACTCAAATTGTTATGGTTGTTTACTGATTATGGCGATAGACAGAATTTCAGTCGAAAATGCATAAACACACACAATACGAAAAATTATAAATTGTTGTGTTTATTGAGTGAAATAAGTATTTGATCTCCAAGCAAAACATAAGTTCATACTTGACAGACAAACCCTTGTTGGCAAGCGCAGCGATGAGATGTTTCTTGTAGTTGGTCACCAGGTTTGCACACAACTCAGGAGGGATTTTGGCCCATTCCTCTTTCTGTTAAGAAAGTCTTTCAAGTTTCTTGGCTGCTGCTTGGAAACTCGAAGCTTCAGCTCCCTCCACAGGTTTTCTATAGGGTTGAGGTCTGGTGACTGACTAGGCCACTCCATGACCTTAATATGCTTCTTGTTGAGCCACTCCTTTGTTGCCCTGGCAGTATGTTTTGGGACATTTTCATGCTAGAAGACCCACCCATGACCCATCTTCAGTGTTCTTGCTGAGGAAAGGAGGTTTTCATTCAAGATTTGAATGTACATAGCTCTGTTCATTGGCCCCTCAAATGAGGTGAAATCGCCCTGTATCCTTTGCACAAAAACAGACCCAAAACATAATGTTTCAACCTTCGTGCTTGACTGTGGGAATCTTCTTTGGGTCATACATTTTTTCATCCTCCAAAGAGAGCGGGTTGAGTTCATGCCAAATAGCTCAGCTTTGGTTTCATCTGACCATAGTACTTTCTCCCAAGGCTTCTCTGCGTCATTTAGATGTTCAAACTTAAGGCGGGCCTGTACATGTGCCTTCTTGAGCAGGGGGACCTTGCGGGCACTGCAAAATTTTTAGTCTATTATGGCACAGTGTGTTACCAACTGTTTTGTTGGTGTCTGGGGTCCCAGTTGCCTTCAGACCATTAACAAGCTCCTGCCATGTAGTTTTCGGCTGCTCCCTCACCTTTCTCATCATCATCTTCACTCCACGAGGCGAGATCTTGCATTGAGCTCCAGACCGAGGACAGTTGATGGTCATTTTGTGGGTCTTCCATTTTTGAATAATGGCGCCAATAGTTGTCACCTTCTCACCAAGCCTTTTGCTGATGGTTTTGTAACCCATTCCAGCATTGTGCAGGTCTACAATCTTGTCCCTGACATTTTTTGACAGCCGTTTGGTCTTACCCATGGTGCTATAAAGATTAGAATGGAAGAAACTGATTTCTAGAGCAGGTGAACTTTATACACATGACGAGTTAAGATCAGGAGTGTTGGTAATAGGTTGATTATGCACAGCTGTGTACAACATGGGCACCAGCCAATCTGTGGGAGATAGAATTCTGGGTGAGGTTTTGGGGATCAAATACTTATTTCACTCAATAAAATGCAAAACATTTTATAACTTTTATATTGTGTTTTTTTAAGCATTTTCGACTGATATTCTGTCTATTCCCATAATCAATAAACAACCATACAAATTTGAGTCCACACATTTTTTTTGTAAGTAGGCAAACTTACAAATTTAGCAGGGGATCAAATAACTATTTCCCCCACTGTATTTGGGTGACTACAAAATAGCATAATATTGTCGATGGGAAGCCACATTTAAAGCTGATTTTTCAAACTCACTTCATAGTGAAAGAAGTTGACCACAGCAAATCCCCTGTGTAAAAATCTTGTTTCATTATAGCTGCTAAGAAAAACTATCTAAAAGCATTTTTAATACATTTCCTA
Organism: Mola mola; assembly: GCA_001698575.1. Classification (NCBI taxonomy): domain Eukaryota; kingdom Metazoa; phylum Chordata; class Actinopteri; order Tetraodontiformes; family Molidae; genus Mola; species Mola mola. The sequence continues at coordinate 7,253,010 of KV751330.1, read as the reverse complement.
AGTCCATGCCAAACATTTAAATCATTTTTTTATTAAATCAAATTGAACCAGATTATACCAGATGAAAACATTAAGAAACATATATTATGACATGCGGTGTGGATGTGGGGGCTACAGGGTGCAAAAAAACCCCAACAAAAAACTAACTAAGGCAACACAAGAAAAAACTCAATAGAGTGCATATACATCAACCACCCGCCTGAAATTCCCACCAAAATTCAGATCAAATGCAACTGGTCCATGTTTAATGTATTAAGGTTTTACTGCAAGGTAACTGTATCGTTAAGTGTGTGTTCAGAATCTCTACCAAATGCCAAAGAGACTGCCAAACAGAGACTCACAGCCCTGGCTAACCACCTGAAGAGGTACACTAGATAAGTACAGGCCCGGAGAATAAACAGGATGCTCACCACTGGACCATCCAAAGTGTACTCTCCGTGGGAGGGTAATAATATGCAAACAGACCCACCCAGGGGTGAGCCTGAACAGTACTGAAACACCTTATGGGAGAAAGAGGCATCACATAAGGCCAATGCTCAGTGGCTAGCAGACTTGAGAGAGGACCACAGCCATCTCCCAGAGCAAAACCCAGTTAACATCACAATGGCAATTCATAGAAAGAGTCTAAAGGATGAAGAGCTAGACAGCACCGGGCCCTGGCATGACATGACCACAGCTACTTGCTAAGGAAGCTAACCGCTCTCCATGAATGCCTCAATGAACCAACTGCTAAAATGGGACCCACCCAGGGTGGTTGACCCAAGGTCGGATGGTCCTGATCATGAAGGACCCCAACAAGTCAACAATTTCATCCAACTACTGGCCAATAGCACGACATAGAAGCTCATGTCAGGCATCATTGTGGCCAAGATGAGTAGACATGTGGCTCAATACATAAGCAGGGTGCAGAAAGGGGGACGGTATTGACATCAGAGGAGCCAAACACCAGCTACTGGTTGATTGGTTGACAGGGCAGTCGCTAGAGACTGTACGACCAGGGAGACCAACCTGTGCACTGCCTGGATTGCCTACAAGAAAGCCTACAACTCAATGCCAAACACAAGGATACTGGTGTGCTTGAAGCTGTACAAGATCAACAAGACAATAAGTGCCTTCATCAAGAACTGGGTGAAGCTATAGAAGACAACTCTGGAAGCCAATTCAAGGCCAACTGCCCAAGTTAGCATCAAGTGCGGCATATACCAAGGAGATGCCCTATCCCCCCTGCTGTTCTGCATTGGCCTGAACCCCCTCAGCCAGATCATCACAAAGAGTGGCCTTGGATTCCGGTTCAGAAGTGGAACAACAATCAGCCACCAACTCTACATGGATGACATCAAGCTGTATGCGAAGAGTGAACGAGACATCGACTCACTGATCCTCATCACCAGGATCTACAGCAATGACATTGACATGTCATTCGGGCTAGATAAGTGTAGCCGAATGATATCAAAGAGAGGCAAGATGATCACAACTGAAGAGGTTGAACTACCAGAACGTAACATAGCTGCTGTTCAGGACAGCTACAAATACCTTGGGATCCTGCGGGCAAATGGGAATCAAGAAGAGGCCGCAATGAAGTCAGCCACAGCCAAATACCTACCTAAAGTAAGGCAGGTCCTGTGAAGTCAGCTGAATGGTCAGAACAAGATCCGAGCCATCAACACCTATGCCCTGCCCGTCATCAGATATCCTGCTGGTACTATGACCTGGCCAAAAGAGGAAATAGAGGCCATGGATATCAAGACACAGGAACTTCTCACCATGCAGGGAGGGTTTCACCCCAAGTCCAGCACCCTGAGGCTGTAAGCTAGGAAGAAAGAAGGAGGCCAAGGATTAGGGAGTGTCAGAGCCACTATCCAAGATGAAATGGCAAAAATCTAGGAATACATCAGGAAGATGGCCCCCAATGATGACCTGCTAAGTGAATGCCTCAGGCAGCAGAAAGCCAGTGAGGAGAAGGAAAAAGAAGAGAGACCATCATGGAGGGACAAGCTCCTGCAGGGATGTACCAGATAGATGTACCGTGGCTGGAGAAGGTTGGTCCCAGGGACAGTTCAGAGGCACTGATCATGGCAGCACAAGAACAGGCCTTGAACACAAGATTGATAGAGGGATCTGCCACACCAGACAGGACCCAAGGTGCAGACTGTGCAAAGATGCCCCTGAGACAGTGCAGCACAGAACAGCAGGGTGCAAGATAGTGGCAGGTAAGGCAAACTTGGAGCATCACAACCAAGTGACCGGCATAGTGTTCCAGGATCAAAGTGGGCAACATCTCCTAAGGTGATTGAGAACGACCAAGCTAAGATCCTGTGGGACTTCCAGATCCAGACCGATGAGATAGTGGTGGCTAATCAACCGGATATGGTGGTGGTTGACAAACAGGATAAGTAGGCGGTAGTGGTAGATGTCATACATCAGGAAGAAGGAAAACAAGAAGGTCAAGAAATACCAAGGGCTGAAAGAGGAGCTGGAAAGGATGTGGGGAGTAAAGGCATCAGTGGTACCAGTGATGATAGGAGCAATCGGGGCTGTAACCCCCAAGCTGGGAGAATGGCTCCAACAAATCCAAGGAATAACACCTGAGATCTCTGTCCAGAAGAGCGCCATCCTAGGAACAGCTAAGATACTGCGCAGGGCTCTCAGGCTCCCAAACTTCTGGTAGAGGACCCGAGCTTGAAGGAGACACAAGACCACCTACAGAGTGCAAGTGGGGAATTTTATTTACATACATATACAATTTTGTTAAATTAATCGATTTAATCAATTCATTCTTGGGTCATACCCAAGCCACTTGCTGAGTTTCACTCAGAACTGTTCTCACCTTTTTTAATTCTGTTGTGCTGACAAATGCAAAAACATAATGCCCTCCGATTTTTTGTATTTGGAGGTAATAACCAGACCAGTAGTGTGCCTGTGGAGGGGAGAGGAGTGCTGAAGCCACAGCAGCAGCGAGTGAATGACAGCAGATGTGGATAGAAAGTTCCACTTCACCATCTCTGAAACCACCTTTAATACAGTGATTACAACAGCACCAGACTTGTATGTGAAATGTCAAGTTTGTCATAAAGTAATTCTAGGTAAGAAAACTTTGTGTTTTTCTGTATTAAAATCAAGATGTAGCAAAAAAGAATAATATGACGCATATTCATATATCGGTCGATTTTGAGATATAATAATGGTGAAATTGAGTATTATACAGTATCCTGTAGGTATATGGTACAGCAATATAACAAGTAGTAAAACACATTGGTCATATTTCGAATAAACACAATGCAGCGGGGAGTGATAATATGGAATATGGGATTCGAATCTGTCCTCTTAAGTAAAATATTTAATGGTGTTAATAATCATTAAGAGGATATGGAAAATTGTTTTATATTATTGTTTTATGGAATAACTTTGCAAAATTTTAAAATATTCAAATAAATAAGCCTACGTGATGATTTTTAAATCTAGCCACTAGATGGCAACAAATACAGCACTTTGCCGACGAGTCCCCTGAAAGGTGGCATTTATTTTACGATAAAATATCCCACACAGCTACACCTTAATGGTTCTTTTACACAGCCACAGATGACATGAAAGTAAGAGGATAAAGAGCCAGAGATAACAAAGCATTCCCGTGCAAAATGTACAAATCACAGCTCGCCCCTCTTCAAGTCAGTTTAGGACACGTATATTTTAATCTGTTATTTTGGAAGGTTCAGATCGGAAGTGTTGTTGTGATAGCTGCTAGCGAAACTGGACCGTCCATGCTAGCGCTGCGAGCAGGAACGGTTCTTCACCGTAGCTAAGCTAACATTTTAAACTCGCTGAAACAGACTGAACGACAGCGGCTTACTCTACCAACGCTAGTCCGTCGGGGAAAATAATAACGTCATTTTATACCTTAAAACGACAAGAGCGCTGTCGTGAACGTTATGACTAATTTATTTTTACAGCTCAGGTTGTATTCTTAGCATTAGCCTGTGAGCCAAACTGACTGACGGACATGGAGACTCGGGGGATTGAAGACATGTTTGACTTTCGTCGGTAAGTCAAGTTAACAGCAGCTAGCTTTTGTTACCTTCAGCTAACGCTAATTGTTGTACTTACGATCGTATCCTGTATGATTAAAAACAATGCAGTATGATACAAGCTTGTAGCTTATATAGCTGGTTGGGTAACTGCACTGTTGGTTACCAAAGGAGAGAATGCTAAACCTTTTAAAAATATACAGTTAGCCAGCCAACCTAGCTGTGGTTTGGTGACTTCAATGTCTTATTGCTAGCTTCTTTACTTATAAGCCAACTGCATTGTCTCACTGTCGCACTGTCATTAGGTGTAACAGCAAATCCAATAATTACAGACAACAAGGCTAGCGTAGCCTTAATATTTGTTAAACCCATGTAAAATTTTCTAAATACATAATTACAGCGGACAGCCCGAAGCAACATTTGCACGTCTGATTATGTGGACTGAACAACTTTGCCATTAACACCACCTCGTATTTGGGTTAGGTTGTCTTCCACATCATGCAGTGTTAAAATAAAGTGCAGGTGGGAAATTGGGACGTGTGAGACTACGTTGCTTAATAACGTAGAGACACGTGTAATAACGTGCAGAAAGTGAAAACTGCGGACTGTGGTTACATTCCGTACTGAAACTCAGTATTGTTCAGCAGTAATCAGACGATCGTACTCAGAAGAGAAATAGGAAAATTGACAATTCTACAAGTTTTTTTTATTTGTTGGTTTCTTGATTAAAGTTTGTAACATATATTAAGTCTGTGTGTGTCAAAATATCACTGGCAATGACACCTGACCTTTTGTGAACTTTTTCCTTATACATTTCAATGTCTTGATTACAGCTCTGACTTTCTCTCTTTCGTAGGTTTCCCAAAGATGCAGCCGTGCTTCTCCTCTTGCTGGTTTACGCTCCAGTTGGCATTTGTTTGATGTTAATACGGATTTTTATTGGTGTTCATGTGTTCTTAGTCAGCTGTGCACTTCCAGAAAGTTTTATTAGAAGGTGAGTTTTCACCAAATTTACTGTTAGTAACACATGTTACTATGAGTCGTAATAGTTGTTGTGTAGTTCTATGACTTTCATAAAAAGTGTTCATTTAACTAAAAAGCAAGAGATCTCTGATTCTGCATACGTGTGACCGTGACCTTAATGTGAGGTCACACATGTGTGAAATTAACCCTGGAGAATATTCATCTTTTTTTCAGCTCCAATCTGTGCAAGTGATGAAAGGGGAAAAAAGTTTTTCCCTTCCCGTGGCAACGCACATTCCGATCTAGCCTTCTCATGGAGTTAAATTTTGTCTAACAAAGTCTTAGCCACAAATAATGGCAAAGCTGTGTGTTTTGTTGACACCAGTCAGCACGTTGAAAAGTCCTCGGGGAAGACACTGAGCCCTAAATTGCTCCCAGTGCCATTGGTGTGAATGTGGATGAATGGTTTCCTAGCTCCCAACTTGGATACTATACTTCCACCTATGTAAAATGCATGTGAATGGGTGAATGTAATGGGGGGGATAAATGTAAACGTGCTTTCAGAAGTCAAATAGACTTGAAAGGCGCTAAACAGGTGCCAAAATACAAGCCCACACTGACACCTGTGCTGCAAGATAAAAACAATGGGCAACAGTGCATTTAAACTGCACTTATTTCCGCTGCCCACAGATCAGCTCAGCAGGCGATAATCATTTGCACTCCCTCATGTTGATATGACTGTACCTGCTCCTTAAAAGAACAGCACATACTTAATGAACTGCCAGCCAATTAGAGTTTTTATGTTAGCATTTTGGTACCAGAGGCCATGTGATCAGTTCATTCTGATTTGCCTGTGTGAACATGCACTTCATGACTTCATAATGAAGATACAAGGAAAAATGGTGACTGTCAATACTAGAAAAACACTACATAATGCATACTGTGTATCTTATTCAAAATAATTGCAGCATGGCTTCCTGTCAGCTGTAATGACTGCATTTAAACACCATTACAGGTGAGTTGCTGCTCACTGATGCTGTGTTGTCCATTTGTTAAAGTGACCTCTGTGAAAATGAGATTTAATTCTCAAAAAATGTCCACGTTTAAATGAAGCTAATGACTGGTACCGAGTAACCTTTAACAAAGAACATTGAATCAAGTGACACATGTAAATGAGCTGAGTGTGGCTGTATGCTATTGAGATTGATTCACTGTGTGTTAATAAAACACAGGCCCTGATTACATCTACTCTTATTTCTGTGTGTTCTTAGATTTATTGTAAGGATTATGTGCTCAGTGCTGGGGATGCATGTGAGGCAGAAGAACCCTCGCTCCAGAGATAAAAACACCAAGCTGTACATTTGTAATCATGTGACAGAGTTTGACCACAACATAATCAATCTTCTGACCCCCTGCAATACTGTGAGTGCTTGACTTGCAAACCCTCTGTGATATAACACGATCTACAATGTGTTTTGTTAGCACCTGTTAGGACGAACCAACTACATGTGCTACAATTGTTGATGACACACACCTCTCAAAAGGTTTAACAGCTATGCTAAAAACTATGCAGTATTCTTTTCAAAGCTGCGTTTATACAGTATGAGTAAAGAATATTAGTCTTACATGTTAAGGCTCTAGACTTTCATATTTTTATTTGGCCTGTGCAAATCGAGGTACTGTTAAGCCAGTGAGTGCATTATTGGGTGAGCTATTCTGTGTCTCTCTTTGCTCTCTAGCCCCATTTAGAGGGATCCACAGGCTTTGTGTGTTGGGCCAGAGGCTTCATGGAAATCCACTCAGCATCCAGCCAGGCAGTAATTGGAGAGTCTCTTCAGAGGTACTGCTCCACCGAAGGCACCCCACCTTTACTCCTGTTTCCTGAAGAGGACACCACAAATGGCCGTGCTGGCCTTCTCAAGTTCAGGTCAGTTAACCTCGTAGTGTTAGATCACATGGTTGATTTGAGTAGTTGAGGTCAATATAGTTATCTGTGAGGGGAGTTGGTTAATTTAGTGCACGGTTACTCATTGCGCGGCTCGTCAAGCTTTAATTGGTGGCTCACATGGTAGCTTGTAACAATATAACACAGCCAATACATTTTTAAAAATGTGTTACATAAATCTACAATGAACACTACATTACAAACACTCAAACATCCGCATTGTATTTCTCCTTTCACCTCAATTAATGTTGTTTCCAAAAAGGGGGGTAACTGTCAAACCTGGCAACGCAGCAGGCTTACAGCATTGTTTGCAACACCGGCTCACTTGCCCACAGTGCACGCTTGCAGGTCATGATAGCTCAGCTAGCCAGCGTGACATGCACAGGGCAAAAAATGGATCGATTTTTAATTAAAAAAAAAAAAGACGTAACGAATAGTGACGATAAGAGTCTGAGGAAGCAGCAAAAACGAAAACCAACATGAAGACGCCGGAGAGGGGACGAGCAGGCAAACTGCAGGTGTTCAGAGTAAAAAACGAAAGGTACGAGGCATACAAGATGAGCACAGGAAATTTCAAGAGAAATGGACAGACAAATTATTATTTGTTCTTCATGGCATGACCCCTCTGTGCTTAATATGCAAACAAACCCGCGCCTGTTTCAAACGAAGCAATTCGGAGCGCCATTTTAAAACGCCGCATCCAAAATTCAATGAAAGTTATCCGCCTTGCAGCGAACTCAGAAAGAGAAGAAGAGCACAGCTTAATGCTTCACTTTGTGAGCAGCAAAATCTTATTCACAGGACAACCTCTACTGCAAAGCGTTTAACAGAGGCATCTTATGAGATAGCGTGGATTTTGGTGCCATTCTCAAACCATTCTCAGACTCAGAAATAGTAAAATAACTCTTTTTGGCTTCAGCAGAAATATTGCTCACAGACTTTGACAACAAGGACACGATTCTTAAACAAATAAAAGGATTAGAGTTGTCTGATTCAACAATAGCGAGGCGAATGGAGGACATCAGAAAGGACATATGTGACCAGTTGTTGGCTGATCTGTGCGCGGCGCCATGTTTCAGCATCACAGTGGACAAAAGCACAGATGTCACCGATGTTGCTCAGCTGTGTGTTTGGGTGAGGCTCCCAAAAGAAAACTCTTTTCGAAAGGAAATGCTGTCCTGGCCAAACAAGAGGTGAGGATATTCTGAAACCACTTTTGATATGTTTTGAGGAAAAACACCTCAGCTGGTCCAAACGTGCAAGTGTGTGTACTGATGGCGCCCCAAGCATGAGAGGCAAAGAGAAGGGTCTTGTTGGTCTCATGAACAAAAGAGATGAAATACCCAATTTCATCAGTTTTCACTGCATCATCCATCAGGAGTCACTTGTATCAAAGCTCAGAAACAATGAAAACAAACAAATAACATTTTCCAAGTTGAACTCAGAGCAGGTGTTGGCCACTTCTGGAGTTTGGTTTCTGGTTTCTAAAGCAGACTTTCCCACTTTGAAACCACTTGTACAGAAAGTGATGTCTTTCTTTATGAGCACATACACCTGTGAGTCAACCCTTTCAACCATGAACACTATTAAGAGGAAACAGAGAAACCGGCTGACCCATGTTCATCTTGAATGCCTCACTGTGATTGCAACAACAAACTATAAATACAACCTGAAGGAAGTCAAGAACGTGCATGCCAGCTTCCGCTCATCCCAGTATTTAGGTAAATATGGTCTTAATTGAAAATGTATTGGCTGCGTTGTTTCGTTTTTTTGTGGGATGACCAGTTTATATGTAGAAATGCTCATCTCTGTGGGTCACTTGATATATCGTCGTAAAAGTGGCTCTCCTCTTGACTTCGCTCTGCCAATGTGGCTCCTGTGAAAAAAATAGTGAGGATCACTGATTTAGTGTAATATTTTTCTCACATACTACTTTACTCTCACTTTTGTGGGTTTTTAATAGTTTTAATCTACCAAAAATCAAACTAGTCATACATCAGTAACCCTTAAGGATTAGTATTTGTTAGTTTGGCCTCTCACCAGTGACTTAGTTTCTGAAAAGAATCTGGTTTAATCAAGCCAGCTATGGCACTTTGAGATAAAGATGAATTACTTTGGTGCTTGTTTTCCTCCGACTAATTTCCCTCCAGAGTTCCATGGGCAAGCAGTTTTTACGGCAGATATTAAAACTCATTAAATCAGACCATAGCTCATTTGTGCCATTTGCAAAAAACACACGACCCCATCTCCATGTTGGCTTCATGGCTTTATGAATATTTACAAATAGAAGAAAATTCAGTTCAACGTGTGTTCTGAATTCTATGTTTTATGCTTCTTTGTTATGTATTGACTGACTTTGGTATCTAACATGCTAACTCTGTTTTTTTGCTCTCAGTTCTTGGCCTTTCTCCCTGGCTGATTCCATTCAGCCTGTAGCCTTACAGGTGACCAGACCATTGATCGCTACGGTAATTTGGATTTCCATCTTAAGACAAAAATAAAATGCAGGGATCAGATCCATAAAATATTGTTGATACCCCAACCAATATCTGATTATCAGCATTAACTGTTGGAATTTTGAATGCTGTCTAGAATACGTGTGTATTAAACAATGAGTGCAAGCAGATAAGATTTCTTATTGTTGTTAATTGTGGATAAACCTTGTAACAGTTTGACTCGCTCTGACAAGACACTGAAAAGTTAAACGTTCACGTACAGAGAAAGAAAATCTGTGAGAGTACACAATGAGTTTTATAAACTATTTCCTAGCTATAGCAAATCGTTACAAAATAAAGTTTCATGGAAGTAAAAGCGCAGTGACTAATGTGGGCCGTTTATATCTCACCACCAGGAATAATTCTATCTGGTGTCGTTGTATAATTACGAAATAGTTCGATCACAAGCTGTTATTGTACAGCTCTTCAGACTTTGTCCCTGTATATACAGCTGAATGTAGAACTTACCACACTGTAATATAACGCTATGATTAACTGAATTGTATTTTTTGTGTGTACACAGAGCACACTAGAATCAAGTTGGCTGATGGAGCTCTTATGGACATTTTTTGTTCCATGTACAGTGTATCATGTAAGGTACTACATTTCTATCATTATATTATATCAGCAATTGCTTTTTTTTATGATGAATCCTGATTTTTTTTTTTTTTTTTCTTCCAGCTGAACAATTAATGATAGTTCAACATTTGAGCTCTTTTTTCTTGTAAAGTGAGGCACTTTACAATGCACTTTGCAATTACAACACTTTGAAATAACAACCCCAGGCTGTAAAGTCGATTAATGAGTATAAACTGTCAAATCTAAAAACTAATGAACTTTGTTGTTTGTTTGTTTTGTTTGTTCATTTTCATCCCAGCTGGCTCCCAACTGTATCCAGACAAGATGACGAGTCCATGCAGGAGTTTGCCAACAAAGTCCAGGAGGTGACATCATTTTATGTCAACTAAGTGGATTCAACAAGACTGAGATTTGTAACGTTAGAAAATATGTGAGAAAAAAACCCAGTTACGCAATAGTGCATGTTAAGGAGTTTACCGACTCATTTTTAGCCAAATTCGCTCAGGTATGTTTTCAGTCACCAGCAATGATCTCGCCAATGTTCTCTTAAAGCGAAACGGCTGATTCCATGTATATCATCTGTAATGACGACTAATACTTCTTTTCTCATTTTTGCTAAACGTGTATCTCACGTGTGTCTTTAATTTCAGTTGTTAGCGTGTGAACTTGGCCTGGTCTCCACCAAGATCACTAAAGCCGACAAAGCAGAGCACATTAAAAGGAAAAGACACACGGTAGCACAGGCAGCTACAAGTATGTAAAATAAACAATAGCTTTGACTGTCTACATAATAAACTCAGCTGAATTGATTTTTTCTGAGTTTTTGCAGTGATTTTAGCTATTCTTCACCTTTCCCCAGGTGTCAGACCTGCCTCTATTGGCCTTGGTTTCAAGGTCCAGGGTTTGGCCACAGATGATCACAGACTTGCAAAAATGGCCCAGCAGGTGAAGGATGTGCTGCCACACGTCCCATTGAATGTCATCACAAGGGACTTAGGTAGGACTCAAGTTTCAATGCACATTCACATTTAGAAGCCTCGACCATCCCAAACCACTGGTATATACTATATTCTCTCCACTTTTATCTACCATCTACTATTGCACCTCGCTCCGCTCGGTCCGTTCAGTTTGTAAGTCAACCTTCAAAAACGCAAGTGTGGCTTTAATTTCCACATACTTACAGTTGTCTCTCGATTGTGTACAGCGAAAACCAATTGTGTTGACACCACCATAACGAATCTGCTGGAGAACAAAGAGGAAACTCAGATGGAAGCAACTGGGACATCAACATTTGGACCTTCTAAGAGCAATGCCTATTCCTCCGGTTTTGCACCCACCATAAAGGTTTGATGAATCAGAGCATCTAGCTCTCTGATGGAGATTTCATTAATTAAGGATCCATTTTAATCTTACGTTAAAATTAAGTGAATATTTCCTACAGTTTTAAAGAGTTATAAATTACATAGAGAGAATGAAATAATAGAAATTTCGATTTTCTACTTCTCAGCTAGCACATTGCATTTGAAAACAAACTCAATCAATTTCTCTTGTTTGCTGTTTTTGTTATGACTCATATTTCCATTTCATCCACAGCCTGCTGCCAAATCTTTTGGGAAATCACCATCCGACAGACATTTGTCTCTCCAAGAGAGAAAAGAAGCGCTGTATAATTTTGCGAGAAGGTGAGATGCCTTCACATAATTTTTTAAAATAAGCAATAGGTTAGATTAGGGATTAAATGTTCAAATATTCTCCCATCTATTGTGTCGGTCAAATATTTTTAGACTCATTGAAAACTTTCCACGAATGTTCAGTCCATGTTAATAAGACACCTCAGAGAAAAGTCAGCCTGGCTTAATTATGCACAGCACCTTGCTTCTGTGCAGAGGTGAGCCATCGTGAAATATGAATTATTTGGGCTGTACTTTGAATTAATTCCTGGTGTCACGCCTGTCTCTCAGTGATTCCACATAGGACGGGCAGCACTCAGCAATCTTGTTGTAAAAATACAGCTGTCCTCTAATTTGGCCCATATAGATTTGTCTCTGAAGCGAAGGAGGAGCTAAGCCAGGTGCCAACATGAGGGTACGTTGCTATTACGTGTTGGGTACCAAATGTACTCAGCGAGTAGAATGCAACCTGATCACTTAATCAGGTACATCATCATTTTAGCAGAAGGGGGCTCCATCCCCCCTGACTCTGCTGCTCCACAGAGAGATTTAGCATCGTGCAGCTAGTTGTTTTGTGGCCCCTTAACTTGACACTCTAGGTTAATGGTGGTTCATCAAAAAGATCTGATAAACCCACTGCAAACAGAGATCAGCTGTAAGGGCTATTAGGAAGTAAGATAAATGAGTTTTTGCGGTATGTTGACTCTAAAGCCAGGCTTCATGCTTTAAACCTAAGTTAATGTAAAATCCTGTCTGTGCTAGAATTGTACGCAGCTGAGGGTATTCAGTATGGCTTATTCAAGGACTTTAAACAATAATGTTAACATTTTAGTTTTTACACTATATTTTTGGAATGGTGAAAACATAGCAACTATAGAACATTTTGGATGATGTTTCTTCGTCCTGTTTTGCAGCCTAATCAATTTTAAACTGCTGATATTGCAGTCAACACTGATTTTTTTTTTTGTTGTTGTTTTTTTTTTTAAACGGCTCAGTGTATTGGTATTTATTACAGATAATCTATAACATTAATTTTGCTTTGATTTGGCCAAAACCAAGTGTTTACCATTATAATGTTGAAATATTCAGTATCAACTTCAAAGTCTACGCTATACAGGTGTCACTTTGGAAATGAAGAGGAGGCATTTAGCGTGTATTGAATAATAATGTAAACATGTCAACTAAAGTAGGGATGCACATTGGTATCAGTCCGAGCCAAACCAGTCCAATGTGAACAGCCAATTATTATTTCAGCATGACTGCTGTTGCGTGTGTATCTGATCCGCCCTCTTGTTTCAAAATTAGGTGCTATTGCACCAAAAAAGCTGTTTGGTTCACCAAACAAATAAAACAGAATTTGTATGGGCAGACATCAGGTGTAGGTTACATTTGGGGAAGGCGGTGTGTGCTGTCTGGCTGTTTTTCACCTTATCATGGGTTTTAGAATTTTTCAAACTTGATTATTTTAGGAACATATTTTTATGAAGATCATATCCATATTGGTAATAATGGGCATGGGCCATAACAGCAATTTTAATCTGTTATCGGTATCGGCCAAATCTTTCATATCTGTGCACCCCTAAACTGGAGAATTTACAGGAACAGCAAGTAAGCTGCACACAATTGATCCAGTTTATGCTGGAGACTTAAAAAATGCAATCAGGTGCCCTGTTTTATGGGAGCACATGCAGCCTCAAACAGATAACCTGTGTTGACAACAGCCACAGTCCTAGTGCTCATTATCTAACTGGAGTTTTAGGTTTTGTTCTGATAAGCTCCTGGAAAAGGATCCTGGTTATGTCCAGCGTGCTCCCTAGTCCATGTTGTGGGGAACATAGCGGTGCTGAATATAACTAGAGATTAAAGGGCAAAACCAACCTGAAAGGAGAGCAAATATGGGACTTAGGTTTGTCTGGTCGCGTGAAACACCTTTCCAAATGAATGCTAATGCTGTCGAGTAGCTGCCGGATGTGTAAAAACGATTTTTTTTTTTTAACATGTGGACCACAAAAACCTTAATGACAGAGTTGTTTACTGCTTGTTGACCCCAGTAGCCCAAACAATCACTGTTTGGAAGAGTTGTGATACATGCACTCTTTGAAATGAAAAGTTTGTGTCATGTTGCCTTATGTGCCTAGTGTGTGTGTTAAATTATGAATATGACAGATTATGCTCACTGTTTTCAGTACTGACAGTTGGGTTTATCTGTTTCTCATCTAGACGCTATATTGAAAAGCACGGATTGGATCAAGAAGACAGTCACTGAAAACACTCTGGGTTAAGCTGTCATTGAACACATGTCAGAGAGAGACGCATATTCAACTTGCCAAGCTGTCAAATTTGAATGGTGATTTTTATATTTTGTCAACAATTGCGTAAAGGAAAATGTGTATCGTGAAATATTGAGAACATGTACAGTATACCTTGATGGTGATTATGCATGTGTTAAATTCTTCATTCTGGCTGATACATAATTTTGATAACAATTTATATTACGATCTGACTGTGAATCATTTATTTTTATAACGTCCCAGAGTTGTCGATGAAAATAAAGTTCTGCTTGACCTTAAGAAATTAAGGTGTTGGGTGTTTTTGATTGACCTTCAACTCATATTTGTGTTTGGAATATGTCCTTACAGTTTAAAATTTTATCCAAGTGATGCTGTAAGAGAGAGCCAGAGAATATTTTAGTGCTGGCGCCACTGGAGCTCCATGGTCCTACTTCTATTCTTGAGTAAAACTGGTCAGGTCTAGTCATTAAAAAAATGGCTTGTCTGTATCGTACTACAGTTGAGAAGTGTCACACATTCAAGCTCCTCTCTCTGGTTTATTGTGTGTAAGCTTTCGTTAATTTCTTAAAACTAATTAACCTTGATCTGAATTCAATTGGTGCCGTGCTGCATCTTTGAATTTGGACACATTTGGGCCTGGTGCAGTGGTTAGCACAGTCACCTCACAGTAAGAAGGTCCTGGGTTCGATTCCCGGGTCAGGGCGTTTCTGTGTGGAGTTTGCATGTTCTCCCTGTGTCTGCGTGGGTTCTCTCCGGGTACTCCGGCTTCCTCCCACAGTCCAAAAACATGCAAACTGTGGGTTACGTTAATTGGTCACTCTAAATTGCCTGTAGGTTTGAATGTGAGTGTGGATGGTTGTTTGTCTCTATATGTCAGCCCTGCGATGAACTGACGACTTGTCCAGGGTGTACCCCGCTTTCGCCCGAAGATGCTGAGGTAGGCTCCAGCCCCCTGCGACCCCTAACAGGATGGATGGATGGGCCTGGAAAGTCCTTGGGACAACTTTGAATGTAAGGTTTAAAAGGATGTATGAAATCTGAGACACACTAAATAAAAGTCCAGAGAGTGGTGAGTGATTCATGTATTGCTGATGTGCAGATCTGTTTGGTCAAAAAAAACTTTTATAGCTTTTCAAGATACTAGAACTGAAAAGTGACAGGGAGACATCCATAATAAATCTCGAATGGTAAAATTAGGTCTGCTCTCACAGCAGGTGGCAGCCTAAGTATTGCCTTACTTCAGAGCCATAAACGTTGCATCCGCGCAGCTGATTACCAGAGGAAAGCTGTTACGGTAATACGTTTCCGGAACATTGGCGACAGAATTCGTCAATGGACAGAAAAAGTGCTGTTTCTACGGTCAATGGTTAACATTTGACAATGGATGACATTTTAGTGACCGTTAGCGGTGTTTCTGTGTGTTTTCCTACAGTCCATAAAGGCACCCTTCTGCTACAACGGATATGACGTATTCTCCTTCGCAGAGCACGGACGGAGCTGTGAAGTTCGCGATGTCGGGTGTCGAAGAAACTTTAAATCATCCTGTAGATCTTAAAGAAGACAGGGAGTTTGACGTGGAGCCCGAGAACCAAGCTGGTGATGGTTATTTTGCTGACCCAACACGATATTTATTTTACAGGTAGTGTTTGCTAATAATTTTTCGTCTATGTTTACGGTAGCTAGCTTGGTAGCAGCTTCGACTGCAGCTACTTTCAGTACATTTTGTTCAGAATAAAGAAGATATGCTCGAAAGCTTCTTCGTTTTGCCAGAGTTAGCTGCATGAGTCAATGGACATATTTGCATTTCTAACGTTAAACTACTGCGATATGACCTAGTAAACGTTAAACAGATATTTGTTGGGTTTCTGTTGTGCTACATTGTTATAGTAAGTTCATCCCCACTCCTGCCAAGTAGAATAAATGAAGAAACTAACAAATGCCCACCTATACATGCTAATTATTTAACTTTAAAGGGATATCTATCTCTGGTGTTTATCAACGTGGCATTGCAGCGAGTGCTGGCTTCATTAGCTTCCTTAAGGCAATACTGTACATTAGCAGGCATGAAATCCACCCTCGTGTTGTTGTGTTGCAGAGACAGAAAGGAGTGGGCTGACTTGGAGCCTGTTCCCCAGGATGACGGACCAAATCCTGTGGTGAAAATCGCCTACTCTGAAAAGTGTAAGATAGTTGGGATTGTTTGTAAGAGATACGGGTTGCATATAGAAATGAAACTGACAAACACACACCCACAGATCTCTGAACCACAGCTCTAAAATTACACATTTGCATTTTCAGACCAGAATTATACTAGCAGTAGTTCAAGTAAGACACTGGTGATGAAATCTTGACTTTTTAAACTAATGCATGTATATATATCTATATGTCTTCAGTCTCAGACGTTTATGATTATTTCCGTGCACTCCTGAAGAATGACGAAAGAAGCGAGCGGGCCTTCGCTTTGACAGCAGATGCCATTGAGCTTAATGCTGCCAATTATACAGTTTGGTGAGCATGCTCCATGTTTGTAATGTGGAAAGTAAATAAATTTAGTAGTGAGTCATTTTTACAACCTGAGGATACAAAAACAGAAGAAGAATCTGTTTAAAATCATATTGTATTCAAAATATTTTGGAGATCCCTTGTTGGACATCAGAAGGGATGTTGTTTTTGAATTTCAAGTTGTGTTCAGACAGAGACGAACCTTAAAGATCTAAAAGCTCATAATTTGTTGTCACTTCACTGAACAGAAATGTAGATGGCAAGTACTAGAGTATGTGTTTGTTGTCTTTACAAATGTCCTCTTTAAAGCTGTATTGTAACGGTACTTGGGTTTGGGCGTGCACAGGCACTACAGGCGAGTACTCCTACAAGCTTTGTCAAAGGACCTGAGGGAGGAGATGAGGTACATTTCTGCCATCATTGAGGATCAGCCAAAAAACTACCAAGTGTGGTGAGTACTGGCAAGTTAATTTCAAATAATGTGACGGTATTTGAAAAAACATGATCATGGTAATGTTTTTTTTTTTGTCAACCCTCAAATATAAATGCAATAATATAAATAATACAATAAGATCAGGTGGAAAAAATGACATGAATGCAGTAATATTTATTAAGTTTAGTGAAAACCTTCAAATACAATACCTGTTTTCTGAACCTCTCCCACAGGCATCATAGACGTATGGTGGTAGAATGGTTGAGTGACCCCTCAGAAGAACTGGAGTTCATTGCAGACATTCTCAGCCAAGATGCAAAGAACTACCACGCCTGGCAGCACAGACAGTGGGTCATCCAGGTAGGTGTTTGAGCTCTTAGCAGAGTTTGGCTTCAGAAATGAGGACCTAGCTCCAGTTTTCTGCCCACAGCAAGCCGCTCTGCCAGAATGAATCCTCTACTTACTAATTTTGTTGCTCGTTGTGTGCAACCAAACCAATAAGGGCCACCAGTAAAAGCACTGCATGATTATATAAACACTTATGTTGCCAATATTTGTCTTTTTCAATCTCCAGGAGTATAAACTGTGGGACAATGAGCTGGAGTTTGTAGCAAATCTCCTGGAAGACGATGTAAGGAATAACTCAGCATGGAACCAAAGGCATTTTGTTATTTCTCACACTGCAGGCTTCTCTGATCCAGCCATATTGGAGAGAGAAATTCAGTGAGTGCTTCTTCTGAATGTCCGTACGATTTGGACACAGTTGATGTGTGCCTTTCGGGTTGGACAAAAAGTCTTCGCAATTTTTGGAGTTTGTCAATAGCTTACGTTTAAAAGATCTTATACAAAGATATATTGTATATGTACAAGTGTTGTTTAGGTAATTCATTGTAGGTCAAATATCGTTTTTCAGTGGAATATTTTACATAATTTCCTTTTTTCTTCTCACGCCACTCGCATTGTTCTTGCTTTGCCATTTCTGTTTCATACATTTGACAGTTTTTTTTTTTTTCTCTCTTTGTGTAAGATACTGTCTGAAACAGATCAGGAAAGCACCTCACAATGAAAGCGTGTGGAACTATTTGAAAGGGTAAGCTGTAGCATATCGGATCATTTTTATTTCCTCTGTGTATCATAATTCCAGGAAAATATTCAAGAAAGGAATCAAAGTCTTTTTTTTTTTTTCTGCTCTGATGTATGAATCTGTTCAGTCTGTTCAGCTTAACTGAGAGATTTCTTATAGTGATGATTCAGTGTGCCTTCTCCACTCACTATATTTCTGCTACAGGGGAGAAAAACTCAAGTGGAGACTCAGTTATGAAAAATGGAAAGGCTTGCTGACTATACTCATGATTTTTTTTTTTTTCCCCCCCCCCAAGAATGCTGCAAGACAGAGGTCTGTCGTCTCAGCCGGGCTTGTTGGAGAGTGTCCTGGAGCTGAAGGAGACGCACTGTTCACCTTATCTTCTAGCATTTCTGTTTGATTGCTATGAGGACACTTTGGAGAGCAGTCATCGAAAAGAAAACGCAAGAGAAGAGGGACAAAAGGAAACCTTAAGAAAGGCTTTAGAAGTATGTTTTTAGTAATGGAAACTATAGCCTTCTGGTGAATTATGACTGTCCAGAATTCTGTTTAATCACAACCACTGAGAATTTAACTGCTTGCTGTTGAGCCTGATATAAATAAGGATTCTTTTGTTTTGGAGAGAAATTTAAAGTTGTGTTGTTTTATTCCCCCCCCCCCAATTTCAGATTTGTGAACTTCTGGCACATGAAAAGGACACCATTCGTAAGGAGTACTGGTTGTTTTTGAGCCGTTCTTTGAAAAGCAGATATGGAGGCATTGACCCCTCTGGTGAGCCCCAGGAACCATCGGTCCAGGCCTCTGGGCAGGGGGAGGGGAGCTAGACCACCTGGTGACTCTTGTATCTTGCTCCATGGATGCTGTCAGCAGAAACAAGCCATGCTGCTTCATATTTCTTACAATAACCACTAACAAGAGATCATCCAAAGGAAGAGACTTGGAAAAAAAAAAACAAAAAAAAAACCTCCCTACTGAAGTGTAATAAAATTTAATTAGAAATGTTTCATTTTAAACATTAATCAAACTTCAGTTATTTATTTGTTTATTGTTTGTTTGTTTTTTTTCCAACCCAAAGTACGATTCAATTTCGCTGTGTCATACATCCAGAAATGGGACTCAGCCAGCTCATCATCATCATCTTTAGATTTATTAATGTGGCTGTACTTTGCTTGAATCTAAATACATCAGTCTTTTACTCTTCTGAACATATAAATCCATGTTTGACAGCAGCCAACTCATAAGTACTGATCACCTCGGTCAGCACGTTTGCATGCACACATTCCATTTTATGTCTGAACAATAAAAAAAAAAATACCTATCATAACAAAACAAACAAAACCCTGTGGCACAAGTTGTCTGACATGTTTACATTTCTGTTACTTTTAAGCATTTAATAAGTTAGTTTTGAAATAACTGACATTTAAATTAATTTAGCGGAACGGACATCAGACCCAAAATGGAGTAGTGTGTGCACGTAAACCCATTTATCTTGTCAGTCCTGAAACATTTGTTGTTTAGTGTCAGTCTAGAAACTGTATTGCATTGGAGGAGAAAAACTATCTAGTAAAAGATAGAAATGAAACAGTTTGTGGCAAGACTGAGTGGTTTTTAAACTACAGTACATTTGAAGCAGCAGGCTGCTTCAGCAGGGTGTGTGGACATGGTTTGTGCTGTTTAGTGCTACCGGGAAAGACCCCTGTGCACGCAACACATGAATCGGCACTCACAGCCTCATGTCCTGGACTTGCTTGGAGCTAGAAAATGGATTCACTTCACAAGTTGCAGCTGTGTCTACTTTACCGACACTACAACACAATCCTTCCCTCCAGTTTCTAACCAAGCAACTAATTTGCAGACACTTTGTAATTACAGCTCTTCTAAATACTTGATGTTAGAGTAGAACAGCTTGCCTTTTCCTCATCAGTGTGGAGGACACTGTGATCAGCAAGCTGACCTCATCTGCAGTTTTGACACAAATTTTGTGTCCTTCAACAAAGTGTAGTAGTTTGACTCACAACCAATCTGTGTGTGTGAAGTAGATGCTGAAATAACAAAAAGAAGCCACGACGGCACCAATCCAGTCGGCCGAATGAATATTAATAACAGCTATGGTGTTTATATGAAACGGATCAGTCACCTGCTGTGTCACTTCACGCATTGTTTGGTGGACATCGTTCCCCGGTGGTTAAACTCTGAACAAAACAAAAGGGGCACAGTGTTTAAAGGACAAACCCAGCATGTTGGGGCAAAGCACCCAGGTTTCCTTAACAGCTTCTGGGTATTACTCTCGTTAAACACAGATGAAGGGTACTTCTGCAATAGCAGTTATCATATTGACTTGTGATGTTTACTTTTTAAGATGCACACAGACACGGTGGATTAGGGGGAAGCCAGTGTATCAGTGTAGTCTGGACCAGATCCACTTTGGTTCTGAGACATCTGTTTCTTATAAATGGAGATGCTGGAGATGGAAGCTAATCCTGTGTGATTCAGCAGCCTCTCTGTTCATCACAGAGTCAGTCCCATGTTTATTTTTTGTACACTAAATTGCCAGTCATACAGCACATGTAAGATTTTTGATGGCGCGCACATTTGCATGAATACGTTACTCACACAGTCTTATTCAATACAGCAAGCAGGCAGATGAAAGGAATCTACAGATTTGGAGAAAACAGGGAAACTCGTGACTCCATTTGACCACTAATGGCCTTGGTTTTTTTATTGTGATTAAAAAATACCCAGAGACACACTCTGCAGACGTCTATATCAAAAACACAGCAAGTGAAGATGACTTGAACCATACAAGAAAGAATGCGTTCAAAATTGCTTCTGTTCACATCAATCGACTCTTCTAGAAAATTTATTTCCCCTCCAGACACAGATGAAAGTCCATGAAAGCACAACATTCCAACAATAGCAATTTATACCCTGAAATAGAGGATGGAAGCACAGATTTTTTTTCTCTCTCAATTAAGAAATTCTTGATCTCTGTTGGTTGCTCTGGAATGAAATGCCTTGCGCCCTGCCCACCTAAAGGTCAGTGCATACTAATATATCAAGATGGCTCCTCTTACAGGACACATGGGAGAGATATGGCTTGTGAGCTACATGTTGTAACCTCAGTCAAAACCGAATATCTCAGAAAGGTCCGCCAGGCAGGAAGATTGTGACTTGCAGACAAATAAGATCATTAAGTGCTACAGTGAGTTTACATCTTAATAGCCAACCAAAGTTTGCCTGGGAACTGGCTTATTTGTTGCAAGAATATTTTTGAATAAGAGAGCGATTGTTTCATGCATTTATGATTAATGAAATCTAGCCTTCCTGGTATACTTTCGAACCTCGGGTTGTATTAAGTACACAGACATCAAAACACTTTGCACTGATATGAGTCAGTATAGTTCAGGTCAGACATTTTAGCGGAAAGATTTAGAGGAAAAATAAACACATTTTTGAGTGGAGGCCGGTCTTTAAATTAACTTTTTAAACAGTGGGGTTTATAAGCAGTTTGGCCCTTATTCATGCAAAAACAACTGATTGAAATACAAAAAGATACACCAAACTTGGCACGTGCACTTGAAGGATGGGGTGGAGACTTTTCTTTATTATTCTACTTATACAAAAGCCCTGAAATGATTACATGAACAAAGCACTGATCCTAAAACAAGTATTTCCTGTGTAAACAAAAGGATTTATTATTGTCCAAAAACACATCACTGAGTCCTATGGCACGGTCAATTACTTCAAGCCAAAGAAAATAGGCACTGCCGTGTTCATTAATTAATATTAGGTAATGCAATTGATAAACATTTACGAAGAGTTAATATATTTGCCAACTAATAATTTACTAAGAGTCATAATGTTAACTTAGATCCTAATTCATACATTATGCAATAGTTTAAAATCATACTATTAAGTTTAATTAAAGGGATACATTATTTTAACTCTCACTACTTACAATAATAGTCAAAAGGAGCATTAATAAATGATTAATTAAGGTTAATAAATGAGTTTTTGCAGTTATGTCATGCCTATTACGTGTTCTTATGCATTAATGAAGTGTCAGTTGAGGGATATGTTTTCAACTTTACAATAAAATTCAAGACATAAAGAGCATTAATCAATGGTAATTTGAGTTAATAAATGCTTTATTAGGATCAGGGTCAGGTGGCCATCAGTGTTTAAATGCATCATATTATTTATTTGTTTGTTAATAAGCATTACTGTGTTATTTGATGTGTAATTGTATTGTTCTAAACTACTACTGAATAAGTACCTTAATTAACATGAGGACTGTTAGTTTTCAGTATTGTAGTATTACATGACACATTAATTAACTGTTAGTAAATGCTTATTCCTGCATAAACTATTGTTAATTAACCTACCCTTATTGTAAAGTGTTGTTCATCTTTTTTTTTTTTTTTTTAAGTTAAACTTTTCTAGCTTTTTCAGAAGAACCGATCTGAGAGCCAAAAAAGGTAAAGAGGAACACTACAGAAGACTTGAATGTTGTTTTAGATCTTTGCATGACATTTATTGACAGTAATAAAAAACAATATTAAGCGGATTCTTTAAATAGCTGAAACAAAAAGCAAGTCCTTCAGTACTTACAGCAAACATAAGATGTATATCTGCTCACTTTGTGTCCCTCGTTTATTTATAGGGTCAGTGCTTAGTAAAAAAAATCTTAGGGGAAAAAAAAAGTTTACTGTGTTTCAACCTAATCCACATCACCGTCATCACTATCAAAATCATTACAACACTGCTTCTTTCTCCCCCAATAAATCAGAGTCATAGTTTGGTCATCATTATGACATAATCATCATTTAACATAGCACTGTTTAACAACTGAGAATGGGGGGTTAATAACAAAAGTGGACAGTCCATGAAACAAAAGCTACTATTGATCTTCAAGGTGGGCACGGCAATGACAACGTTGGTACTGAATGTGGGACAAAAGCACTGATGCATTAATCAACTTTTTGCACCTGCTGTCTTCAGGCCAGCCAATGCCTGAGGGATGATACATAATTGAATTTTTTTAGGCATGAAAAATGAAGAGAGTGGCCTGTTAAATGAACGGACACTGCTTGCACGCAGTTGTCAGTGTTTCTGATTTAAAACTATTTCCTGGATTAATGGGTCTCCCTGTGCCCTTCTCTCTCACTCTATGAGAAATGTAATTTCCATTTCTTTAAATGATCAGAGAAAGAGTTTAAAAGTTAAATGGATTTTTCGTTGAGATTACGAGAAAATGCGATTCATTTGACTTGAATTGCTATTAGACACTGACTGATGGTAATAATGCTGCCGGCATTATTCATTGACAGACAAATAAAGTACTAGAAAAAAAAAATGATTGGCTCTTTGCTGCTAAATGGAGCCTCAGTTAATATTAGCCAGCTGTGGCTGCATTGGGCAGGTGGATGCATGTTGAAAATTACAGGCCTGAGAACCAAAACCATTAGCTGAAAGAGGCTAAAAAGCTCTGTAGAACTTTTGTTTGGATTAATCACAACACACCTTTCACATCAAAAATATTTATGTGATCCATTGTTAGAAAAAGTGATTAGCATAGCCATAAATAATACTCTTTTCCACTGATGCTTGTTTTTGTTCACTTGCTCACAGTCCTGCCCCCATCTGACATGTCCCGTCCCTTGTTTTATCCTGTCCAGGCATCTGTCTATTGATTCTGCACACCTCAGAGTCAATTCCTCAAACATTGCTGGAGTCTGTCCCAGCCAGGAGCAGTGTGCTTCAGATTCATAAATATTT
This sequence comes from Mola mola, assembly GCA_001698575.1. Taxonomy (NCBI): domain Eukaryota; kingdom Metazoa; phylum Chordata; class Actinopteri; order Tetraodontiformes; family Molidae; genus Mola; species Mola mola. Next base: position 7,229,248 of record KV751330.1, on the reverse strand, counting down.
ATAGGCTAGCACAGGATGTAACAGGCCGACCTGTCGCCGCTGCTCTGACTCCTGCTGTAAAACTGCATCTGAGGCTCTGAAGCGCTTTACAGCTGACGCATATGCAGTATGACTTGTAGTGGTGTCAGGTAGAAAGCTTGTGTCAAGGGAGACAGAGTGATTTCACCAGAAAGTGAGAATCACTTCTAATTGTTCTTTGCCACTGACTAAGCGTTTTGGTTTACCATACTTCCCTTACGCTCCCAAGGAGTGGCCTCCGCAGTTAAATCAGCTTTAGTCACTCATCCACTGGTCTAAAGCCTTGCACATTTTGCTGCCGTGTGTGTGTGTGAGCCAGTTTTACAAGAGTGTGAGCTGCTTTTTTACTTGAAGAGTGTGAGACCATAACAAGGGAATCATCTCCTCGTTCTGGAGAGGCTCCTCTCCTGCCCCGAAGAAACTTATAAGCTGCTAACAGTGTCTGCTTCAGACAATTGTCTCAACTGTGTCAGACAATTGAACTCTGTCGAATCTCCTCAAAGTCTGAGCTATAAATAACATCTAAATTAACAAATAGATGCTAACAAGATAGATTACCTTGACGCTTGTAAACACCATGTTTTAATTAGTATTGCTTTTTTATTAAATAGCAATTGTATTATTGTGTAGACAAACATTGTTGGCTTTCTGTTTAACATCAACATCTTAGCAGTGTAATGTTAGAATTCAACTCAAAGCATCATTGTACTCAGAGAGCTGCTAGTGTGTCTGTAGACTCTTATAGTCTTTCTTTAACTTTGACACAGTCTGCTCCTCGTTCTCCTCTAACAGCAGACTCTTTTGTGCCTCCACGGTAGATAAGACTTGACAAAGTGCTCTCTAGGGTGCCCCTCCAGCAGCGAAAAATGTGGTGCACTACTATATAGGATATGTGATAAAAAACATTATCTGGCCTCCATGTCCGTCTTATAGAGCTGCCCGTTGATCAGATGAGAAAAAAAATGCAATGTGTAGATCTGTGCTCTCCGGTAACAAATCTCTGTGCTCAGTAAAACATTGCTAACACATAAATAATCATTTCCTTATTGTTTTTGGCATGCAATTAAAATCAAAGAAAACCATATTTTATTTGTATAGCCCAAAAACACAATTTACACATTATCTCACTGGGCTTTGACAAACTGTACAGATGTGACATCCTCTGCCCTTAGACCCTCGAACTGGGTGAGGAAAAACTTTTTTAAAAAAAAACCCTAAACAGGGAAAATAAGAAACCTCAGGAAGAACCACAGAGGAGGGATCCTTCTTCCTAGGATGAACAGATGTGCAATAGATGTCACTTGTACAGAACACAACAACATGATAATAACAGTTCACTTAGAATGTATAAAACATCCATGAGTCCCAGAGTCTGTGGATTCTATAAATCCAGGGATATGTGAAGTGTAGTGATCCAGAAGCAGGTGTAGTCTGTTGGTCCAGAAGCCATTGTGATCTGTGGATCCCGATTTGCACTTGGAAATCCAGCCTAGGATCCAAGTCACAGGATCTCCTGTCCTACTGTGGCCAGGAGGCATCAGGCAGGACCACGGCAGGAACTCCCACCGCGACCTAGAAAGACCTGCAGGATGATAAAGAACAACGACTCCGGGGAAGAAGTAAAGTTAGTATAATGTTTTGTTAGGATATGGACACTTAGAGGAGCAAAGATGGAGGCAGAGAAGAGAGGAGCTCAGTGCATCATGGAGTGCTCCCCCAGCGACATAAGCCTATAGCAGCATAACTAAGGGCTAGATAGGTCAGCCCTAACTATAAGCTTTATCAAAAAGGAAGGTTTTAAGCCTACTCTTGAAATCAGTAGACAATATATTTAATGTTGTATCTTATCATTTTAGCAATTGATGTATATATTTGCTTTTTCTGAATTTCAAACAAGTTGGGACAAGAGCAGGAAAAGACTGGGAAAGTTATGGAATTCTCAAAAGCACCTGGTTGGAACATTCCACAGGTCAAGAAGTTCATTGGAACCAGCGGATAGTATCAGGACTGAGTGTAAAAGGGCATTCTCAAAATAATCCTTCACAGTCAAGGATGGGTGGAGGTTCCCCACTTGTGAAAAACTGCTTAGACAGATAAAGGTTTAAGAAGATTTCTCTATGCACAGCTCAGAGGTATCCGTGAATTTCACTATCTACAGCCCTTGATTAAAGTTTCAGAGAGTCTGGAGAAATCTCTACACCTAAGGGGCAAAGACCAAAAGCAATACTGAATGCTGAATGAGGCGGCCCTGCATCAACAACTGAAATTAGTCCACGAAGGATATTAATACATGGGCACAAGCGCTTCAGAAAACCACTGTCATAAACACAGCTTGTTACTGTATCTATAAACTAATGCGAGTTAAGAAGTGAAGTCAGGCCAACCAACAGCCCTCAAAAATGCTCATCTGAGATGGGCTGATGCAGAGTGGAAAAGTGAGTTATTAATACAACCAACAGAGACCTAAGAGTGTCGAGTAACTGAAATCATATATCAAGCAAGATTGGGACAGAATTCAGTGTCCTCCTTTCCCAAATGCTTATGTGATGGACTGATTTTTTTTTATTAAGGAGCCCATAATTCCATTATTTAATAAGACAAGTAATTCAAGACAGCAATATGGACCAAAGGTATAATTCATATGTAAAACATGACATAAAAACATTGAAAATCTCTTTAAAAGTCCCATTAAAACAGTGTAACAGTGTTAAGTGCTTTTAAAAGAGTAAAATGCGTTAAAACCCTTATGAGGAAAACTTAATGGGTGATCTGCTTGCTACTTGTATGCTAGACCCCATACCTACTAGACTGCTCAAAGAGGTTTTACCCTTAGTTAGCAATCCGCTACTAAATATAAACAATGTACCCCTTGTAACAGGTTATGTGCCCCAGTCTTTTAAAGTAGCCATGATTAAACCGCTCCTTAAAAAAACTACCCTGGAACCAGAAGTTCTAGCCAACTATAGACCAATATCCAACCTCCCCTTTCTTTCTAAGATTCTAGAGAAAGCAGTAGCTAAACAACTATGTGGCTTTCTTCAGTATAATAGTCTATTTGAACACTTTCAGTCAGGTTTTAGAAAGCAGCACAGCACAGAAACGGCATTGGTAAAAGTTACACATGACCTCTTCACAGCATCTGATGAGGGACTCATCTCTGTATTAGTCTTATTAGATCTTAACGCAGCTTTTGACACTATCGATCATCACATCTTACTACAGAGGATGGAACACCAAATTGGCATTAAAGGATCTGCTTTAAGATGGTTTAAGTCCTACCTATCTGATAGATATAATTTTGTTCATGTTAATGATGAATCATCAAGATATGACAAGGTTAGTCATGGAGTCCCACAAGGTTCTGTGCTTGGACCATTACTATTCACTCTATATATGCTTCCTTTAGGTAAAATTATTAGAAAGCGATCCATACGTTTTCATTCCTATGCAGATGACACACAACTATACTTATCAATGAATCCGGATGAAACCTATCAGTTAGCTAATCTACAGACTTGTCTTAAGGACATTAAAAACTGGATGTCTCATAACTTTTTAATGTTAAACTCTGACAAAACTGAAGTCATTGTGCTGGGCCCTAAACACATTAGAGATTCATTATCCAACAACATAGTTAATGTGGATGGCATTACCTTGGCCTCCAGCACCAATGTCAGAAAACTGGGTGTTATCTTTGACCAGGAGCTGTCTTTTAACTCACCTGTAAAACAGATTTCAAGGCACATCCTGTCTCAACAAGATGCAGAAAAAATCCAGCAGGTCTTTCTAGGTCGCGTTGGGAGCTTCTGCTGTGGTCCTGCCTAATGCCTCCTGGCCACATTAGGACGGGAGATCCTGTGACTTGGATCCTAGGCTGGATTTCCAAGTGCAAATCGGGATCCACGGATTACAGTGGTTTCTGGACCAATAGACTACACCTGCTTCTGGATCACTACACTTCACATATCCCTGGATTTATAGATTCTACATACTCTTGGACTCGGGGACTACATCAGCAACACTCAGATCTTGCTACATGTACTATAATGACTCCTGGACCAACAGAATACACCTGTGTCTGGATCACTACACTTCCCATACATCTGGATTTATAGATTCCACAGACTCTGGGACTCATGGATGTTTTATATACTCTAAGTAAACTGTTATTGTCATGTTGTTGTGTTCTGTACAAGTGACATCTATTGCACGTCTGTCCGTCCTAGGAAGAAGGATCCCTCCTCTGTGGTTCTTCCTGAGGTTTCTTATTTTCCCTGTTTAGGGTTTTCGAAGATTTACCTCACATTTAGCCTTAAGGTCATGTTGGCGACTGATTAGCCACGTTTACAGAAGCAGGAGGGGGAGCTCGGCCACGATGCTTCACTCAGAATGAAGCTGCCAATGTGAAAGCGTTGTGTCTGAGCATTCACATTTCCCCTTTCCAGGGTATAACACTTAGTGAGTGTCATACGTCTTGTATTTGGGGCGCCTGGTCCGCTTACAAAATGTTCCAGCTTTATTGGAATTTGGGTTTTATATGGCCTTGTCTAGCTAAATGGTTCTAGCCACCGAGATCCATACTGGAGTACAGTAAGTTTAACAAATTAGGTATTTTGTCTAGTTTTAGATCCTCAGCATTCAGGAAATTTGTTTTAAAAAATTACCAGGAACTAGGATTTGTAAAAGTTTTACCTCAATGACTCTGTGGTCACAGGTACCCCAATACATGCAAGTGGTGCCTTTTCTTATCTTATTGCCCCTGCCCTTCAAAAGCTTCTGGTCTGCCACTGGCTCTATTGAGCATTAGTCAACCCTAAAGACAAAATAAGAACCTTGATACACATACATACATTTATTACCAGAACCAACACATTCTACTTCATTCATGCAACTTTTACTGCTAAGCTGGGCTGTAACAACTTTTGTTTCGAGGCTACAGCTTGTGTGGCGTCACCACATCGATGACATGCTTGTCATAGAAGCCTACATTTGTCTGGGGACTAAGGAGCATTTGTTCAAATCTTTAATCTTCTTTTTGGTAATACCTCTTTAGATTCTTCTCTCTGGCCTCCTGAAATCTTCTCTTTTGGCCAGCAAACAAATGAAGGAAACACCCACCATTCAATCAGTACTGAATTAAACCATTGTTGGTGTGAGTTTGCGTGATGGCTGAGAGGAAAGCTGAGAGGAGAGCTGAGAAGTCCACTCAGCTGCCATCCTTGGCCTGGGCTGGACGTTTCAGCACCTCTCTTCTATTATTCATGCTTTTATTTGTAAAAGGGAAGATGGAAACAACAACCCCGCTTGTCCCCCTGGATGACGTAGTTGTCTGACACCGTGCACGTCGAGCGAGCTGACAGGGTTATCAAATCATTTAGACATTACAAATGACCAGAATTCACCTTTTTATCCACCTTTTATTTGCGAGCAGTTTGCCACCAGTGCAAATGAAGGTAAGGCTTCCAAACGGACTCTTTCATCAGGCCGGGGTAGAGATTCATGTACCTGACAGACGGTGATTTTATGGCTCTGCTGGGGTTTCTTGTCTCCCTCGCGGTCAAAAGTGGCTTATTGCAGCGCCTCGGACACGGTGAAGGAGCCCGCGGGGGGCTGGTGTGGTTTAAGGGTCTGGGGGTCAAACACGCAAAGCTTTCACTCCGACGAGTTGGCCGACTCTCGCTTCAAGGAGGAGGAAGTGAAAAGTCGCACTTTGTGGACGCGTTTGCTTCAGACGTGTGAGGCGAAGCGGCCACGGATGGTTTATCCATGAGCTCGGTAAGGAACGCGCCGTCGGCGTCAGTCATTCTGCTGTAGGCAGCGGCGGAAGACCATGTCCCGGCGCCAGGACGCTTCCACGGGCGACGAGGGAGGATGAAGGAGGTGGAAGAGGGATCGAGAGCGGCAGAGGTGGAATATAATGAAGTTGGGTGGGAAGGGACTGTGCACCGTCCTCTCCGGCACGCTCCTCTTCGTGTGCGCCCTGAGCCAAGTTGTGGTTGGATTAAGATGCGTGTCTCTGGGGTCGTCGGTGAGAGCGCACTTCTCCCTCGGTGCAGCGGCCGGAGCTTTCTACTCCGGGCTGCTGGTGCTCGTCGGCCAGGTCCTGCTGGGCTCCGCACTGCTCTTTTGCACGGAGAAGCCCGCCTGCAGGAATTTCTTTCTCCTGGGTGTTGTGGTCTTCTTGTTGGGGGTCCTCACCGCCTTCTCCGGCGCGGTGGTGGACGGAGACACGGCCTCTCTGGTGGGGAGGAAATATTCCCATTACTGTTTCCACGCGCTGCTGGTGAACCCTGCCTGCGAGCAGCTGAGGGATTACCACCGGAGCCTGGTCATCTCCACCGTCCTCAGCACCCTGGAGTGCGTCCTGGGGCTCATCAGCCTGGTGGTGATCAAAAGGTACCAATCGGCGCAGTTTTCTAGGAGCCGACAGTGCCAGAGGCAGGACGCCGGGGAGCGGGATCCCTGCTGCTCGGCGGATTTCCAGCCTGTGTCTTACATCAATCTGGGGCTTTTTAACGCGCTGGATGAGACAGGCGCGGAGGTGCAGCGCGGGGGACACCCATCAATCGAGCTGCCGGGATACTCGCCCACGGACCTGGAGCTCAACCGCTGCTTCCCTTTCTCCTACCCGCTCTCCAGTGAACTTCCGCCCGCATACGAGGACATTTTCCCCGCTGAGGCATGCACCACAAAGCGGCTCTCTCAGAGCCGCCTCCTCCTGCTGTGACAATCGTGCTTAAACAATCGCGCTCTCCTCCTCCCTCTCTGCCCCAAAACAGTAAGTTACACTGGAGGACACAGCGGTGGGTCCACCTGGTTCCCTCTCTCATGGTGATGTCGTACTGGTACCTGCCTGGTAGCTTTTATTGTCTTTATCACCACAGTCAGAATGAGAACTGGCCCAGACAGGCAGAGCCAGACCCATACGTGCAACAGCTTGCTAGTGCCTGTTCTCAATGTATGCTGTGAACATTTTTACCTGTGAATAAAGATTGTATTTAACCCCATCTGACCTCACGAGGCCTGTTACAGCTTGGGAGATTCTCTTTGATTCCATCTGATGCTGTGGTGAATCTAAACTTAATTTTCAAGGGCTCAATCGACTCCCACCGCTGTCTAATCCATTCAACTTGTCTCTCCTTTTTCACTCATAATCAAGAGCCTTCCTTGGTTTCTTTTTTTTTTGACGAGATAGATTTAGACGCCATCGGCCGGCCGTACTGCAGGGATTTTCTTTTTTCATAAGGAAATAAATGAGAATTTCCTCTCGTAGGCTACATGTCGAGCTAAAAAAAAAACCCCACTTTAAATAAAAAATGATTACGAATGATTACGTTTACGGCATGGTAACGAACGGCTCGGTTTAGAGGGACAAGGAGCCTGAGAATCCTGCCTTCTGTTTTTCCTTAAACAGCTTCTAAATAAGTAAAAATGGGGTTTGTAAAAGGCCTTTGTTTTGGAAGTCGCCGCAATAAAGCAATGCTGCTTCCACTTGTTGTTAATATGCATAGTGATGGTTTCTCATAAAAAAAATGGACCAAAATCCAAGATGTGATGGCAAGAGTCAACAGTAGGAAGTCGGTGTTTGGTTTTACATGACTGCCTATGAATGAGATCTTTGGGGGACCTAATGTGGTGTAAATAAAAGTAAAACTTAGGCACTAGGGTAAACTATGATGATACCATCATCCCTGCCACCATTATTACTTTGTCTGCATTAGGAGGTAATGGACTGTAAATATTTTCCGTTTCCCGTTAACCGTCTGGTTGAGCGAAGCGCAGACACTCTGTGTATTTTCAGGGTAAAAGATCTTTCGAATTGTGCCTGAGCGTCATCACAAAATGGACATAAATTGCTGATCCTATCTTCCAAAGTATTGTTGCTCATGCACGTACAAAGACTAACATTTTCTGATGTTTTCTCCTCAAATCTGTTGCATTAGTTTAAGTTTGTTTGCGAGCATGTCAAGAGACTGTGCATCCCCAAAAAATGAGGATATCGTTTCATTTATTATCATTTAAATGTTGGTAATTATAGCCTACAACTTAAAAAAAAACCCATCTCAAAATATTTGAATATTTCATAACTATATTAGCTTTATTAGCTTTAAGACACTTTCTGTCTGTTTTTTTCCCGCATAGAGTACTTTATTTTAGTGATTTGAATACACTTTATAAATGATATTTGTATATTTTAAGTTAGGTTGATTGCTTTGAGTCAGTTAAACATATGGTTAACCTGACAAAGTAAAGTTCACTTGCAAACAGAATTTTAAAATTTTTCATGAGGTTGTTACAAAATGTACATAAATTCTTGATATGTGGCATTGATGTTTGCCTATAATCGATACTACCAGTCAGACTGGGGTCAAAACAGCATCGGACATTACCTTAATGTTCAGCTCCTCCTGTTTGGTGGTAAATTTAAAACGTTTTGTGCGTTAAGTAGATTAATTGCGCATTTCTCTGTGGCACAGACATGATTCCACACTTTTCACATGGCACCAAAAACCTTCAAAAGTAGCCCACCAGAGAGGACTCTCAATTCATTCTAACTCATTGTATCCAGCAGGTTTCACAACATTGCTGTTTAAATATTAATCCCATCAGACAATAAAATGGAGAGATTAACTATGTGAGAGGCACCAGTGCGGGAAGGACACTACAACCTGCTGCCCGTCGTGACAAATGCAGACTTCTGCGGTCATTAACAAATGTCACCTGCCTGTTCACTGGAAAGAACATCTAAAATTATACAATAAATCTAATGCGTATTTATCCAGAAGATTGACCGATCCTGGATGTTATAGGTTCCAACTCAAGATGACACACTCAAATGCATCATGGTGTGGTGTGGAGAATCTTTGGTGGTATCTTTTCATTGGACAAACATCTGAAATCTCTGCAGAACTTTCACACAGCTAATGTGCTGCCATCGGACAGTGTGTATCTATAAATAATTAACTCCATTAATGTATGAGCTGTGCCTTTAGATAGCTGGTATAATGAGGAGTAATTGGCCAATTTAAAAACGCAAAGATATGTCAAATTGTAAGGAAGGGCGGTGTATTATCTTCAGATAGAGGCTTTTTTCCTTTTTCCTGAGTTGGAAAGTGATGTTGCGTAAGTGTAATAAAAAAAAAAAAAATGTTGACTTGCATCTGTAAGTTCTTTACTCTGAGGAATATAAGGCTGGGATTTGCACAGGCGATGACATGGCTGATATTCGGATGACTGATGTGCGATGTCTGAGTTAACAGAGCCTCGAGGTGAAAAAATGGTGCTGCTTGAGACAATTAGCTCATTGACTAAGTGTAATAAGGTTTTAAATAATGCAGTGCCACTCCGTTTCCCGTCTGGGAACTGTGCAGAAGTAAATGACCTCGTTGCTGAGTCTGGGGCAGCTCAGAGGCTGTGCATCATCCCTGTCAAAGAAACAAACAAAACAAACTCACACACACATCTTTTCTCCATCTGCAGACATGATTGTCTGAATGCTTGTCAAGTACAGAACTTCTAGCCATTGTAATGGAAGAAAAAAAAAAATATCAATAGGCCCTAAAAGCCTTTCATTAGACACATATCCATTTGTCTGTGTGCTGCTGCCAGAGAAAGTTAGCTCTGGAAAAGCTCCAGTGGATTTTTTAAAAGCTGGGCGTTTCCTGAAAAAAAGGTAGCCTTCTACCCACCTTCCAAGCCATTAGGCCCGCTTGTGGTAATTTCTGAAAGACTTGATTCTTCTTTATATGCCCCCTGAAGATTCTGATTTTCATTTTTCCTCTGCACAAGGAAACACTGTTAGAGCTCTTGTTATAATTGAATGCACTCTACAAAACGGCAGCACTGAACGGGCTTCGAAATGGTCTAATAGCAGAACTAGACTTATCAGTACAACCTCTGTTCTGTGCTGATAGTTTAAAACTTTGTAGTTTGATGCGCTAGAATCGAATCAAAAGCTATTTGTGCTTTAGGTTGAGCCACTGAGGGAACATTTATGTTGACTGATCACACTGATATCGTCTGCTTTGATGCTGTGTTATCCCACTGTGTGCTATGAGATAGGTGTTAAAACTCATTGCAGCTGTAATCAAGCGTCTTTCAACCTATTGATTAGAGAGCAATTATTAAATGTGCAATTAAGCACTGTAACGTTTGACTGATGTTGAAAGTCAGGTACCACTTACAAGCGACAGATCTGTTGTGACATCAACCTCAGTAGCTGTTGTGATGTCAAGGGCTGCAACAACATTTCAAGTAGGGATTACTTTAGAAAGAAACCAATAAATCATTTGATCTGAATAATCCTCAAGATCCTAAAGATACTGAATAATGCAGATCACAATTTCAGAGTAAAAGTAAGGTCTTCTAATCTTTTTGTACAAAAGTACAAAACAGAGGGAAACCTTTGCAAAAACTCACCTGGTAGAGCATGTGCAATAAACATCTGTCATCTCACACTGGATGAGACACAATCAGAGAAGGTGTGACATTTTTGCCTTAAATTTAACTTTAAATCCATCTATCCATGTGCTACCGCTTACCCTGTTAGGGGTCGCGGAGGGGTGCTGGAGCCTATCTCAGCATCTTCGGGCGAAGGTGGGGTCACCCTGGACAAGTCAACCAACCATCCACACTCACACCTACAGGTAATTTAGAGTGACCGATTAACCTAACCCCCAGTTTGCATGTTTTTGGACTGTGGGAGGAAGCCGGAGTACCCGGAGAGAACCCACGCAGACACAGGGAGAACATGCAAACTCCACACAGAAACGCCCTGACGCGGGAATCGAACCCAGGACCTTCTTGCTGTGAGGCGACAGCGCTAACCACTGCACCACTGTGCCACCTAACTTTGAGTCCATTTTTAAAAAAATTAATTTTCCCTTCATCGACTGATCAACCGACCATCTGCTTTAGCTGTAAAAATTTAAAGCACAGCACTCGGCTTCAGCTCGGGAGCATCAAAGTTCATTCTTCAGAGATTCGTAAAGGTGTGGCCAGCGCCTCATGTTTTGATATTATCTCATAATCATAATCACTCCCTAATTTTTAGGAGCAGGTTTTTCATTATGAAACAGGCAACGTTTTACTATCGAGTCAACGATAAATCCCCAAATCTTTATTTTTCTAGTTCTTATTCACTAATGATTAGCATTTTGGTGCAAACTTGAATTTGAACTGAGAAAGTTATTGCTGGCTTTCTTGGGCTCCCTAAGAGGATGGGCTCCCTTTATAGGCTGGCCTGATATCATGTGATTGTTCAGTCGGACTACTATTTCCAGAGCCATTAAGGACATTTAACGCCCCAGTCACATGTTGTTTAAAACAACAGCACAGTCTTATTGCACTTGAGTGCAAGAGGTTTATGTGGTTGTCGATAAATACTTGTGATTTTGTAAATCCATCCAGTAGTTTGTATTAGAGAGAACCTTTCCTCTGTTTGTAGCACCTACAGATTACTTTTGTCCAAAATGGCTGCGACAAGGAGGAGAAAAGTTGGACTGACTTCCTTCCTGCTGCCCAGAGGCGGTCGATGAGGGTCATGGATGACTTTACGTTCTGGCTGGAACTGATTGCTGACCGACAGCTGGATTTGTGGATTACAATTGACTTATCTGACG
>KV751330.1:7201441-7217401 GCA_001698575.1 Mola mola | reverse complement strand
GCTAGATAATTATTTTTTAAACTGAGTATAAACAAATGTCTGTGCACTCCATTTGTCTGCCAACAAATAAGAACCAATTCCAGAGATGTTGTTTCATTATTACAGCTAAGTACTCAGAGTGCTTGGTAAGGGCTTCATTTCACATCTGAAACGTCTCCAAGGGAGACACTGCTGTAGTCTGGGTTACTATGTAGACCCTTGACATCTGAGGTGAAGTACAAAAAGTTTTCTGCTCAGAAACACCTTCGCATTCATTAAATTATGACTTGAAAAGTCTAATTGAATGCATTCACCAATGAAAAGAGGCAAGCAGTGAGAGTCCCTCCGGTCAGTCATCTTTATAACAGAGCAGAGTTTTGGTGAGCTCGATTGCTCTCAGTAGCCTGGAACAGAATATTTGGCACAGATGCAATGAAGGGAAGAGAACACTGGCAGCGTCTGCAGCCACACAGTGAGTCGAGCTTCAATCGATAGATCCCTGCAGTGGAGGTGTTCGCTGAGGAAGCCAGCTCTTAACTTGGAGTAACCTCTTTGGCTGGCAGCCATCTGGCACTTAGCTGACAATTCCTGGAGCATCAGGAGAGTGAAGCAGTTTAGCTGAGGTGAGGCCCCATTCACAGGTACAGATTCAATCTCGTTCTTCAGCTGCTTGCTTGCTGTAATTAGCCTGCTTGTAGATGGTTAAATCGACGTTCAAACATGGATGTTATAAGCACATACATGATATGAGAAGGTGCTTCATATGTGTGTTCCAACAGCAAACGCACTGAGGGGACCAAAACACTGACTGACTGATGAAAGCACAATTTATGCCCTTTGACATGCACGCAGAGTCCATTGACTTACAGAAACGTCAAACTACAAAGGTAGAAGCTGTCGTTTCCCACATTCTGAAAGTGGAATATCAACATCAGTAAGAGAATCTGCGCCGACTGATTTTATTGGCCGCTGAAGATAAGTACAATAAGCTGTTAGCAAACTGCTGCTAATTTACACTTTCAAATTTCAGTAGAGTCTGACAAGGAAAATTAGCATTTAGAGTCACATTTTTGGCCATTTGATTAATATGTATCTAATATTTACTGTCTTTGGTTTTGCTTTTTCTCCCCGTTTGGTGCTGGGTAGGGGAGTCTGTACAGAATGCTAATGAGAACGAAAAATATCCCAAATCATGCGAGTTCTCGAGTAACCATATCATGATTTGTACATGTTGGTACTTTGAACAAGCACAAGCAAACCGTTATCTGCTGGAGTTAATTATGTGAAGAGAATGCAGACATCTTAACAGCTTATATCTCCCAAACTTGGCATCTCAGACCAAAGCAATCTAAAAGGTAAACTAGCATACGAACACATACTATACGATTATTATTTTTTTTATTTTTTGTGGTGAAGTTACCCATTCATATAAAATATTGTTAATTGCAGCTTTACACTAAGCTTCCTCACCTTAAACATATTAATATGGAGTTAGTTTTAACACATTGCTTTTCCCAATCCCTAATATGACATGTGGTCGTGAGACTGGATCTGACAGATAACAGTGAAAACTGTTATGAAACCAAGAATGTGTTTGTCTCACATCAGCTCCTCTAAAGCAAATTGGACAGGTAAATGAGGAAGGTTTGCATCAAGGAACTAATGTGTTAAAAACGATTTACTGTTTAAAAATAAAAAAAAACAAAACACAGTTGCATCTCTAAACACCTGCTGCACACTTTCCTTTGCCAGACTTGCCTGGGGTAGGAGGTCAGATGTATGGCTTCTCTTGCGCCACCAGGGTGGGCCGTGTTTACAGGCTCCTTTGCTGAGCCAGCTGCTTGGTGCGAAGGCCAGCTGTTTATCTGTGCTACTTGTGATGAAAACCCCAAAATGTCCTGTGTTTGGAACAAGCTGACAAGGAGGGGGAACGAGATATCCCAGTACAACCTTCAACCTGCAGACTGGTGTTGGCGGGACAAGACTGCAGTCACTGTGGATGTGGACACAAAAACCCGTGTGTGAAGAACGTGGTGAGACAATTGTGGTTAAATGAGCTCATCGGAGTCCCCAGGAATCAGGATTTTGTTGGAGGACAGGGAGGCGAGTCCTCTTTGGGGACAAATGACAGCGAATTTGCAGTGAAAGGAACCAGCAGTTTGACATCTCCTGGATATGTCAAACTGAGAGGATTCCCTCAGGCCAGACATGGAACATGCACAAGGCACGACATGTGCCTTTAAGCGTGTGAACGCCTCAGGATCAGAGCTGGAGGATACTACTGTGAACAGGTTTGCCATCATGATGGACCAGAATAAGTGATGGGACATAAAGATAGCTAGTGCAGAATGCGATAGGAGGTATGACACAACGACAATGCATAAATGAACTGTGTTTTAATCTTGACAGTGTGTTGGAAAATAAACCCAAAATGTAAATGCAATAAGGCAGATCCTTTGCCATTTTGAGTCATGTGTGGTTACTGACAAATATTTTTATTGGTGTATAATACGAACACTTTCCATTAAAAATGAATTCAGTATGAAGAGCATCATCACTTCGGAGGCTTCAGAAGAGACTCCCACACAACGTGAAGTGTGTGGTTCCCTTAATGTGCCATTCAAGTCCAGCTCCTGAAGGCATTCCATTTCTATTTAGTGGGCGTGTAGCAGATAGACGGATGATTACTAAATCACCATCCCCCTACTACTCCAGTGTTCGTGAAGGTGAGTTTCGCTTCCAGTTTTAGAAAGTCAGTAGGAAACTTTTGACAGGAGAAACTCCAGTCAAGTGTTTCATATTTCTTTTGCCCTCTGGAGCAGGCCAGGCCTGCAAGACAGATGGCTTCCATGCTGCCTGCACAGAGCTGAAAGACAATTTAATAGGCAGCTAACCACTAATACTACAAGAGGGCCGAGCATACATTTTTATTAAAATGTCTGCCTACAATACCTGAATGGAGAAGAGTGTTTTCAAGATGAGCTGTTGCAGCTGATGAAATCACATGACTCAAATTGTAGAGTCAAAAATCATTTCATTAATAAGAAAATAAATAATGCGAGAGTGAGCCTTGCTTGGAAAATAATTCAGGGAAATAATCATGTGACAAGTCTCATTATTATTAAATGTAAAAAGGATGAACTTATTTTTTTTAGGATTGATTATAGACACACGGGGTGGTAAAAATGCACATGGGAGAAGTAGCTCTGAAGGCCTTGGATACAGTTCAGTCAGTCACAATACTGTGCTGACTCCAATTCATTTCTGATACTCTATAATACATACATTATGTTATAATAAGGCTCTATGGGCTGAAGATGCCAGAGTAAAAGCCTTCAATGCCGACTTTTTGGAAGCAGGTGGAGTTTCACAGTCATAACAAACTACATTGAACAATTACAATTCTCTAACAGACACATTTCATGTATTTACAGGATGCACATTTTAAAGACTGATGTAAATCTATATTAGATGCTGTGTAGCTCTCAGAGTGATGATGACCAAAACAGCACCGTTCTTTCGTTGTCTCTCAGACCCAAACTTGAACAATCACACAAGGTGGATTTGTAAAAGTGCAATCTCAACTCCCAGTCCACGTTTTCTAGTGACGCACAACTGCATTGCAAACATGTGCTGAAAAGATTTCGACCATGTGGACCCTTCAATTATTCTGATCCATTTCATGGGCTGGTAGGTCCGTGGATACAGAGTAATGATTTCATAAAGAAAGTGTTGTCCCATCAGATTTGTGAGAAACTGCTCTGAGGATTCTTCTTGCACCGGTGCAGCCAGCTTTTACATGGAGAGGCATGAGATTTTGGAGAAAAAGAGGAAAAAAAAAAAAAGACTGAAAAGAAAAAAAAACAACCTTACATTATACATTCCTCGAATACAAACTCGTATCCCATCAACAAGAAATCAAAGAAAACAAATCTCATTGCTGACCAATGGGGGAAAAATCTGACCAAAACAGCACCGTTCTTTCGTTGTCTCTCAGACCCAAACTTGAACAATCACACAAGGTGGATTTGTAAAAGTGCAATCTCAACTCCCAGTCCACGTTTTCTAGTGACGCACAACTGCATTGCAAACATGTGCTGAAAAGATTTCGACCATGTGGACCCTTCAATTATTCTGATCCATTTCATGGGCTGGTAGGTCCGTGGATACAGAGTAATGATTTCATAAAGAAAGTGTTGTCCCATCAGATTTGTGAGAAACTGCTCTGAGGATTCTTCTTGCACCGGTGCAGCCAGCTTTTACATGGAGAGGCATGAGATTTTGGAGAAAAAGAGGAAAAAAAAAAAAAGACTGAAAAGAAAAAAAAACAACCTTACATTATACATTCCTCGAATACAAACTCGTATCCCATCAACAAGAAATCAAAGAAAACAAATCTCATTGCTGACCAATGGGGGAAAAATCCACTGCTATCACCAAGACAACTATTGTCACATGTAATCAAAGTCTGGTTCCCAAAGCTCCTCAGATGTTTCTCAAACTCTGTACAAATAAAGCGTTATCACAAGTTTTCATTTTAGTGCAGGACAGCTGATGAGATCCACCACAGTAGATCTTCAGTACTCCACAACACTACAATCATTTTTATCTCTCAGAACACAAAATCCATCACTAGTCGAGAAAATGAATTGCTGTTCAGTTTTATTGATTCCAATTTACCTTCAAAAGCAGAGGAGAAACAGAAACGTAGCAGCATATGATCAGATTTGTTATGTATTAGTGACATGAGTCATTCTCTTGGTTTAGGACATCCATAATGATGTTTACACTGCGACAGGGATGTGAAGCATACTGAACAATGACAAAAATAAATAAATAAACAAACAAACAAACAAACATGTTATGCATTTTATTATCCGCCCATCAGACTGTTTGGTTCCTTATTCAGCCGAAGAGAGGGAGGGAAAGGCACAAGATAGCACAAGGCTGTCTTTTCAGCTTTGAGCCTCCAAACGGCCTCTGACGCAGCATGTGTCTGTGCCACTGACCTGTGTTTCCTAATGTAAATCCACTTCATCTGACTTTTCAGCGATGTTCACCACATTCAAATTCCATTTTCCTCTGAGTAAAGCCTTTGTCAAGATGAGCCACGGCAACAAACCAAGCGGTGGTAGAACAAAGAGCGGAGCTCATCTTGCATCAGACAAAATCTATTTAGAAATACACTGAACATCAGCACATCAGCATGTATATTCCCCCGCCCTCTGTCTCAGCTTTGGATCTATTTTTCCGACACCTGTGGTAGCTGGGGGGAGGTGAGTGATTTTAGCTTGGGGCGAGGTGCCGTTTCAGGGCAGACAGCTCATCAAGGTGAGTGACAAGTGTTTGGGCAGGAACTTAGAATACACTTTTTTGCCTTGAGGTGGAAGGCAGCACACGGTAGCTTTAAGACTAAAACTTGCTGCTGTTCCTGGGCACATGATGTAAGAACTAGCAGGTTATAATCAGGAAGATGCTTTGAAGTATTCACAGCTGTTCACTGACCTTGTAGAAGCCCATAAGTCAATAAAATCACTGCTGCAGTGGAAGTCTTTGTAATGCATCACTGCATGCTGGAGGTGGGAACACTTTTATGCCACAAATTAGACAAAAAAAAACCAACATGTGAGTTTACAACTTACAGAGTGTTTAACTTGTCTGACTTTACTTTTAAAACAGGATCCAGGACTCAAGTACCAGGACGGCCACACATCACTCTGTTTTGGCTCCATACTCTTAGTTTGCATGATAGCCTGCTTTACTTTGGTAAAGAAAAGTAAACACACGTAAATGATGTTTGTAAGTCTGTAGTGCACTGTCAGACCCTGGACATGATTGTCCATCCAAATTGTAATATATATACAGTATATATCTATCTACAGGGAGTGAGAGTAAATAAAAATATAGAATTATGCTCCTGCAGCAGAACTTTAAGGTCACCTAACTACAATGCTCTTTGCATATTAGTCCACACTACACTATATCTCCTACTGAGCAATGTGCGAGATAAAAAAAACAAAGAGAAAATGAATTTGTTCACATCTTCTTTTATAATTCTGAGCTCAGTATTTGTGTTTTTCACAGTATAAACAGTGTAATTTGGGCCTATGAATAAAAATTTCAAAATATTAGGATATTTCATGGTAACTGTATAAGCCATAACCATCAAAATTAAATTCTACAATAGTAGAAGACTTTAAAGCAGGCAATCATGGTAATAAGCAAGAAGGGAGAGAGTCTATGGAGCACATGGAGAGAGAGAGAGAGAGAGAGAGAGAGAGAGACAGACAAAGTTCTTAAATAATTCAATAACATTAAAAATAATAAACCACCAAAAAATATAAAATAAATAAAAATAGTGACACCAAAGGTATTTTTGGAGAGGATGAGAGATACGAGAGGACAGAACAGTAATGCCACCTGAAGATACATAAGCTATTTAATCATTCAGAATCTGGTCTTTCATTGTCATCCTTTCAATCAAACACAAATGTCAACGAGGCCATGTTAAGGTCTTTAGTTTAATGGTATAATGTCAATGTGAAAGCAAAACCTGCCAGATCAAAATGTAGACAACCTGGCAAAGTCCATACCAATTAGTTAGACATTTGGTTGAGAAAGCACCCTAAGTCATTATTCTGGCTTCTACACATTTTTTTGTCAGAGAAGGGCTTAAATGTAAAAGTAAGAAACATGAAGAAAAAAAAAATGACATAAAAGTTTACCATCACATTGAAAATGTTCTATGGAGAACCTAAAGTCTTGAAAAACTTCCACACTGAACTCCCTGCATCTCCATGTTACACCCACACAGGTATTTTCACTTATGTGGCCTGATTAGCCCTCAAGACAGGGTGGGCAGCAACACTCTCCGCCTAATTGAGGTCTTGCTTTGTTGTACAAGTTAAAGCAGACCAACTTACACCCTAATTGCTTGCTTCGGTCGTGCATACAGTTGAACCCATCACAGCAGGAAAGACATAAATGTCGGTTGTGATATTAAACCTGGTATGATTGGAAAAGATAATGAGCTCCCAAATGTGAAAACACACGTGAAATCTGCCACAAGTCGTAAAGAAAACTGTAGGTAACTTGTGCTTTAATATTGCAACAGTTCTGTGACCTCATGTATTTCTGTATATCAGACTGAGTGGGTGAAAACACCTGTGTGGACACAGGTTGTGACTAAATGGAAGCATGCAAATGTCACATGACACATCTCTTTCATTCAATTACATACATATCCAAAGCATCAAAGCCAACACAATTAAGAGAGTAGCTCAGCCCTGTCCCTGAGGTAACAAAAGCAATTGTAAAAAGATTCTTTCATAAAGCTTAATTGCATCATTCCATGTTTATTCATCAATAATTTTGTCCTTGGAAAGTAGGAAATATTTAAATAAACTGCCCGAAGATACGTTTCAAGTGCATTATCAAAGATAATGTTTTTTGGGAAAACCAAACAGAGTCCGGAGGAAGGACCCTTTCTGAAGCATCTATTCACATATTGTGAACAGATCAGTATATTACAGATTGTGTTTTGTTGTATGTATTATTCTGCAAGTCTTATACACACTAATATGTGACTGTGTCAGGTCCTATGACTTAAAGGAATCCCTGAAACGAAAATGTATGTCTCAGCCTCCCTGAGACTTACTGTGGCTCTGCTCCATCGTGACAAAGAAGTGGCATACTGCTGCTGTAAGCAGCAGGTGAATGGACTCGTACAGCAACTTGGGTGAAAAGACGCTCCATATGAAGAGGTGGTACCGCAGAACAGTGACCAGCACAATGTAGGCTGCAGCTGGCACGGACCTCAGCAGGGCCAAACAGTAGCAGCCGTGGCCAACAGCAACTGGGCTCCTGAAGACAGGGGAAGAACTCGTCAGAATATTTTCATGCCAACCAAAGTCACTCTAAGCTGCTCTGTGTTTTTTTAAATGCTGCTGTTGAGTCAGAAGCGCAGATTGAGGGATTGTGTGGGGATTCATAATAAGGCTAGGTTTTTGGAGATTTTTTTACCTTATGCTCAAACCCAGGAGAAGCGTCTGATCCAATTATCTTCTGACAATAATAAGGATTGCAGGCAAATGCTGATAAAGAAGTTAATGACTTTAAAAGCTGCACAATGGCAGGAGGGAGTTTAGTAGACGATGATGTAAAGCCAAACACACAAGGATGCACAAAAAGCTTGTATACTTGCACACAAGTCCTCATCCCTGACACACTGAAACGCATGCGTAAATTAGTGCAGGGATCTGCACGTATACAGGCAAGAGTCCCAGCTGAGGGGGAGGAACTTCTTAATACAAGAGGAGTAGGAGAAATGGGAAGTAGTCCAGTACGAAGGTGGGAAATCAATCAAAGGGCCAGTTAAAAGACACAGTGTTATTTTTCTAAGAATGTCTTCACAGGGACAAATCTGTAAAGCACAAATGTATAATCAATAACGAGCCTTTGAAGACACAGTTCAGTACTAGATTAATTCTGTCATTTCTTGCGTTTCTGACATCTGATTTTACAGATGCAAACTTTGTTTTTTTGTTTATCAGGAAATTTAGTTAAAATATCTTAATGCACACCCAGCTGCTGACTTCTGCCAAACAATATTAAATGATTTCCAACAGGATTTTGCCTAGGATTTATAATTGTGCTGCGTCTGTCCTAGTCTGAATCAGTCATCACTGGTTGTGGACAGTTACTGTGGCAAGTTGATACAGAAATCTGTGGGCAGTACAGGTTTGATTTTTTTCAAGCAGTCTGGTAGTATACAGTGGTCACCAATCAAACTAGGAAATTTGTAAGTAATGAACACAGAGGAGGTGGGATCACAGGTAGGATACAGGATATTAGTAAGAAAGGGTAAATGGCATAGATGTTGGCGCATATAAGAAATGTAGCTATCTGGCTTGCATGTTTGTTTTTGGTTCTTTTTTTAAACTTGGATGTTTACTCTCACTCTCCTGAGCGTTTTCACGAGAGTTTGTTGGTTGTGTTCACTTGGCTTCAGCTGGAGTGACAAGTCATGTAGTTTGTGATCCCTCATCTGTCGCAGTCGTTAAATATGTGAACCCAAGTTTTTCAGTCATCGTTGAACTGAAATCAGCTGAAGACCATCAGTTAGGGTGTACTCCCAGTCTTTACAAAATCTGCTTTGATTGTGATAGTTCTCTAATGAATCCTAAGCTTCTTAGAGATGGACAGATTGAGTGGACTGTTGTGGTGACTATTATTCATCATCATAAGACCCCATCAGGGGAAATCAAACCCAGCTGAGTGACAGAAGTTTAGTGCACCTCATTAATACTTGTGGTGTGTATATTTATGTTCTTTGGTGTCACAAATGAACAGAGGAAGAACTAACGGATGACAAATACTATGAATAATAATTTGGGATTAACGTCACATACTTTTTAACTAACATGAACAGACAAGAGCAGGATAGAACTTCCTGTGTTCACATATTACCAAATGAATCAATTTTTTGAGGGGACACACTCTTGGTTTTGAGACAGCTGCTCTAAACGAGTCAGATGTGAAAACACCCTTCCTTTCTAGTATGAGTTGAGTTCCATTTAATTCCCTTTAAATGCTAAAGCCTCAGTTTGTACTTCAGGCTTTCCATCATTACCCTACAGTCTTTGTTTCATAGCTGAGATAACCCTGATGCTTTGGAGTCCTCCTTTCAGAGTCACACAGGACATTTTTGGCAACTTTTACATACTGAGTGGTATGTTTCACAAGGAAACTGAACTTGGTTTTTAAAATTTCATGGAGTGCCCCTTTATCATAAGTCCATTAAAACCCAGTTGTCAAATTAATTATTTGGAAGAGAAACAGAGGTAAAAAAACAAAACAAAACAGAAATGTCCAATTTGTTTACATAAGAGTCACTGGAATAGTTATTTTTACATGATGTAGACGTTTGCAACACATGGGATTGAATCTGATGCTATAATGGAGCTGCTGTATTTGCAAATCAGAGGCGAGCAAAGTCTCCATGGCCTTGGTAACAATGAGGAAAACTGCATCAAATAATTCAGCTTGTTAAAAAAAAAAAAAAAAAAGCCTACCATGCATCAACAATCAGCAGAAAGGTTAAGCTCTTAAATTAATAGCGAAATCCACAAAATATATTTTTGTGTCTAAAACATTCCCGAGTGACCCCTTAGGTGGGTTGCCAGATTAAGGAGTCAATCAGTGTAAAATCCAGTCAGAGACTTAATTCTCCCAGAATTCACAGTTTCACATATACGGTAAATGAGGAGATAAGGGGGCTGAGCTAAACTTGAACTTGATGTAATTTATCCAGTGTGTGGTTAGAAAAGTAAAACATCCCAAAAACAAGACAAGAAGGCCTGACTATAAGAAAGAAGATCAAATATATTTCTGTTTGGTGTTGATTCTGTCTGTCTTGTTAGAAATGTGCAAAATGAAAGATAAAGGAAGAGTCGACCACCACCTGTGGTCCTCCTGCACCACACTGGTGCATGACAGTAGGGTTTGATGGGAGGCTTCATTGTCCTTCAGTACAATGCATTTCCAATCACTTCACTTTTGAGCTTACAAAGCAGCAAGTGTCACAAAAGATCAAATGTTTGTCACCATCTCCACTTGTGCCTTCTCCACAGCTCTGAACAAAGGTTATTTGAAAGAGCCAAATGTTGCTTCTGGGACGTCCACAACAAAGTGAAAAAAGCATGAGCTAAATATGCTTTACTAGCTTTTGTATTTGTGTCAGAATATTTGACATTTTAGGGACAGTTTCAAAGACAAAAATAATGTTTAGCTGGTGGCTCTCCTCCCGATTAGCCACTGGTGAAGATTTTTAGTGACATCATGTACAAACATTAACATTATCATCCAATTAGAACTGGGTCAAGGGAGAACTACTGAAAAGCTATTGATCAAGTCCATTTCCAGTATGTGCTTTGTGGTTGAGAGTGGTGCAGAGTGACTCCTAAATGAGTCACCGCAGTTTTCATTTCTTGCAGTGGCTGAATGTGCACACTACAGGTGGGGTTTCTGTAGAAATTGCCACATGATGAATAATAACACAAAAGATGGTCAAGTATCCTGCACTATGAAAAGTTTAAAACAAGATTTTAGCTTGACAAGCATCACAAAAGAAGTCCCTGTAGTGACCTCTATGGGATGCGGAACTCAAAATGAAATCATTTCAGGGAGCAATATGAACTGACTTTAAATACACAGCTCAAACTCAAGTGTCATGTCTTAATAGATTACTGTGAAGTGATTTTCTTTGGCCACCCCATGTGAGATCCTGTCGTCTTCACTAGACTTGCCGTACTTGTAGCAGTGCGGCTTTAACCTCAGTGAGACTTTATTTTATGTATTTTTTGCTTTTGTAGTGTAGTCTTGGGCGGGCTTTGAGATTTAATTTTCCCCGAGGGTGCTACTGGGGAAGATGATGGGGGTCATTGTAATCAAGCTGAACAAATTTTAATGTTCCTGCGCTAAAGCTGAAATTTTGGGGTAATGAGGGTGAAAATTACATTGATGGAATGTTTGGTCAGGGGTACATTTTTACATAATAGTAGTTGTAAACGAAATACCATAGAGTCATTCTCTGAGGGTGTTTAATATCTGGGTTAAATTCCATAGCTGGTCAGTCTGGAGAGGTGGAACTAAGTGTTGAATAGAAAAAAGGATCAACGCTGTGATCCCTATAGGCCCTGCTGCGAGAAGCACGGAAAATTTTTAAGACAAACTGAACTTTTTAATCAGAGACTGTCTGGACTACTGAAATGTTAAACATATCACATTCAAATGTGAGATCAAAGACTATTAAGAATATAAATTAGTCATGGGTACCTACAGTAGTGTTCAAAATAATAGCAGTCCAATGTGACTAACCAGATTAATCCAGGTTTTCAGTATATTTTTTATTGCTACATGGCAAACAATTTACCAGTAGGTGCAGTAGATTCTCAGAAAACCAACAAGACCCAGCATTCATGATATGCACGCTCTTAAGGCTGTGCAATTGGGCAATTAGTTGAAAGGGGTGTGTTCAAAAAAATAGCAGTGTCTGCCGTTGACTTTACAAACTCAAAACTATTTTGTACAAACTTTTTTGTTTCTAGGATTTAGCAATCCTGTGAATCACTAAACTAATATTTAGTTGTATGACCACAGTTTTTTATAACTGCTTCACATCTGTGTGGCATGGAGTCAACCAACTTGTGGCACCTTTCAGCTGTTATTCCACTCCAAGATTCTTTAACAACATTCCACAATTCATTTACATTTCTTGGTTTTGCTTCAGAAACAGCATTTTTGATGTCACCCCACAAGTTCTCGATTGGATTAAGGTCCGGGGATTGGGCTGGCCACTCCATAACATTAATTTTGTTGGTTTGGAACCAAGATTTTGCTCGTTTACTAGTGTGTTTGGGGTCATTGTCTTGTTGAAACACCCATTTCAAGGGCATGTCCTCTTCAGCATAAGGCAACATGACCTCTTCAAGTATTTTGACATATGCAAACTGATCCATGATCCCTGGTATGCGATAAATAGGCCCAACACCATAGTAGGAGAAACATGCCCATATCATGATGCTTGCACCACCATGCTTCACTGTCTTCACTGTGTACTGTGGCTTGAATTCAGAGTTTGGGGGTCGTCTCACAAACTGTCTGCGGCCCTTGGACCCAAAAAGAACAACTTTACTCTCATCAGTCCACAAAATGTTCCTCCATTTCTCTTTAGGCCAGTTGATGTGTTCTTTGGCAAATTGTAACCTCTTCTGCACATGCCTTTTTTTTAACAGAGGGACTTTGCGGGGGATTCTTGTAAATAGATTAGCTTCACACAGACGTCTTCTAACTGTCACAGTACTTACAGGTAACTCCAGACTGTCTTTGATCATCCTGGAGCTGATCATTGGCTGAGCCTTTGCCATTCTGGTTATTCTTCGATCCATTTTGATGGTTGTCTTCCGTTTTCTGCCACGTGTCTCTGGTTTTGCTCTCCATTTTAAGGCATTGGAGATCATTTTAGCTGAACAGCCTATAATTTTTTGCACCTCTTTATAAGTTTTCCCCTCTCCAATCAACTTTTTAATCAAAGTACGCTGTTCTTCTGAACAATGTCTTGAACGAACCATTTTCCTCAGGCTTTCAAAGAGAAATGCATGTTCAACAAGTGCTGGCTTCATCCTTAAATAGGGGCCACCTGATTCACACCTGTTTTTTCAATAAAAATTGATGACCTTACTGATTGAATGCCACACTGCTATTTTTTTGAACACACCCCTTTCAACTAATTGCCCAATTGCACAGCCTTAAGAGCGTGCATATCATGAATGCTGGGTCTTGTTGGTTTTCTGAGAATCTACTGCACCTACTGGTAACTTGTTTGCCATGTAGCAATAAAAAATATACTAATAACAGTGATTAATCTGGTTAGTCACATTGGACTGCTATTATTTTGAACACTACTGTACATCCTCTGCAGTCTAATTTCTATCAGTCTTCCAAAAATCCTTGCATGTCACTGA
The DNA here is from genome assembly GCA_001698575.1 of Mola mola. NCBI lineage: Eukaryota > Metazoa > Chordata > Actinopteri > Tetraodontiformes > Molidae > Mola > Mola mola. The sequence continues at coordinate 7,203,899 of KV751330.1, read as the reverse complement.
CATGTAAACAACATGGGCAAATGTTTGTTTGTTTTTTTTTTTTACAAACATTCCCCTCTGTTTACATTAAAAGAGCCTTGTACCCTTGGCCCCAGCAGGGCAGCTGTTGCCCGGCCTCAGTGCTCATCACTCAGCGCTGAGCAGCGGTCTCCTGCTGAGGAGGAGCCGTAGCTATTAGCTGCACTCACACACATACAGCAACCGGCTACTGGCCCTTCTCCACTTAAGCTCTTGTGCAGGTTAAGCTGTTTACATGCATCTTTCATACCATGCAAGTGAGTTGCCACCAGCAAACCAATTAAAAGAATAATTCTGATTATAATATAATAATTTGTAATTCTAAAAACAACCGACACTTCAAAGTAGCTTGAGTAGCCATGACGTGTGGCTGCGCTGGTAGAAGTGAGAGAGTGTTTAAATTACATTATACAAGCAGTGGCGACTAATATTTCCACTAATGAACCCATATAAACCTATAAAACGAGCACAATATTTAGAACTGGATTATAAAATGGATGTTATTTATATACTTTTAATCACACTTGATTTGTAAGCGTTTCAGTTGTCAGAGTGGAATTTAGAAAAGTACCATTTGACACGACAGAAACTTGATTTTTTTAACATCTCTACTACTTTTAGCAAACGCAAAATATTTTAACTTTATTAATTACAACTTTCTTTAACTGTTTTCAAAAGTACATACCTGCAGACTAAACAACATGCCTCTTCGGCCGTTGGAAGTTGATACTGTACAAAAACTATATTTATTGAAGTCCGTAAAACTACCGATACAAAGCATTTAACCAAACCATTTTACCTTGTATCAGATAACGAATGAGACAAGAATTGTTTCCTAACCGGTCACTATACAAAAAAAAAAAACTATGGATGGAAAGATTGCTTAAATTATTGCAAAACTAACTTGTAACTGCAGTTAATTTTGACTGCATTTAGCAAGTTAGCCACTGCTTATTCATGTGTTAATGTAACTTAAATACAAATTAGATCAACTTAACAACAAACTGTTTCAAACTGCTTGTATGCTAACTGGATTACTGTCACATTGTTACAATTAATTCAGGTTGATTGACCACTTAATGGCTGCTGCGAATGAAAGTACAGTCATATTGTTGTAATTCTACTCCTCTGTATATTTTTTGCCATAAAACAGTCCTGTGAATGTGTTAAGCTGAATTAAAAAGTTCTACCTAAAACGTATTGACACCTTTTATACATACCGGTCTCTTTCAGAGCTGAGGTAGAACACGAGGTGACACGCCCAGAGCAGGGGCCCTGCATAGGTGCTGAGGGCAGTTAGAAAGATGGCAGGTACTTCTACGTAACTTTCCAGTCCAACGAAGCCCACTGAAATGTCAATGGTTGCAATGTTGTTGGAATTGCCCTGCAGAGGCACAAGAAAAGCTTATTTTAAAATCACCATTGGCACAGGAATAACTACCTAGCCTTGTAGCCAGACAAAATAAGTGCACAAAGATCAGCGGGTAGAGCGTTGTGAAGAGTGCAGAGCTGCAAAAAGCTGGCCATTTGCTTTATCATCATTACTCTGAGCTTCTGCCGACTTCCCAGCGGCACAGTTGTTTGTGTTTTTCAGTCCCTGACCAGAGCGGCATGCACACACAGCTTTCTATCTGTCAGAGTCTAGATTACACCCCTATGTAAGTGTGTATATGTGCATATTCCAGCACACACACACAACCATTATTTGTTTTAGAAACAGTCTTTTTCTAGCATATTTACCTTTTGAACCAATTTCCAGTACAGTATCAAATGTGCCTGCAGTAGAGCTGAAATTACAATGTCGATTTCTTTTTTTCTTACTTGGAAGTTTCATCTCAAGGTTTACATGTACATGTAATTCCTGCAAAGCACACAGGATTTATAGCCACAATATAAAAGGTATTTGGTTCCAGTAGTGATGGATATATCCACATGGAAAATATGCCTTTGCTCAAATGTAATAAAAGTTGTGACATATAATATAAAGCAGCAGCTAGTAAAAAACAAGTAACTGTGTTACATGAGTAAAAACATTTCAGAAAATAAATGTTGACAACTTTTTACACAGTATATATATATATTTCATTTGATCCCAAGCTCAACCAGCATGTGATCATTCCAGCTTAAATAATATGGTAGAGTATGGAAATAAGTGTTCTGTATTTGTCCATTCAGATCACTTATTTTCAGTGAATCTAAACACACTTTTTAACCTGAATTCAGTTAAAAAAAAATATAAGACTAGAGTATTCCGGGTTCGAGAAGTTTGACATCATTACAACCATTTGCTTGCTGTACATGCAAATTTTGAATGACAAAATACTACACAGACTTGCTTATCAACTCTTATTACTCCTGATGCGCCAGTTAAGGCTCTAAGATGTCGACATGCTGTGTCTCCTGAGTATTCAAAAAATAAATAAAATCATCAATCAATAAT
>KV751330.1:7150399-7182790 GCA_001698575.1 Mola mola | reverse complement strand
TACAGTGTGTATGACTGATTTTTACCTTGAAAAGAATTTCATACAGTATATATCTTTTTTTAAAAAAAAAAGGAAAAAAAAAAGACAAAACTACCTGTTGAGCCAATGTCCTACATCAGGTAGATGAGCCCACTGCACCCCAGTGTGGTTGAGGGAGCGGAGCAGTCGGCAGCAGACCAGAGTAAAGATGGGTGTGGCCAATGCCAGCCACTTCTCTAAGTAAATCTCTTCCTTGGGGTGAGCATAGGGTTGATGGTCTTTGGAAGGGAGGAGATGATCTTCTTCATCTCCAGAGACTCTTTGTTCTCTGAAGTACTTGCGGCAGACATCCTGGAAGATGGTGAGACACAGGGTGCTGAGCAGAAAGTACCAGGTTTGGTGCTCTTCTTCTACGAAGCTGCTGGCTGCTAAGCTGAGAGTGTGTCCGACCGTGCCAACTAGAAGCAAAACGTCCAACTCTGACAGCGTCCAATCACTGCCACTGCTCCTCAATGGAGACTGTGGAAAAGAACAAAAATGAACATTTAGAGTCCATTGTACACCTGGAGACACTGTGGAGTGTCTCTCCAACTGTGGATAGTTTTTTTTGTTTGTATCCTTTTCTAATGCCATTGCACAGCGCACAGCACACAGCGACCACAAGCTCTCATTTAGAAATTGTGTTTAGTCATTGATGAAAATTGGGGTTTGCCCGGTTGAATACTTTGTAAGCAAATCGTTTTGTTCAGTGGTGGAGTTTACATGAAGTTCAGCCAACCGCTAAGCTCAGCAGTAACGTTTAAGCTCAACAAACAACTATCAAATACTGACAAGAACCTCAGCTGGCACTCACCTTGAAGGCAACAAGAGGCCAAGCCTGTGCACACACTACTTGCCAGCTACAGAGCCAGGTCGGTGTGAGGCAGTTTCATACCTAGCCTTGCAAACATAACATAAACACTGGAGCATTAAATATTCAGTTCTATTAGCTGTGTTCCAAAAAAATATTACTCAACTGTGGCACTACAGCCTCTAGGTTATAGGTATTTTCATATCATGTATTATCACTACATAGGTCATTTTGTAATGAAACTCAATAAAAATTTTACTTTAGATTGCAAAGATATAATAGACACAGTTGATTATGTCTCTTCCCTGATCATCACAGACGCTTTGGATTGACTGCCAGTTCAACCTACCAACCAACAAAAGTTGATAGTCCAATAACCCAGGAATAAGACTCAACATCTTACAAATGACTGCTTTAATGAATTTATCCCAGTTTAAAGTTTATGTCCCACATAATCCCGCATTCAGGTCCAGAGTTTAATGAATTGTGGTCCAACTATTAATTCCATACTGACATCAGAGCTACCACTGCAGTACTGAGAACAGGATCTTGTGTACCTACAACTTCTTTGCTTTTGAGGCAAACTCATGTCATGCCAAAAAGGCTTTTTTTTTTTTTCCTCTACATCCGCTGCTGCCTGTGTGTGTTGTGCATATGATTGATCATATCCTGCTGGCAGACCATGAAAACCAACTTTTCATCATGTAGTTGTGAAACGCCCTTTCTGACTCAGTCCTCTCAACTTTCCAGCCTTCTTGCAGAAAATAATGTAATCATTCAAAGAAAAAAGGCTGATTAAGTTTTGTATTGTAAACTCCCCACACACTCAATTCGTCATTTGCTAATGGGGTCAAAATCCCTTTTTAAATGATGCAGGGATTTTACACTGCATATTTCTGTCGTCTCATTTTTCATTTCAAATATTCTATGATTTGTCATCTCTTTTACAGGCACTCCTTTTTTGACACTCATAATTCAGTTATTAAAATTCATTCATCTGGAGTTTTAATTGTGTTTTTTTGGTGAAGTGGGGACTTAAAAATATCGGTTTTGGACGTCACCCACAATGCAGTCAAGTTAAAGTGCAGCTTTAGAAGTGGTTCCAAACTGATAAAATAAGACCAGATTATTTCTTACTCTTTCAGTCATTTATTAAGGGTTTCCAGTAAATTAATTATCAATTAGGCTTTATTATCTAATCTTAATGTCAACATATTGTTGTCTGTCACACCTTAAAGGATACAGAGTCTATTGTCCTCCTTTCCTAAGGCAGATTATTATAGATAAAAGTTTTGGCAATGGAGATGGGACATGACTAAATATTTATTCACCTTTTATGGAACATGACATACAGTGGCTTGCATAAAATTTTACCCCACCTTGAACTTTGTTACATTTTGTCATGTTACAACCACAAATTTAAATGTATTTTATTGGGGTCTTATGTAACAGACCAACAAAAATTAGTTCATAATTCTGAAGTGGGGGGAAAATATTTAATGGTTTTCTAAATTATTTACAAATAAAAATCTGAAAAGTGTTGAGCGCAAAAGTATTCACCACCCTTTACTGTGAAAGCCCTGAGAAAAATCCAGTGCGACCAACTACCTTCAGAAGTCACATAGTCGTTAGTAAATAGAGTCCACCTGTGTGAAATTTTAATCTCAGTATAAATACAACTGTTCTGTGAAGGCCTCAGAGGTTTGTTAGAGAACATTACCGAACAAACAGCATCATGAAGACCAGGGAGCTCACCAGACAGGTCAAGGATAAAGTTGCGGAGGAGTATAAAGCAGGTTTAGGTTATAAAAATATATCCCAAGCTTTGAACATCTCAAGGAGCATTATTAAATCCATCATCCGAAAATGGAAAGAGTATGGCACAACCACGGACCTACCAAGACAAGGCCGTCCACCGAAACGACAGGCCAGACAGGCCAGGCAAGGAGAGCATTAATCAGAGAAGCAACCAAGCGGCCCATGCTAACTCTGAAGGAGCTGCAATGGTGGGAGAATCTGTCATCAGGACAACTTTAATCATGCAGTCCACAAATTTGGCCTTTATGGAAGAGTGGCAAGATGAAAGCCATTGTTAAAAGAAATTCAGAAAAATTCCTGCTTGCAATTTGCCACAAACCATGTAGGAGAAACAGCAAACATGTGGAAAAAAAATGCTCTGGTCAGATGAGACCAAAATTGAACTTTTTGGCCTTAATGCAAAACACCACTTGTGGCAGAAAACTGACAATGCACACCACCCTAAGCACACCATCTCCACCATGAAACATGGTGGCAGCATCATGCTGTGGGGATGCTTTTCTTCAGTAGGGACAGGGAAGCTGGTTAAAATTGATGGGAAGATGGACGGAGCCAAATACAGGGCAATACTCAAAGAAAACCTGTTAAAGTCCTGTTAAAGATTTGAGATTGGGCAGAGGTTCACCTTCCAGCAGGACAACGACCCCAAACATACAGCCAGAGCTATAATGGAATGGTTTAGATCAAAGCATATTAATGTGTTAGAACGGCCCAGTCAAAGCCCAGACCTAAATCCAACCGAGAATCTGTGGCAAGACTTGAAAATTGCTGCTCACTAGTCTCCATACAATCTGACTGAGCTTGAGCTATTTTTCAAAGAAGAATGGGCAAAAATGTCAGTCTCAAGATGTGCTTACCTAGCAGAGAAATACCCCAAAAGATTTGAAACTTTAATTGCAGCGAAAAGGTGGTTCTACAAAGTATTGACTCAGAGGGGAGGGGATACTTGTCCATCTTACAATCCAAGAAGATGACTGCTTTGTTGTCCTATTTATTGTTTGTGTCATAACAAAATGTATTTTGCACTTTCTGTGCACTGTGCATATTGTGTTGATCAAATTGGAAAAAAAACATTTAAGTCAATTTGAATTGCAGTTGGTAACACTACAAAATGTGGAAGGTTCAAGGGGGGCGAATACCTTTGCAAGGCACAGTATATGTAACATATACATAGTGCATCTTTAATGATTTGATTATTACCTCATTCTTTCTCCAATACCCAACAGTCCCCTCAAAATTCCCAGAATGCAGCAAAATTTATCCTCCAACCAAATTTTTAGTCCTGCTAACAAAAACAAATAACCAAAAGACAGGTGATACAATAACTTATTTGGCAAAGTGGCAAAACAGCAGGGCCTTACTTACCAGGCTTTTTTAATTAATGTTCTTAGTAGCTACCTTGCTTTTAAAAAATTATTCAGAGAGACCTAACAAGCTGGTATTTCATCAGTGTTTTAAACTTTTGAGTTGTGCATGTTTGTCAGTCTTTGCACTAACATTTCATTGCCGATTGCTTGAGTATATTCAGTTATCTCCAGTAAATAATTTGTTCCCCATGATTTCTGCCATTGTGTCATCTACAGATAAAATTTCTGTACATTTATAGTACATATGTCATCAGTACATATATTAGTACATATATTTGATGATAAAGGTCAAGTTTTTTTTCTTGCCTAAAGTAGTGGAGCCACAACACTCCGCCTGACTGTTTTACTTTATTAGCCAAAGTCCGGTGACTTCTCAAGAATCTGCTGCTTGATGAAGAAAACTTCTCTTAACAATTCAAATCATTATCTTCCAACAATATGTTTTTGATATGTATGTGACATGCAGTACAAACTCAAATAAAATCTTAACAAGTATTTTCAAGGGAGATTCCTCTATATGCTTCAGTTTACAGATGTTGTAGTTGATTTCTTACCTGAATAAATGGCCCTATAAGACTTCTTATAGTGTTTTTGTTTTTAGACTTTACCTTAACAGATAGATTGTAATGAGTTCAGAGGTGCAACAACTAAGAAAACTAATGTTTTTTTGAAAACTAAACAAACATTTCCAACTTCTTAATAACTGCTCCAACTGTCTCTGATTGACTGCTCCCTTTAAGAAGAGAAATGCACAGATTTTCTTCATTTTACACAATTTTATCTCAACATATTTATATAAATACGAAGATAATAAAATAATATAAACACCTGTTAATATCAAATAATCAAGTTCATGAGCACTACGAAAAAACATTGTGCAAAATTATCATAATGTTTAGTTAACACATCTCAAACCTTATATGTTCTAAGCTCATCACGTAGGATTCCTTGCTGGACTGCTGTGTTAGTTATTAGTTTTATCTGGGTGGACCTTATAAACTGGCAAAAATATCAATGGGTCTACTTTCTAGAAGCCTGTTTTACCTGAATGAACTGGGTGCTACTACTGCTGCACTGATTGATACATTAGGATAATTTATGTTGACAAGCACATTTATTTCATTTTCAAGCACCACATTATAATGCAGGTAATAATCAAGGACTATAAAATAAATCTAGTTTTAATTTTATGATGCACTTTGGCAACCTTCCTTAGGTAATAAAGTTGTGTTAAAAATTTGTGTAATGTTCATCAGTGTGGCTGAACTTTGTCAGGAATGGATCGGATTTTACTAGATTTTTCTTTTTTGATTTTGAAAACTCCCTTTGTGGCCATAAAATGTCTTGGATATAATTTTACACTTTTGCTTGATGTAGGTTGTCGTGATCTATGAATTTGCTAAATTATTTCCTCCCTGTCTCCACTCACCTCTCCATTAATTGCCCTTACCCCTCAAGCTTACCTGTTCTGTCATCCTCTGATTTTTAAACTAGTCTACTATATACTGAACAGTGTCAAGTTTTAACATTGGAGTAATTCAGCCATACATGTTTGAACTAAACACTGATTCACACTCGTACAAGGTTGCCTAAAAGTTGATGCATTAGAAAGGCTGGTTTTGATTCTACAACATTAAGCCCATCCATCAAAAAAAAGCAAAACTCTGTCTTTTTAAAAGCAGCAAGTTCGTTTTCCAGAGATGTTAGTCATCCAGAGTCTGCAAATTTAAATCTTTTTCCTTATGTGTCCCTTAAATAGTCTTAGTTACATAAGAGTCCAGCCAAAGTGGTTAAGAAATTACTATAGTTTGCACATTGATACTTTGCATACTGCTTAATGTCTATAAGCAAAGCACGTGTACACTAATATACACTATATGAGAAACGATATCTGTTACACTCTGTATCTGTGTTTGGTTGGTATACTGAGATGCACTTAAACTCACCTTCCTGTGAAACTTGGGTTCCAGGGGGAATCGGCGTGCTGCCATAGAGACCAGAATACAGAACATTGCTGAGGAGAACACGACAGCAGCAAACACAAGACCCCAGGAGAGGCTGCAGAAGTAACAGGAGCTCTCAGCTGATGTGCACACCAAGACATGGACCGAGGAAAGCAGCAGGCACAGGAGGTAGAAAGGAAGGGAAAGCAGGGCTGAAAGGACAGGAAGGTCCACTGCTGCTTCAGCACTGAGGGCTTCAGGCATAGCCAGCAGTAAGACCAACAGGAGCTTAGAGGCCAGGACAGAGGGGAAGAATGGAGAAGAGATGGTGAGAAACCATTTTAAGGTGTTTTTGTTCAACTCATACAAACAAAGAAACACACAATAGCTTGAGAAGTACATGTAAATAATGATTACAGATCTACTCTATCTCAACAGCTAGGAGGCCCGAAACCTCTAAGAATGTCAGTAGGCTACATGTTTTACATTGTTTAGTCCTTGTGATTTTAATATAGGCTGATCCATATTAATTAATCCTTTCTGTTGTTTTATGCAGTTTTTCAGTCATTTCCTCCAAAAAAAAAAAAAAAGAAAAAAGAAAAAAGATGAGTGTTTTTTTGCCTTGGCGCAAATGAAATCTTCTGCTTACCTGAAACACAAACACCATGCCTGCGATCATGGAGTACATGTCGTACTTGCCCAGCTGTTTGCTGAGGGCTGAGCTCATAGCAGACAGAGCTAACAGGTACTGTTTCAGAACTTTTTTGCCCATGTTGGAAAGCACCTCAGAGGTATTGCCCTCCATGAAGCGCTTCATCCAGTTCCCGTGAGCCTTTTCTGCGACACGGAACTGCTCAAAGCCTGCCTCTGAAACAGAGAAAAACGGGAGAGGAACAACGCCGTCAACAAGTGGCATGTTTAAATAGTGCATCTTTAATGATTTGATTATTAATCTGGGATTACTTAACACTGATATTTGTTGAGAGGTACTTAAAGACTTTTAACTTTAAGGTGATGTCAAATTTTAACATCATTACAAAAGATTATATATGTTTGTGAATACATAATCTTAAATTCTACACAATGCGCCTCTAAAACATAATATGCCTTTAAAAAAAATGAAAGAATCATTTGTTTGGATCATGCTGAACATAAACCATAACTCATTCATGTTTATTCAAAGTAGATAAACTGATGCCAGTTTTCGTTCACTTCTGTGGGTTTGGAGCCCGTTCAAGGACGGTCATGTTTGATTTGTCGTATACATCACTGTGTGTACACGCACACGCACACGCACACGCACACACACACACACACACACACACACACACACACACACACAGAGTATGTGTCATGTCAGGGACATAACGCTGACTCATTTTCATTTCCCCACAGTGAGACTATCTAAACAAATTTTTGGCCTTTTTCATGCAAGGAATACATGTTTACACATACCTTAAAAACTGTTTTTGCAGTATGAGCTCTATCTCAGGAGCAGCATGGGCTGATAAATTGTGAGAGTGGTTTTGCCAGACAAGCAGGATTGGTAGACACATTTGACCTTTAAGCTACAGGCATGAATCTTACAATATTCATGGCCCTAAAAATGTTTCATCTGTCTGAAAGTACAGGAACATTTTTTTAATAGCCCTCAAAGATACCTTAGGTTAAAAATCACAAAAAAAAACCCATATATGATTATTGAAGCAAGGCAGACAGTCAGTGCAATTTAAAAGTAATATCCAATCCTATTATGGAAGACAAACTATAATGACAGACAAAATATGTCCTTAACATCAACATAACATCATCATCAACAATCAAACCAGAATAGTAATAATAGTATTGTTGGGGGGGTGACTAGAGTACAATGTCTGTCTTCTAAGAGGGATTAAAAAACAACAAATAAAACATTTTACATAAACAAAAGACAGAATATGTGACAGAAAGATTGGGTTTTTGGTGGATTAAAACTTGTATCACTAGTATAGTTAAACATTAGAAGCTACCTTCATGTTTTATGGTTTTTCTTATCGCCGTTAGTTTTTGAAAATTACGTGCCTATTTGGAATTTGATGGCAGCAGCACATTTAAAAAAAAAATGGGAGGGTGGCAACAAGACTGAAAAAGTAGCGAATTGTTATTTGCCCTCAATGAACTAATTACAACATTATTTCATCTAAATCGTCAACTTGTATACTAGATCCCATACATACTAGGGTGCACAAAGATGTTTTACACTTAGTTAGCACTCTGCAACTGAATATGATCAGTCTCTCTCTTCTAACAGGTTATGTGCCCCAGTCTTTTAAAGTAACTGTAACTAAACCGCTCCTAAAAAAACCTACGCTGGACCCAGAAGTTCTAGCCAACTATAGACCGATATCCGACCCCCCTTTTTCTTCAAAGATTCTAGAGAAAGCAGTAGCTAAACAGCTAAGTGACTTTTTTCAGGACAATAGTCTATTTGAGGATTTAGTCAGGTTTTAGAAAGCATCACAGTACAGAAACAGCCCTGGTGAAAGTTACAAATGACGTCTTCACGGCATCTGATGAGGGATTTATCTTTGTACGAGTCTTAATAGATCTTAGTGCGGCTTTTGACACTATAGATCATCACATCTTACTACAGAGGCTGGAACACCAAATTGACATTAAAGGATCTGGTTTAAGCTGGTTTAAGGCTTACTTATCTGATAGATATAACTTTGTTCATGTTAATGATGAATCATCCAGATATCATAAATTTAGTTACAGAGTCCCATAGGTTTCTGTACTTGGACCATTACTAATCCCTCTATATTTTACCTTCAGGTAATATTAGTAGAAAGTAATCCATAAATCTTCATTGCTATGCAGATGAACAAAAATTATACTATCAATGAAGCCAGATGAAACCCATCAGTTAGCTAAACTCCAGACATGTCTTTAGGACATTAAAAACTGGATGCCTCATAACTTTTTAATGTTATACTCTGACAAAACAACCAGCAAAAGTAATTTGCTGGGCCCTAAACACATTAGAATAGAATAGAATAGAATAGAATAGTCTTTATTGTCATTGCAGAACACATGCTGTACCGTGCAACAAAAAGAGACTTGTTATCCAACAACATAGTTAGTCTGGATGGCATTGCCTTGGCCTCTAGCACCACTGTCAGAAACCTGGGTGCTATCTTTGACCAGGAGCTGTCTTTTAACTTACACTAAAAACACAATACAAGGACGGCTTTCTTTCATCTCCGTAACATTGCTAAAATCCTCAACGAGTCTCAACAAGATGCAGAAAAACTAGTTCACACATTTGTTACTTCCAGGCTCGATTACGGTAATTCTCAATTTTCAGGCTAGCGTAAAAAGATCTTAAAGACTCTTCAGTTATTCCAGAATGCAGCAGGGAGTGTACTGACAAGAACTAAAATCAGATACTGGCTTCTCTGCACTGGCTCCCAGTTAAATCCAGAATAGAATTTAAAATCCTTGTCCTCACGTACAAGGCTATAATGGTCAGTCACCAACTTATCTTAAAGAGCTCGTATTACCCTATCACCCATCCAGAACCTTACGCTCCCAGGATGCAGGGTTATTGGTGATCCCAAGATTCTCATAAAGGAGAATGGTAAGCAGAGCCTTCAGCTATCAAGCTCCTCTCCTGTGGAAGTGTCTTCCAGTCTCGGTACGGTAGGCAGACACACTCTCTGATTTTAGGAGTAGGCTTAAAACTTTACTTTTTGATAGGACAGGTCTATATAGCCCCTAGGTAAGTTGCTATAGGCCTAGGTTGCTGGGGGAACACTCCATGATACACTGAACTCCTCTCTTCTCCTCCCCCTCTGATTCTGACTCTATCTCTGCTCCTCTAAATGTACATATCCTAACAAAACTTTATACTGACTTGGATCCTAGGCTGGATTGCCCAGGGCAAAACTGGATCCAAGGATTACAATGACTTCTGGACCAACAGACTATACCTCTGTCTGGATCACTAGACTTCATATATCCCTGGATTTATAGATTACACATACTCTTGGACCCACTGACTTCATCAGAAATTCTCAGATCTGGATACATGGACCACTATGACACTTAAACCAACAGACTACACCTGCTTCTGGGTCAAGAGACTTCTCATAAATCTGGATTTCTAGACTCATGAACTCATACGTTCTTACTAATCTGTTGTTGTCATTTTGTGGTGTTCGAAGGATTCCTCCTCTGTGGTTCTTCTTGAGGTTTCTTATTTTCCCCGTTTAGGGATTTTGAGTTTGTCCTCACCTTGTTTGAGGGTCTAAAGGCAGAGGGTCTCACATTTGTACAGTTTGTGAAAGCCCAGTGAGACAATGTGTAATTAGTGATTTTGGGCTATACAAATAAAATTTGATTTGATTTGACTTGATATAAGAAAACACCCAGTGAACTATCTCACAATTAATTGGGTAAACTCCATTGTTCGAACTGGCCTTCAATCTTTAACTCCTCTGTAAAGTGACCTTGGGTTCCTTGATAGGTGCTATATAAATTGAGGTTATTATTATTATTGTTAGAAACTGGGAACAGGTTATAAACATTACTGGGTATAAAAAGAGCATCCCAGAGGGCCTTTCTGGGGGAGGGGTTCAACACTGTAAAAGACTGAGATGGCAAATTTAATTGAATTTAGTTAGGAATAGTGGTTCCTAATGTAAAACTGCACAGAAGTTGGAGATTGCACATTCTGCCTATTAGATAAATAGATAGAGATATTCTTTAAATCCCAACTTGGGAAATTTCCCCGTTGCAGCACATACAACTCTAAAAAACCTTCAAAAATCTCTTAAAAATAGATTCAAAAAAAAAATGTACAACCTAAATACGCCTTATAACTTATAAACAACAAAAATGTGCAAGAGTACAGGAAACTATATGATTGTAATATATGCAAACCTATATGCATAATATCTTTAAATAGTTTGGAGAATCCAAGGAAATCTCTGTATGCAAGGGACAAGGCTAAAAAAGACAACATTCTGAAGTGGACATCACGCTATTGTCTGTGAACATAGTTTGTCGCTGCATTCACAAGTGCAAGTTGAAAATCTACCATTTAAAAGGAAATTATATATAAACTAGATCCAAAAATATTTCCATCTGCTTTGGGTAAAATCTCATTTGAGATGGATGAAGTGTCCAGTGCTTTGACGAGTCAAAATTTGAAATTCTTTTTGGAAATCATGGATGAAGCATCTTCTGGGCAAAAGAGGAGAGAAGCCATCTGACTTGTTATCAGTACACAGTAAAAAGGCAGCAGCTGAGAAGGTATGGGGTGCATGAGTAACCTGCATATTTGTAAAGGTATCAATTAATGCTGAACAATGTTTACAGGATTTGCAGGAATATATTATACCTGAATATATTAACTGAAAATTTCTCCAAACGGGGATCAATAAAGTTACGTATGATCTGATATTATGCCAAGTAGACAATGCCTTGCTCAGGGAAGTTCTACTTATTTCAGAAAGAAAATGCTACCAGATTCTGCCTATATTACAACAGCATGACTCTGTATTTAATATGTACGTACCAAAGAGTCCAGGTGCTAAACTGGCCTGCCTGCAGTCCCAGCCTATCACCCATTAAAAAACCCCTAAGGATTGAGAAACTGAAATCATATATCAAGCAATCAAAAACATTTTTTGAAATGTGTTGCTGGCATCAAATTCAAAAATTTCTCAACATTCAGTTCGACATTTTATATGCTGTCTTTGTGCTATTTTCAATTCAGTATGGGATTTCAGTGCTTTGCAAAATCTTCAAATTCTATATGTATTTAAATTTTTCATAACATCCAGCTTTTATGGAAATGGGGCTGTAAACTGCGACAAAGATAACTGCGATAAAGACAACTAGAAAAAATTAACAGAGATTGCAAGACAATGATGACATAATCATAAACAATCCAGTTAGGGCAACACGATCAAAACTGAGAGTGGCTTATATAATTATATAAATCTTCACAAAAGGTTTTTTAAGTTCTTTTTTTTCCCCCTGATGAAACATTCATGAATAATGTTATCAGCTACATTTATTTTTAAACATAAGGCACCGTTTGCTCCTGCAGTGTCTTTCACACTCAGAAAGATTTGACCTCAACAGGTGTCGAAAAGACACGTTTCTTAAAATATCATCCCAGGCGAATTTCCCAGCACTGACAACTATAACATTGCATTGTGTAACAGCTTCATGATTACCCAAGTGAAAAGATTTTTTAAAAAAATCAACACACCCAAATGTAGGTCTACTGAATTAATTTCCATTTCACCCAATCACTATGGAAACCAGGGACCAAAATATAGTTGCAAATGTGCTGCCAAAGTTGTATGATGTTTTTTTGTGAAAGGACAGAGTTTTTAACGAGTCACATTAACTTTTAAACTCTTATCACACCCTCATGTTTGTGGCAGTTTTTGTGTTGACAATGTAACATCAAACTAGAGATCATGTTGTGTTAAACAGGACAATAACGTGTGTGGTCCTAAAGATGTTTAAAAACAAAACAAAAAACATTTTATAAGAGACCATCCTTGCAGAATTTGAAAATGAAATTTAAATGGTAAGAGATTGTGAAAACTGATTTTTATTTCCCCAACATTTCAATTAATGATTTACAGATATGCAAATTCTTGGTTGACACCAGTATTTAAAGTAACATTTTGGCTGATGAAAAAGGGTGATCATATTGATACCGATTCGATTTGTGCCATCGAAGAGCATGTTAATGATAGACCCCTGAATATTTCCGGCTACTGGTATCAGTGAATACCACCTTATTTCCTGATACACAAAAAAACAGTCAACCATGTCAATGTTAGACGATACTAATTCTGAGCCATTAAATCAGTGCATCCCTAATTTTATTGCGCAGATTCTGGGGTCATTCTATTGGCTGTAAGGTTTTACAGCCCCAGAGAAGACTGGTGGACTTTGAAGACAGGATTTGGGTAATTTGGCTTTTATAGGAATAAGTAGGGCATAACTTCTGAAGATGTTGCCAGATTTTCCCCTTAACAGATCAAGGAGGTGGGCAGTGATGCTTTGATTTAAATAGTAATGTCAGCACACTAACATCCCTTACAATGACAATGCTAACATATAGAGGCTATGCAGGTGAAGGTATGGACAATGTCAGCATGATAACATACAGCTGTTTCCTAATTAACACTGAAACATAGATGGAAATATCCTCAGTTTTGAATCAGATATTGATATACAGCACATGCTTTTGCATCATCACGCCTTGACAATACCAACAGCCTCTTTTCATGTCTTAATCAAAAAACTTTGAAATGACTGTAACGCACAGCTCAGAAGCTGGGCTTTTAACCTGAACTAAGAAATATAATTATATTATACCAATGTTAGGGTCTTAAATTGGCTCCTAGTTTGTTTTAGAATTTGATTTTAAGATCTCATTAATCCCTCCTAAGGTTCTGAAAGGCCTGTCCTCATATTCTATTCTAGATCTTGTAATTCCTTAATCAACATGTAGTTTCAGATCGTTGAACAGAGGTCTTCTGTCCCACTGAAAACTAAGGTCGACAGAGCCTTTGCAATCAGGACCCTGACTAAGGAAAATCCTCCCCTGAGCAAATAACGCTATCTTTTAAGTTTTGTCTCATAAATTATTTTCACAAGAAAGCACATCCAGCGCTGACTTCTCATGGTGTATAATTTGGATTGTGCTATTTAAATAAAAATTATTAGTAACACTGTTATTGTTGTTATTATTGTTGTTGTTCTTAATATTATTATCATATTATCACAATTCTTCTTGTCTGTCATGATATTTGATTAAAACCAACAAAAGGGTTTATATTCAAAATTAATGGTGAATCATCTTGAAATATTTCCAGTCTGACATATAGACCATCAGTAATGCAACAGTCATTTACAGCAATGCTGCTCGCAAGGCAGCCTTTATGTGGCCCCCTATCTATAGGTCTGATTGTCCATCCACTTGTCTGTCCTCTATTCAATTAGAAAACATATTATAAAAAACATGTTTATCTGAAAACTTATTTAGTTAATACTAAAAGTCAATCTAGGATAATGATTTTTAGTAAGTCCTCAAATATTGTCCTCTTTCATTGTACAGAACACTATAATTAGATAGATTGGTTTTGGGCTGAAATTTGTATTAATGAAATAAAGCTTTGTTAGTGAAAAGAGCTGTTGTTTCTATGAAATTTTAAACGAAATTCCACATTTCCAATGACTTGCCAAGACAGCTATCAAAAGTGTTTCTCTCGTCCTCCTTCACCGAGTCTCCCTTTAAATATGAAAAACTTCAGACCGATCATACATTAGCAATGGTAATTGCCACTGGTGTATCAAATGACAGATACAAACGTGGTGGAGAAGCTGAAAGGTGGATACAACTGACAAACAGTGTGAACCTCGGACTTCAAGTAGGGAGGAAAATTCAGTGAATATGTACATGAATTTGCACAAAGAATAGGCTGCATCCATGCCCGAGACCAAAACACCGGTTGTTTACTAGTCTCCCATGTGGAACAAAGGTCATCTAAACACAAGCATTGCCTGCTGGGTGGAAGTACCACTAAGCTAAAAGATCTTAAATCACTTTACAGATCTGCACAAGACCTCAGACTTGGGTGATAGTTCTCTGGAGGATTGACACACATATTCATTGACCCATTGTTAGAAAAATACTGATCAGTGCAGCTTTACGTGTGAGGTAAATTACGAGTCACCAAAGGTGGCAGAGCATTCGTTGATCTCTCAAGGTACATGTTTCTGAATGATACAAAAAACACAGATGGCAATGTTATTGTTTATCCAATTTTGAGGCAAGCTGTAAGGCACAAACATTCAGATCATAATACTGCAAGGGCTGTAACTTGTTTGGCATTATCGGAGCTTGAATAATATGGCTAGGTGGCCTTCGATATTTTGGGAGAAAGCTGATATATTGGGAAATGACTATGTGTTTGGTCGTTCTGCCAACTTCAATACAGGTTTAACTAACATCGGGATAGAAAAGTAGTAGTGCATTTTTATTTTCTATAACTATTCCTTAAATTGCAATTCTTTAATATTCTTAGGACTAATCGCATTGCTGTGTGCATGGAAAACAATGATCAGGCTGGAAACAATCCAAAATAATTATGAGACTCACAGTCAGACAAGGTCCCGGCTTTGTGGGCCTTTAACAAATGCAGAGGTTGTTCACAGTGAATTTGTAACCTACCTTTCTCATAGTTGGGAATGCTGTCTTTAAGCAGGCAGCTGAGCTGATGGCCATTGAGATGCAGGAAGCGCAGCTGGTCTCGGAGTGAGGTTTCTTCCAAGACACTTGGGATGACACGGCCTACGCTGTTTTGAGATATGGGAAGACCAAGTCCCAGAGCCAAAGTGGGAGTCAGGTCAACCTGCTCTACCACTCCTGGCTTCTCCATTCCCACTGACATCACAGGAATAAAGAAAAAAAAAATCAACAACACAAGGACAAAACAGTGAGGATTTAGATACATTTCGATCACTGAGTCTAGCACTTTGGTGTCTTTTCTATTGACAGAGTTTCAAAAAGTCTGAATCCACAAACTGTCAGATTTTCTTCAATACTTGAAAGTATTGTGTGCCAGTGCATGTTTCTCTTAGAAAACCTTAAGTATCACAAACAGGATATGTTTCCAAAAACCAATCAAATGTTGAATCACAAATGTGTTAGATCAATCAGTGATAGCAGAAGAATTTTTTTTTTTTGCTTTATGCGATTCAAAGCCAAAAAATGTTGTTGATATGGTGGATATGTCTCAATTTTCATACTGTTTGCTGTAAAAGATTCCTCCGCTCACACAATAGGAGTTTGTCTGAAACAATTTCACAACATTAATAATGGTAAAATTTGAAAATGGAGTTCTTTTTCTTAAAGTTAGTAACCTGACAAAAACAATGAAAAAACCCACACCTTTCTCTTATGTGGAATACAGTGGTTATGTATCATATTTTACTAAGACATATCACTCTAATGACAACAACTGCAGCATCTCTGTCACCTCAGGACAGTCAACTACAGCCCCAGAAAACTGGTGAGGACACATCTACAACCCCACTTTCTTCATATATATTTACCAAGGCAAAGTGCATTAGCAGCATCTTCTTTGTTGGTTATAATCAGGGCAACATTTAATTTGAATTTTAAGACAGAAACCTGAAAAGCATCACAAATCACCTTGATAATTAATCATAAATTAAATCCTAAGGATGTGACCATGGTGGGGGCAGTACATGCAACACAACTGAAACAATAGTGGGAAAATGAAAAGCGTAAGATGTGCATTTTATTTTTTCAAACATGCAGTTCTGTCAAAAGTGCAAAGGCATTTATTGTTCTGCTTCCTGTGGAGAGCTTCCAAAAACGTATAAACATTTCAAAGAGAAGTTTCTAAGTTGCAATAATGAAGTATACTGCTCTGTAATATTAAAAACAAAACCCAAAAAACAACACAGCTCACATGTGTGGGGAAGTGACATAGTAACAGACCAAAGACTGGGACAAACTACGAACTAAGCTTCGGAATTATCCATTTTATTTTATAATAAGAGAGAGATTGCAACGAGACAAGGACTTTTCTGTATTAAGTCCACAGCTAGTTAGGATAATACCATAAATCTGTCAATTATATGAAGCTTGCTTAAATCTCTTACTTAGCAATGACTGACTGAAAATGTTGTGGCTTTAGCTGTGGCAATCAAACTAATGATTTAAGTTGATAAAGTGAAACATTTGTTAGAGATTTTTTTTTTGTTTAATCAAACACCAGTATTAATCCTGTATTTACTTGTGTAAAAGAATTTGTCGTGTTACTCTCTGAAAACAAGCCAACCAGAACTACATAGAACAGAGCAATCACATTCTGGCAGAACAGATGTATCCTAACTCAGTAAAAGGTCACACACACACAGAATGCTGATTCATGCAGTAGATGAGAAGACTGCAGTTAATGGTGGAGCCATATGCATTAAAAGTATGTATCTCAGTATTAATATCTCTGAAACACCATCATCCTATCAGCATACAGAGCAATGCTTGATGTTCTCTTACAATATTGTTTGTCTCAGTGCTCATTAGATTAAGTTTTTAAATTGGTGCTTGCACCTGTACGAAATATATTTAAAGGGGTTGGGCTCTACATCCCACTCCATTAATATCTTTCTCACGTCAGTAAGTGGAAATTCTGTCCATCAGTGTATCAAAATATTGTTTTCTGGTTGCCCAATTGTTGCTGTGGGTTTTAAGGCTGAGAGCTTCTCACTGCTCTATACTCTGTTATTGAGTTAGTATTAGTTTTTTGGTTTTGATGTTAACACAATGAACCATAGCTTCTTAAAGAAAGAAAGAAAGGGCAAGGGTACACAGACGCAACGGTAAACAATCACGGTACTTTATGGCTTCTCACACCTAAACTGACAGATTAAAGTGGCATTGCCAGTCACAGACTGCGTGCCAATCTACTGTAAAAAGGCTGCTCGGTGATGCATTCACTCTAAAACAGGAAGCTCGGGTACTGAGCCAGTAATGAACTCTGATCCACTGCGAGATGTTGTAATGGAAAAACAACAGGCAGCTCAGCTTTCTGCTAATGATCAGTAATCTCACCATGGTAAAAATGACCTGTTAAAGACGCAGGGTCACTGATTACACAAAATGATTTCTATGGTAATAGAATAAATATACATCAAAGGTTGTTTTCCTGAATGGTAAATCCATGTTTAACAACCCGAAGTCAGTATGACTGGTGGAAACGTCACACTATTGGCAAAACAGGATGCACAGAGTGCTGGCTAAATCAAAACTTCTGTAGCAACAACTCAAGCTAAAACTGTGAAGGATTAATAAACACGATTGGTCTATAAATAAAGAGGAAAAGGAAATAGACCTAGTTGAGAAAAAGGCTATTATCAAGATCACACTTTCCCAATCAGCCAAAGGCATTAATGCAAAATAAAGTTCTGTGGTCGCTCTCCTCAAATGAAACCTCACATTAAAATTAATGGGAAGTTATGTATAAGCAGGAAGAAAAAGGGCTCTTCTATCCAAGTTTGCCAAGTTTAGTTTGATTGATCCCTAATTTTTAGTGATGACTAAAACACATTTTCCAGTGAACTGAAAGACAGCCTTACAGTTACTTCAAGCCTCCAAAACCATCAACACGTTATTCCACTTATTCCTGTGTCCACGGTATATGTGATGGTGGTTTTGCAGTTTTGTGTTTTTTGTTAGGTTTTTTTTTTAATTTAATGACAAATCTGATTCTCTCAACTTATTAAGAACAATACTAGGACACTAGTTTACCTTTTCTTTTGAAGGCTGGACTTATTAGCACCAGGGGCGTATTGACTTCTGGCTCTGAGGAGCCTCCGTGGCTGCCAGTCTCCGACATGCCGTGGTCTCCACAGAGCACCAATAGGTAGGGCAAAGATCCTTCTGTCTCCTGAAAAAAGCAAACACCAAACATTATCAAACAAACAAACAAAATGACTTGTTAGTTGAGGCAGACTTTGATTCCCTAAGCAATTACCTTTCAACGACCTTCAATTAACAATGAATTCAACAAGAATGCTTTATAAGTCACGGTAGTGGGGGATGATTTAAAAACATAACTATATATAGACGTTAAAGCCAAAGCCCAATCTTACCACACATTCCAGTGTTCTTAAAAGAGTCCTTACTTAGTATTGTATCACACAAAAAGAAAAACAATCAAAAACCAGAAGCTTAATTTATTATTAAAGGCTGAAAATTGTGTCCTGTGAACCACAGATTACCAGACAGCCCGAAAAAGACAGAAAAAGCAGGTCAGTTTAGCATTTCAGCAAATGGTGAAGGCTGAGATAAATTGCGCTTTTGTGTTTGGAAGCCAGGTCAGATCAGACTCTGTTAGCAGGTAATTAAAACCTTTTTTTTTTTCTGACTAGAAAAATGTGTTTGAAGTTCAAAACATCTAAATTTCTCGAGTCAAACACTCCAGTGAAGTTAGTTCTCATGTGTTTACACCAAACAAATCCAATTTTACACTCCCCGATTACAGAAAAAATAAGTATGTTTGTGTGATTTGCAAATTTTAATTTTTAACTTGTCAAGGGCAAAAGCTGCATGTTGCTGTTGCGGAGTGTTGTGTGAGAAGGACAGAGGTTAATCTACGAAGATAAAATCCAACCATTCCTGGTCAACATCTTCTCCTCTGGAAGGCTTTGCAGTGACTTCGACTGAATAACCAGGAATTCTATACTTTCCATGGCTGGTTCTCCATGAATCTGTTCATTCATGTGCATCACAGACTATTAGTTATTGTGTTATTGTATAGAAACACGTGTAAATTCTAACTAGCTCATAAAGCTGTGTGGTCATTTTGTGATGTGGGGGGGAGAAATGCAACATTTCATTAATTCATATTTAACAGCTTTCATTTTATACATCAAAGTTTAGGGGGGAAAAAAACAAACAAAATACATACACAGACAAAACTCCAAAATTTTTATGATATCGTTATTAATAATATGGTGCTTTAAAATGATAGAATAGCTTCTTATTATTTCATATTCACTCTCGTATCTGAAGCAGCGAGACGTGGTGTAATGTACTGTAATATAAGCGCTTTCAATACATTTTCTGGGGTCTGGATCTGCTCTGGTAAGAGTGGGTCTATGAGTCAAAAATGAAAACTTCAGAAGCTCCATACGAATGTTGAAATCTACTTCTACGATGACAAGCATGTCGAGATGTCTAGTTTCCCCAATTACATTTCTTTAAAAAAAAAAAAAATCATAGCCAACCGAATTTTTCTCAAAGGAGAGATGAGAGCCTCAGAGTGTTGAGTTCAGTCAGAGGCTCAATGTAACAGACACGCACTCTTTGCGCCTGCTGTTGCTCAACAACTTACAGATAATGTAAGGCAGGGCTGCAACAAATTAAATCCTTACAATTGCTAAAACTTAATAATTAAAATAGTTGGCAATGAATTCAATTTCATATTCATTAGATTGAGCACATATTGTGTTCACTGGGTTCGCTCACTGGGTTGCTGAGCCCCCATAACACATGTGATGTAAACAGCTGCGGGGAGAGCTGAGGAAGCGTACATGGCAGAACAGAGACAGAGAGCCGTCAAAAGTATGGCAGCATTTTACATTGAAAAAAACGAGGAACTGCAAACTATGTCACTGAGATTTCGTCTGGCCTGGGAGCACTAGTTATGATGCAGCATCTGAAAAGAAAACGTGTTGTTGGTATGACTGATGAGAAGGAAGGGAACACAACAGCAGCGTTAATCCCACAAATCCCACATCTCAACCAGCATGAGAAGTGAACTGTTAGTGCTAGTAGGCTTATGCTAGCCCATGAGGTAGCGTTAAAGTAAGCGTGGTAGTGCTAATGTTAGTCCACTAGAAAAGCTCTGCATACGCATCCTTGGTTCCTCAACACTGTCTGAGCGGCTGTTTTCTGCAGCTTCCAACACAGCTTACAAGTAGCAAGCCAATCCAAACCAGTCCTAGCTTATTTTTTTGCATTGCAATGCAAAGTTCCTGAAGCACCATGCCTCTTTTACATGATGTTGATGTTGATGAAGTCGCGTCATCACAAAATATAAAGAAATAGTGAGACTCCAGGGAGAAAATGGATTTTCTAAAACTGTAAATTTGTTATTAAAATTATATCCTTTAAAAAGAAAAAGAAAAAAAAACCAACAATACTTACAGTACAATTTTTTTTCCCACCCCTAGTAACCATTAACCGGGGAGTGCAAAATAAAAAACTACTAGGAATAGTTAGACAGATACAATTAAAAACAATTTCTCATCGGTGGGAATATTGCTGAAATGGATAACTAGCTGAATATGATTGTTGGCTTAAAGTAATAGATAAATAATTGAAACATCCAGTTTCTAGCAGTTCAAGTATATCTACATACTTGACCAAAGCAACCAAAAATGAAAAATGTATGAAAACAGTAATCTAAAAACAATACATTGATATGATTTATAATCAAACATTGTGTTGTGTATAACCAATACTATTCATATGAAAATATTGGAAACATGACTGGTGCTGTCAAGGTTTAAAGAGCTGTATCAGACAATTAAATCGAGATGCTATAGAGTTATAACTTAGCAAAGACAATATTTACTTATTCTGTCAGGACAGAATATTTTAAAGCGGAAGAAAAAAATCCATAGAAGAAATACATCAGTTAAAATCCTTTATTTATCTAAATCAATATACATCTAAGATTACATGCTGCTCTGTAGCTCAGCTTAACTTTTGCCCTTCAAACAGCAAAAGCAGTGAGCTGACCTAATATTCTGCAATATTCTGATCTCCATTAACATAACGGTCTGATAGAGGTCTTTGTGACCGTCGTACCAATCATGTTTTAACAGAGATTGTTGTGGCTGTCCATTCTGCTAATACAGCATGTCTCTGACCTTATTAGGAGTTCACTGAAATAGCCTAATTACCTCACAGTACAACAGAAACTTTGAGGGCTGTCATTTGAATGCTACCTTGCTTTTCCACTTCCCTGAGCCGAAGCGCACATCAATGTGTCTTTTAGGACGAAGCACACGGCAACAAACAGCAGCCAGCTAATGTATGCAGTCTGATCCTCTGAAATGATGGGCATACACCCCCTCACCTGTTAAAAGCACCTGCTGATTAGAGAAAACACAGTTGCTTCTGTAGAAGCTTCTAAGGTATTCTGGCAGGCCCAGACTGGGTTACGTTTATTTTTAGGTCACGTTGCTGCAGCAGAAAAGCACAAGCCTAGCACTCACTAATGTGACTGATGCAAGAATTTCAAACACATTTTATTCAAAGAGCTCACAGGGAGCATGTTTTAAACTGCCATTGCCCACAATGCACAGATGTCGCCATGACCCTAGAGAGACAGATTAAACAAGGCAGAATTAACAATTTTGGGAAATACGATGAACTATTGCTTCATCATTTCCAGAAAGATCCTTCACCATTTGTAAAGTGTAATATTTATATGGATATCTGCAATTGCCTCCTTTTCTCTTGCTGAGATTTCAGAGAAAAACAATGGGAAAGAAGATTGTTGATTTTCTTTTGACATGAGCTGCCAATCTAAACAAAGACTAAAAAGATAAATAACAAGAACGACAATAGCCATTAGCAATGCACACACGACACAAAAAGTAGGCAAACAAAAAAAGAATGCATGACGGCTGTCAGACCACAAAGGCAAATCAGAACCACAAGACCTGCACACTGATAAATGACAAAATTAAAGCTAACAAAAGTGATACACTGGTTATTAAATCTTGTTGGGTTAATGCAACAGATAATATAATCATTGCGAAAACCTGCAAATTATCAGTGTAATTAGATAACCATCCATGAACTGACAGAATAACTTGATTATATTCCATACTGATCATTACTTCATTGGCATATTTCATTCATTTATTATACAATGTCACTGGTTACAATATAATGACATGCACACAAAAAACCACTATTTTTCAAAGCCTGAGGAGACAGAGCAAGACAGAATGAGAGAGTCAGGAACTGCTGATCCTCGCCCACTTTGATGCAATTCCCTTCCATTTGAGATGACTGAATGACTATGTAAGTAAAATGTGTGACAGAGTAAAAGATGTGTCAATTCACTAAGAAAATTGTGGTGATAGTATGATTGCAACCTATAAAACATCCAAAAAAAAAAATCCTATAAAAGATCCATGTTTTATATTCAAGTATGACTACCGGTTTATACACTGAGCAGAGCCTGAGCAACATTAGCATTCATGTAAACATGTTGTCCTGTCCACTTCAAAAAAGGTAAGCAAATATTTTCTGTCCTTTCACTTCTGGTTTTGTCCCTGCCCCTATGGGAAACTGGGTCTGAACCCTGCAAAATGCTCCATGTCCACTTGCTACTCGCTAAATTCATCTCTCTGTTCTTTGGTCTTGGACAGGCAGTGCATATAGGCTTTACTAGAGCTTGATTGGAGCAAACAGCTGCCAGCCACTTAAAATAAAAGAAATGAGATGAGTAATGCTAAATCAAAACTTAAAATTGTTAGAGTGTAAAATAATTTTTAAAAAAAGGAGGCAAAATTTCTATGTAGTGTGGCACAGCAGAGTTTGATAATACTCTATGGGTTTGTGACCAGTAACAAATTATTCAAAGCATTTTTCAGAAGAGTGCAGCTTTAAAACTCCTCCAAACAGTACTTCATTACACTTTGAGAAAACAAATACTGCAACACAACAATACAGCCTACAGCTAAGTAACCAGACATTTGGATGAAAAAGTTACCTTTAAAATTAGGGCACTGTGAATCTTCTTTAGAATGTCGTCCATCTCGAGCAGTTTAGGCTGAATCAGGGAACTGTAGGGTCCACTGATGTGGCCGATGTGGTCGAGGCCAAGGTAGTGGAGGATCAAGATGTCCCAGTCATCTCTCTTGAGGGTGCTGTCCAAGTGACGGGTCACATTGTTGTCAACCTGCATGGAGACACGATGCATAACAGGCACACATTTAGTCATCCACAGGATTTCAGCAGATAAGCAATCAAGGTTGATATTATTAAAAAAAAAAAATCACCCTTGAGAGTGAACAAAGAATGATCTGAAAGGAGCTTTACCCAAAGCCGTGACGGAGTATGATGGTTGTCTGATTATCATCAGGCAAATATTTTAAAGTAGATATTTACCTTCATCCCACATTTCACAAAAAGGGTTTTAATATCAGCGCCATCAATATTTTAGTCTAAACAAGAACAGATTGCGTGCAGTCCCACAGTGGATTTGTAGCTCATGGCATACAGAGGTAACAGAGGAGCTTTTTTTGTGTGTGTGTGTGTGTGTGTGTGTGTGTGTGCGATCAAATTTGTGATTTCATCTTTGTGCCTCCCTGGTGGATCAGCTACCTTCATCTCTTTAATGCAAGTCATCTGTACGTATACATGTGCAGTATATTGCAGAGAAAGTAATACATGAATCATAGCTACACCGTGGTTTTTAACAGACTGACAGTGTTACTGAGGTAAGGCTTATCAAAATGTGTGACATCCCACCAACCAAGTGAGCCTTTAAACATGGGCACAAGTAGGCCTGAATTAAACATGACATGACAAGCGGCAGAAAAAGTGGCACCACAGTCGGTTTTTACAGGAGGACAATATCAGAGAAGGATTCTCTCTCTCTCTCTCTCTCTTTCTTTGCAGAGCATGTGAATATAAAAGGGCAAAATTAGAGTAAGGGCTGATCAATTCAGAACGTCCATCTGTTGGATGAATCGGAAAAGATATATATATATCAAATTTTAAAATGGGTCACTAAATATATTTTGGCATTTGGTAATATAACTGGGTGGCCAAGTAAATTCAAGAGTAAAAAAGAGACTAAGACAGAGAAAGAGAGAGCGAGAGAGAACAGGAACGAGAGGGGGGCGCAGCTCCAAGAATTATAAAATGAATGCATGTGGTCTTGATATTGTGGTAGCCTGACACGAAAAAATGAATGTATGGGACACCCTGCTGCAAAATGTATTGCTGTACGCAGCCTGGCTGGCATGGATTCAAATACTTGAAAGCATACGAGCAGCTGTACGGAAGAACCTTTGAGCAAATGATATTGTACGGTGCAGGTAAAGGGTTTTTGCCTACATAAACACAATTTAAGTCGGTTCATTGATAATCAAATTAAGGCTTGAGAGAATATTATTTGAATGTTTTGTCGTAACCAGTTTAAATTATTTTTTGCAAATACATGCCTGATCTAATTTTTATGCTTGAAATATTCCACAAGCAATTATGTTCATTGGTAACAATTGATTGTCATCAAGATTGGTTATGAAAAGGGTGCTATCAAAAGGCTCACACTTTCATACGAGAATGGAGATGACGTTTAGCACTTGGTCGAACAAACGCCAGTATAAAGGATATTGCCACATGGGCTTTGGGACACTTTGTAAAACCACTTTTGGTAAACACAAATTGTTTGAACATTACATAATTATGTTTTCCTTTACATTTTACGCAACATCCAAACATTTTGGAATTTCTGTTTTAGCCAAATGCTTACTTTTGCAGTGAGTATAGTATTAAATTCAAACAAATCATTTCATGCTGCAAACAAGAGTGTATACCTCCATCGAGGCCAACAATCCCTCTTTTGTCTGGGACACCTGCCTAAAATGTCATAAGGCTTAACTTAATTAGATTTTTTCACATTCATAAAATTTAGCTTCCTCAAATATCCATCCATCCATTTTCTACCATTTTTCCTGTGCAGGGTTAGGGGGCTTGCTACCTTCTTGACGGTATATATTTACTTTAACCTTCAACATAATGGTTACCATAGAAAATAAAGTTTCATCATCTCTTCATTATTACTTTATATACACTTTTTTCTTTTTAATTCCTGTATTATTTCATCCACCAGGTGCTTTAATCGTTTGTTAATACAAAACAGAAAAATAAATCCCTTCCTGTTTGACTGGTACCTACCTCAGTGTAGTCGGATACAAAGAAGGAGGTTGTTCCATCATACTCCATGAAGTGTTTGGGGAAAAGGCGCACCCAGGTGTCATCTCCGTAGAAGACTATCCTCTTCCCTGCTGTTTTGGCCTGCCAAATGAGGTTGTCTTCCAGCAGTGCAGGAGAATTCAAGTTCATTACCACATCAATGAAGCCTGGAATACTGCCAGTGGTAAGAGCCTGTAGAGGGATATGATTTTGTCATTTTCCTTTGAACAATAATTATCTTTTAATGGTATGATACAATCATACAGTTTCATCATTACAATCCAACTATTTTTTTGTGCCACAGTACATTGTTGATGTACATATGAAAAAACAGTTTGTATATATAAATAATATATTGTCGCTGAAAAACAAATGTCTTTACTTTTGACAGTTTTGACTTTCTACAGCGTACAGAATGTCCACATTCATCCATAGCAGCTGTCAGCATTAGGTGTCTACATGACCGATGGAAAAACATTGTATTATGTAATATTTATAGTGCAGTGTTTTGCAGGAAAACAGAAATGATACTAGGAGTTCAAAAAAGCTTTGAATAGTCTAAAGATCGTCAGGTTTTAAGACGAGGAGAGATGATAAGCTCAGTGATTTTTCTGAACTGAGTCAGACTGATGCACACACATAAATATCAGATAACAGTTCATCTTATGATTATCCTGATTTTAATATAAAATGCTGAGAAAGACCTTTGATTAAGGCGATGTGCTATGTGGAAATGTAGAATAACCTGCTATCAATAGTTTACCAACTTAGTGGGAGAAGATTTGAGGCTCATTATTATGCACATTATTAACACAAGTCCATTTAAAGTATTAAACATGACACTGGTGACTGTCCTAAACATAGTTTTTTCATTTTGGGTCCTAAATCCAGTTTGTGAGAAAAATTTTTTTAGTCCCTTAAAGTTTCAGTTAAATGCTCCTAAAAAACCCAAAAGAAACAAAACATTTTAGAGTTGAATTTTGGAAACTGTTTTTAATCGAAAAGTGACGATATATAAAAAAGGAATAAATTAAGTGAATAAATTTTTCTTTTATCTGACTGACGAAGCTCTAGTAGCCAAACGAACTCCCACATTCACAAAACAATCTCACAGCCACAAATGGAAACTGATACCTGAATCATTTAGATTGATATTTATGAAATTGGGTTTATACTGATTTCATAATGGATTCTGTAAAAAAAAAAAAAAAAATGCAACTAGCAATGACGGACAAGTAAAAGAGCCTATTTCAGAAGTCAGGAGAGAGCGTGATTCATTGGTGAAAGGGAAATATAAAAGGCCTTGTCTTCATTTACTGAAGGAGACATGAGTTTGCACAAGCTGGCAGGTAACAGTGATACTTAAATCCTTCACAAGCTGCTTGAGAAAGAGCCCGAGATCTTGCAGGAAGGTCAGAAAATCCAGGCTTAAATCTGAGGTGACCAGACTTTATTATGTGAGGGCCCCCATGTTAACAAAACCCATCGAGGGAGCGGAGTCGGCACGGGAGGAGCATGTTGAGATAATCTCACTGTATAGAAAACAATCAGTTAAAGACATACAGGAGGTGTGCGATTATGTTCAGTTTGAAAAAGATAAATCTTGGAGGATCATCTCTGTAAAAGCCAAAAAATAAAATGGGAGTCATCAACATGCTAATTACTGGCCCACAATATGTGTCTTAGCTCTCATGCCACCGCTAAATGTCAAGTACAATGTTAGTTGTATAAACAAAGTGATGAGAACTTGTACAGGTACCAAAGAACAGATGGATGAGGCCTGTGACTTTTCAAGACTTCTATTTTTTTGTTTCCTTTTCTCTGAATTTTTGGTTGACAACTGAAAAGATTTCTACCATTTACTCGAAAATATCCCCAGTGATCTCGGAGGTTATGTCTAGGTAATACTGATGTGTATGTGTGTTTACTACCCAGCCAGCCTTTCAAATACCCTGACACTCCTGCTACTGTTATGATTTACTGAATTCATTTTACGAATTCAGCACCTCAGTAATGTCCAAGGACTGCTGCCTGATAGTGAGGCTCAACTGCCCACAGGTGAATTGGGCAGAGCAAGTAAACTGGAGCTTTTAAATGAAGTGGGATGATCCTGGGGTAGTTTCTAGTGTAATGTCTGCTTAATAAAAAATACAACAAAAAAATAACACACTGACATGAAAGTGGGCCCTGAGTGTGGATCAGAATAAAAACCCAAAAAGTGCAGTAGGCTTATGTCTATATTAGATACAGTGGAGGAAGTGTTACGTGTAATGTCTGTGTAAATGAATGGCTGCTCCACTAATATTATGATTGAGTTGGTTGTGCCATACTGGTTAACTGGGTGCAATGCAGTGATAGCAGGCAGTAAACAGCACAACTGGTTTCTACTGCCGCCTACTGGTCAACCATAAAATAGCAGTGCTGTGATGATAAAAATTTAACGTGAGTACTAATATTGTTAATGCTCCATGCATAACTTCTCAGTGTTAAACTGAATTGGATTTCCATATACATAAAACTAATGTGTTCACTTTAATGTGTAATCTCATTATATATATATTGTAATGAAGCAGCTGCAGTGTGACATATGCAAAAAAATTCAGTAGGATGTCATTTTTATTTCTTCTAAAATAAAATTCTACTAAGGTTAATTACTGATCAAAACATTCTATTTTTCCTCAATAAACGAAAAAGATCATGGCCAGTTTAACTGCTCAACTCCCTAAAATGTTTTTTATTGGTCCTTCTGCAGGGCTTATAGATGTACCTGCAAGCTTTTACCTACCTACCATACTGGTATGAATTTCCTAATTTATTTCCCCCTACATACCATCAACAACTGTTCTGAAAAGGGTCATTCCCAGAGCTGTTTTCTATGCTGCCTCAAGGCCCTTTCCCAGCGTCATTGCTGTATCCTTCCTCAAACTGTTGGATTACAGTGGAACATCTGTCTCCCTGCAAGTCCAACTCAATCATGCTCGGCTTTATCCCGTCACCCCTCCTCCACATCACCACTGACTTGACCGTCACATGGCAGCAAAATTCAACCTTTCACTGAATCAAATGTTCAAGAATCAGATTGACATGAAGCTAATAGCAGCTATAGTGGATTCGTGAGTTTAGCCACTGAAAGATCCCACCATTTCACTGGTTACAGCACCACTGAATTAACTTCCCTACGGTGATTAATAAAGTAATTTCTATCTCTATCTGAAAGGATTCACATATGAAGGTAAACTGAATATATCTTTAGTACAGTAATACACTCACATTTTATGGACCAGAGCTGAAACATTTGGTTGAATAAAACATTATTTATTTGTACAAATGTATACACTGATCAGCCACAACATTAAA
Organism: Mola mola; assembly: GCA_001698575.1. Lineage (NCBI taxonomy): Eukaryota > Metazoa > Chordata > Actinopteri > Tetraodontiformes > Molidae > Mola > Mola mola. Next base: position 7,153,918 of record KV751330.1, on the reverse strand, counting down.
AACCACCTGTCTAAATTAGTACTGGTCATGCCAACAAAAACAGGTCTCTCCGGCATGATCAGATCTGCTGGCTTTAAGGTCCCCTTACAATCAAAACTGTTGCATTTATTTTGTTCCTCCAATTGAATGTTTGAGCTTCACAGCGCAGAACTGTGTATATACAGAGTCCGACACTGTAAGGTTGTTTTCACACTCACTGCTGAAATTGTCCATTTTCTCTGCGATTACTGAGAGAGTTGTTATTAAGCAACAGGGCCTTCGAGCACACTTTGTGACATTACAGATAGTTCCGGAGCCAGTCCTGGTCCATTATTCAACATACATAAGTATCCAATGTACATTTGCTGAGAATTGACCCTTTGAGTCCACCAGTTAACAATATTTGAATTTTGATATATTTTTCAATGTTTAAAGAGGGAGAATGAACAGGTATCATCTAAGGATTCTAATCTGGTATTTGTAATCTTCTGTAAATCTATGTCGAACAAAAAAAAAAAAAAAAAGATCATTTTTTTCATGTTTCTTCTCTGTCTTCACTGCTCATCATGCCCACTTTCTTTCACACTGTCAACTAAGACATGGTGTTTGTGGCCATCACTGACCTGAATATATTGCTAAGTCTGTATTCTGTATGATTCCCCTACTACCTAACCACATTCGCCATCCATCACTGAACAGGATTCAGTCCATACTCTGGAAATTAAGCAGCAGGATTTTTCAGGGTTGAGCCACAGCTCCATCTTGTCAGCACATTCCTCCCACCACTGCCTTTTATTCTGCCCTTCAACACAGGCTGAACTTTTTTTCTTCACCTGGAAACTTCAGTGAGACATTTTACAGCCACCTCAACACTGCCTGACACCAATATGGACATGTCAGAGCTGCTCTTTTTCTTGGAAAATCATTCATTTCACAAAGTCTTCCAGTCACCTCTGACAACAATAGACTGAATTTCTGCCCGCAGTCTTAGTGTGCTTCAGCATAACCAGCTGTCATTCATGGGCACAAAATACATGACTGCAATTCCCTCCTGGCTCTGCTCCCAAAATAGTCATCAGAATCAGCATGACACATCATGACAAGGCACTGTGGTTTCCTTGTGTTACCCTTTTCGCAAAATCTGCTATCAAATTTTTAGTTGTAGGCTGAAAAGTTAGCACTTATCTCAAAATGTTCGCAGGTTTGTTTGACATGATTATTTTGGGCACACAGGAATACTGTGAGGCTTTTGGCTCCCCTGCCTGCAGTTTTTGCAATGTGATGGGTGAACTCTTTTTTTTTTCCTTTGCAAATTCATCCATTACAAACCTTCCTTTTAAATTGCTCCTTTTGTACATGCAGTGGTGCAAAACCTAAGGACATACCATTTGTAATGATATAAAACAGAGAAAATCACACCCTCATTTGGAAGACGGGGTTTAGACACAAAAAATTATACTCTCAATAATATATAATAATGTGTATTTGATTAATTCTGCCATGGGACTGATCAAATAATTACCTTATATTCATCACCAGTTTTCTCATGCAAATAATTGATGAAATAAAGCAATTAATGCATATTTTCACATTTATATAAGGATCAAGAGATGACATTGTGTGGTTTAAGCACGTAAGAGTGACATATATAAAATTATTGCAAGATAAGAAACTTCTTTCAGGGATTTTAAACATCGTGTGCCCTAGGAGTTTGAGGCACCAACAATGAACTGAAACATCTGATTACACTTCAGGCTGGGAAACTGTTACTTGTACTATGCAAAAGTAATCTTATAAAAGTCAATTTGAACATTTATTTTGACTTAAATGTAATCGGGCAATACCAATTAGCACATAATTATAGGAGAGTTGTTAAGAATTTGCCATGGACCGACTAAAAAGAGTCATCAAGTTCAAATTCTTCAGGATTTTTTAAAATTAAACATTGTATTAGTGTATACCAAAAAAAAATAAATCAGAATATCGTGATTTTTCCGTGTTATTTAAGCATTTAATATATCCTAGACTCATTACATGCAAATTAAAGTTCTTTATGTATTCTACTAAGAGCGGCTGTGGCTCAGTGGTAGAGTTTGATTCCCAACCCCTGCTGTCAGTGCATCAGAGTGTCCTTGGGCAAGACACTTGAACCCCAGACTACCCTTGTGCCAACGGTGTGTGAATGGTTTCCTAACTCCCAACTTCGATGATACTACACTTCCACCCACGTATGAATGTGTGTTAATGGGTGAATGTGACAAACATGAAGTGTTTTGAGCAGTTGAAGTATACTTTAAAAGCACTATATAAATCTGAGTCATTTTAACATTATTATTTTAATTTTGATTATTATGGACTACAGCTCAAAAAAAAAAAAAAAAAAAGGAATAATCGTCGTCTATAAGCCACAATTATCAAAATTCAAACAAAAAAGTCTTGAAATATTTGACTTTATGTGCAATGAATATAAAATTTTATAAAAGTTGAACTTTTTTTTATTTGAAACTTTTTTTGAGTTGCACTAGTATTGGTAACCAGAGATTTTGGCGAATTTTCAACAGGGTTCATCACCACCGTCAGTAAAGGCTGTTCTGAGGCTTATCTACTATCTGATCAATGATATTTTCCATGAAAAATACAATTAAAGTTAAATAAAATATTGCAGCAAAACACAGTTCACTGGTTGCTTTTGTTCAAGATCTGAAGGGTTGACTCAACCACCAATCAAAAACAAGTAGCCTAACACTAATTTGAAAATGCCATGACTAGGATAATCTTCATGTCATTACACCTACTGACGTGATAACATTTTACCTTGATCCTGGGCATGGTGACTGTTGGAGGTCTGGCCTTGGCCACAAAGCTGTGCGACGAGCCCCGTTCCACCACATGCCTGGTGTAGGGCATATACATGCGACCACTGTCTCCAAATGCAAAGTCCTCTCGCAGGGCATCCACGAGCAATATTACCACCCTTTTAAACAGGGGCTGGGGCAGGCGAGAGGAGTTGGGAGCGCTTCCTGTAATTAAACCAGACGTCTCATGTATTTTAGCAGATTACAGCCAACAGTGTGCCAAGCACTCGCATGTAAACTCAAAAGAGGGGGAGAGGCGGACGATGCCGTGAGCTCACCTGTCAGCGGCTCCGCAGGGAGATCTGACAGCTTGCTCTTGGATGAAAGAGAGGACTTGACAGGTACAGGAAAAAATCCCCGGAGAAAGAGGGCAATGCCAATCACTTCAGATATTAAAATGAACGAAGCAAAAACAGATGAGCGTACTTTCATTTTGTCGGCGGACGGACACTTCTAGGGAAGAGTAAGTTGGTCAAACAGTGGCACTTGTTAGCTAGCGACCGACAAGACGCGCGTTCCATACAGCTCAAACAAGCACAGATTCACGTCCGAATTCAGTTGGACTCACAGCAAAATAACACATTACAAAGCCAAGTATGGCGGCACTTAATAGAACGCCTCTAGATAATACATTTCTGACCGTAAATAAAAAATAAAAACACTAATTAATCATTCAGTTGAAGCT
>KV751330.1:7115788-7127799 GCA_001698575.1 Mola mola | reverse complement strand
TTATCAAAGCTTTTCGCTTCGCTGTAGCCATGACAAACAGGACTCTGACTCTAAATCCAGCTCGCTGGGTTAGAATAGACTAGAATAAATTCACTTCAAACTTTTTGGCTTAGAACACCCCTAAAATGAAGAGTTTTTTTGTCCCCCTCAAATCCTCATACACTGTTTCAGTTGAATAACTGTAAAGCAAAGATTTAAAAAAAATATATATTCATATAAATTTGTGTAAGAGAACATTTTTTCTTCTTACCCACCTGTTTTCTTCTTTGAAGCACTTCATCTTAATGAAACAAAATGTTCCTCTTAATTTCTCTCTAAAGCTGTTTTAGAGAACTTGCTCGTGTCATGCCAGCAACATGCATTGTTTCCATTCAAATATGCATTAAATAAACAAATAATAGTCATTTTAAAATTTGCTTATAAATCAAGTCTATTTTGATATCATTCAGATTCATTTATTTTTATTATCACTATTATTATTATTATTATTATGCTATTATACTATTATTATAACCAACCGGAACCAAAGCAGCCACATGTCCCTGCATTGATCTTCTGGTCTATTTTAAAGCCTTCAAATTCACATTCACTTTGTATGCTCCGCCTGCTGCTGTTACTGCTGCTCCACTCCACCTGCTTTGGCTGTGCACTGTTTGTGTGAAGCTTGGAGGGCATTTATTTCTAACTTAATTACCAATGGAGGGATTATTTGCAATGGTCCGTGCATGTAATGTATTACTGCGCAAGTATTTCACTCTGCTACAATGCATTGCCACAGCAGGGAACCACAACACAGAGTCTGCTTGCGTTTCCAAAACATGGGAAAAAAGGTAAACAGGGCAAGATAGATGGCGGATTCCTTTTCCAGAATGCTGCAGAGGCACCTCAAAGGATGCAGTCAAATATTAAGACATCTGTTTTCTGTTTTCAGTCCAATCATACCCATCCCATGTAGCCTCATTCTCTCTGTATTCTTATTCATTCTTATATTGATTATCACGTCCATATTAAAATGTAATAATTAGCTGTCAAGATGGGTTTGCTAGCTGCCATCATTTAATCTCCAGTCAACGGGGGTGTCACATACCCTGTCACTCAGCATATAAAGGAAAACAGTTGCCAACCTTTATCCCTCCCTGTTTTCCAAAGACGCCAGCTACCCTAACAGCGTCTCAGAATTTAAAACAAGGCCTTTTATTTACAATTCAAATCTCATCTTTCGAGCTATTTGTCCTCTACCTCCTCAGCCTCCTGTGACACACAGAAACACATACATCGTTCATGCACACTTGAGTTCTAGCCCCATTTCCTGGCCTCTCTGTTGTTTGCATGAAATGTGTGAGGTCTATTTTTAGGCCTCATTATCTCTTTTTCTTTCGTACTACAGCCTATATTTCTATGCGCTTGTGCTTTTTTTGCACGCTGTGCTCACTTTGTGAACAATGTTCTTGTCGAAAGTGTTATATACTGTATATACTGTAAATTAAACGTGACAACTGATCGTCTTGCATACAGCATATTTCTATTCCCATACAAGCCTCTGACAGAGCCAACAAGGTTTCATAGCAACATGGCTGTGGATCCAGTTACTGACACAATTTCGCAGTGCATCAAAAATTAAACATTTTTTTGTCTTGACTTAACTGACTTAAAAATGGTAAAACTTAAAAGCGATTGTTTCCACTTCGTCACTGTGGAACATACACAGCTCCATTTCAATTGGCTGTAGATGGACCGATAATTAGGCTCACTTAAACTAGAGTTGGTGAAAAACGTTGTCTCTGGCCGTTTTGTTTTGTTACCTTGTGTTCACAGATTTGGACAAATCATCCAGGTCTTTTTTTCCTATTGGCAGTGGCTTCAGCTGAAAAATGTTGGGCTTTATATGTCCAAAGTCTGTAAAAATCCACTAAATAAAAAAAAAAAAAATCCATTTGTTAACACTAGGCACAATTTAATACATTAATCTTGTCCAAAACTAGACCAATTTGCTCCTAACTTATGCTATTTAACCTTGAGAGGTCAAATGTCAAGTTCACAACTTTGTTCACAATTTTGGCGATTCTGCCAAAATCAGTATCTCTCAAAATTCCCCCGGCAGAATTATGTCAAACTTTAACTAAAGCATATTTTTTAAATTTTCAACATTTGCTAATTTTAACTGCAATTAATTTTCTAAAACAAAACATTTTAATACAGATATTTCAAGCTACATTTAGTGAATTTGAATGGAGCTCATTGACAAAAAAGCTTACATTAAATGCCAGTGAAATTAAAAAGGTTTACAGTACATGTAATTTGTATTAAGTAATAAGTATTATTGTTTCATTCATTTATTTATTTTACGCTTATTTTATGTTTTTTTCCCCTTATATATGGATACTCTGCCTCAGGTGTCCCAGACAAAAGAAGGATTGATGGGCTTTGGTGGAGGACTGTGCTCTGAACACACTTGTTGTGTGTCGTGATATGGAGCTAAAAGTCTGAAGCCACACGTTCCAGTAAATAGATCGACATCTTCCCCACATGGTGATTCTTGTTGAAAATATGAAAATAAAGAACAGTTTTCCTGTTTTAGCAGTGTGTAACGGAAGTATTACAGTTTTTCCTCAATTGCTACAGTAAGTTGAGCTTAAAGAAACTTGGATATTCATCATCATCTTCAAGGGACAGCAGATGTCGTCTCATGTGAATGTGTTAACACGCTCTCATTGGTTAAAAACACTTTTCAAAACAGTTCATTCTGATCTCATACAAAGACCACAAATTCAATTGGTTTAACTTTGCTAATCAAAATTCAAACTTTCAGCGCTGTAAAGCTCACATATCAAGGACAGTTCATGGGCATAGAAAGACCTGAGTCCAAGAATCCAATTTTTCCCTTAGAAGTTTTTTGTCTTCACATAAAGTACAACAGTTCTTCAAGTACTGGAAAGTATTTCATCAGGGTATCTCAAAATGTAAAACGTGCAAGTGTAAATTTTAACAGGGTTTGCTGAGAAAAGAATACAAACCATATTATGATATCCTTGATCACCCTTTTTGGCATATACCAAGGCTATGCACAGTATCAACAAATGGCACAGGAATATAGCACAAATTAGTGCCAAACTTGTACATGTTGATAAATAAATTTGGTATTTTGCAGTTCATTGTGCAATGATTAATTACAAAAATATATTAATTTGACCACAAATGGGGTTCTTTGAGAGAAAAAAATTGCCTTTGCTCCATTTATTTACGGTTTTGTGAGTATTAAAGCATTTTGCCGACAAATTGTGTTGCTGTTTGAGCCTGTACACGCAGTGTTTTGAAAATGTGAGGTAACTATGATAGGGAAAAATATGACATATGATTGTAAACATTTCACCTCCATAAAATAGCACACCACTACAGCATGTTGCAAAATTCAAAGCTTGACAGGCCTGCCGGGCCAACTGCCTTCTAGTGGCTTAGCTACGACTAGACAAATGTTGGGTGAAGTGCTTATGAATGGTCAATAAATATAAATTTACAATAAAAAGACAAACACTTTTGACAAACTTCTCCTCTCATATAAATTTTGCTTTTCAAAACAATGTTATAAAATCTCTGGTCAGGCGTTAATTATCCTCTCTGCTAATGAGCTTGTCACTATTGGACTGCTCTCGTCTCCTGCAGGTCCATTTCAGTGAACCGCCTCATTTGGAATGCATACCCATTTATTCCCTTTCTGGGCCCCGAACATACATTTCTTTGTCATTTCATGCATTGCAGCACTTTTGAATGACAGTCTTTGGGCACCACCATAAGACACATAAATCACTGAAGAACACAGCAGCTATTCTTTCCTCCTGGTGCTCCTCTGTTAGCGTCTCTGACAGCTACTTCTGACATCCATTGACAATCCATCCAAAGGAAGTGCACTGAATGTAAATGTTTGCCAATCTTTGTTCTTCGAAAAGGTGGGTAATAAAGTGAGAAGGCTTGTCTCAGGAGCAGCTCACCTGTCATGCTGCTTTTGGGTCTCCAGGCCAAGCTACATGCAGATTAATAAAAACAGATACACCCAACAAAGTGCATGACGGCCAATAATGTTTCTCTTGGGGGTTTTTTTTCAACCAAATACAGCATGTAACAGAAAGACAAACCTTAGCAAGCATTTTCATTGCAACCTACAGCCGCCTCCTGCAACATGTAGGAGGTGGACACGTTCACATCCACCCAAACAAGCAACACATCTTCACAGTTTGATTTTCACAACTCAGATAACACAGACATGTAGGTTCCTGATTCCATAAAATTAAGCAGGTCAAAGCTGTTGTAGCCTCAGTTTTTGAGGCTGATCTTGTGGTTTCTTACGCTGAAGGGTGAATTTGAAACAGCTATTAAATACGCATATTTTGCTGTGTGACAGCTGGGAATTAAAAAGAAAAAAAAACCCAAACACACTAATATAGACCTATGGCTTTACAGTTTCATGATACTATTTGATAATCAAAAATCTACAGCATTTCTTTCCTTTTCTTAAAAGGGATTGAAAGGGAATTAATCCCCTCTAGAATTCCCTTCACAAAAGCTTACCCGTGCTCGATTTGATGGTTTCTTGTCCGACTGTTTGTCCGAGCAGGTCGTACTGGTTCAGACGGGAGCTCTCTCCTTCCACCACCACAGAGTCGGAGGCATTTCGGGTCCAAGCGTAAGTCACTTCAGAGATTGTGTAGGCATCTAAAAAAAAAAAAAAAAAGATACAAATAAATAAATAAAAGAGAGAAGAGGATAAACAGGAGATAAATCTGGGACAGCAAAAGGTATTGATGATATTTATGATTATGATGATTATTTTCAGTGACCCAAATGAAAATGTGTCTGGTGCTTGGTTTTTCTAGAGAATCAGACACCAACGAGAGGAAGACATCTCTCAGTGGAAGAAAATTAAGCTCCTAAAACACCCACAAGCAATTGATGCGCAGTGACATTTTGCCCCTTTCAGTCAGTCACTTTCATACTTTAACCGATTTTAAACGAAGAATACCTGATGAAACAGAGAAACTGACTTTTTTCTTCAATACAATGAATGAAATATTCTGTCAATCAGATATACTGTAAGCTACAGATCAGTGTATTATTGCCACAGGGCAACACATTACATTAATGTAAACTACTGTAGGTCACAATATAAATGCATTGGAGGTAAATGGGACATTTACCTTATGAGAGAAGTCAAGGCATTTCAGACATGACCCACTATGTACTAATGCTCTAATAATCATTGATCCCTGGTTTTTAAATCAATACATTATAAGCAGTTCAAAGCAAAAAAGAAAAAAAAAAATCTTCATCCAAATGTAAATAAGCCAAGGCAATAAAGTTGTGATCAAAATAGATTAAATCAAATATTTGGATGAATTCAGAGTTCTTTCCTCCACATTTCCCGCTGACATTTCCACCCAGTCCTTCATCTTTCAGTTCCATATCTGTTTAATTGCTTCATATTTTGTCAGAACTTCTAGAGCTGCTGTCAGACAAGTGAGCCATGCATTCCAGCTTCACTCGGTTCTTAGGGCGTCTCACTTGCCCAAGAACGAGTGAGGAGAAAAAGAGAGAAAATAGCAATTTAGTTAAAGATGCCTCAGGCGCTATCATCATCAGAGTTACTCACAGCTGCCAAATTTTAGTGGACAGGAATGAAAGTCCATGGGGAAATCCTCCAGATGCATTGGGCACTCTGCATGCACAGTTAACCTGCATCCAATCCACAGAAAATTAAGGAGACTTTGCAAACGCATGAAAAGTAAACAGCATAGATTAGGCACGCTCTCAGGAAAATAAATAAATAAATAAAAGGGGAAAAAAAAAAAAAAAAAAAGAACTCACAAGCCTCATGCACTATTCAAGACTCTCCCCATCTGTAATGCCTTGAAACAAAAATAATTCATCTTAACTGTCATCAGTAGAGCAAAGTAAACAAGGTACTGCAGAGAGCAGCAGAAATCAAAGGATTAGTGTGTGTCTATGGTGAGATAAGAAACTGCATTGTGTGCAACTGTACCAGTACAAAACTATTCCAAAATAACTTTGCGTTCGTTACTGTATCATTCAAATTGATCTTGCAGGTTGACAAAAGGATATGTTGCATGAAGAATACATTTGAACAATAGGATTCTATATTGTTGCTGGACGCACAGCTATCACACGCATTAGGAGGTGTTCTGTTCCAGTGTCCGTTTGACATTTTGCAATATACGTTTCAGGGGGCTTGCACAGAAACTGAACTAATAAAAGGTAGCAAAAGCAGTGTCAGTGTAAATATAGTAAACCTAACGTCTTGAGTATTTGATGCATAAACAAAATGAAGTGTCAAAATGACAGTTTTTGGTTGCACAGAAGGTTATGTGCCAGATTGTGACGCTCACAGGTTTCTGGCTTTAGCTTCATATCAAGTATAACTACCCAAGGGCGGTGGCAACATTCTCGTCTAACTCTTGACAGGGAAGCAAATCAGCTTCCTACCTTGAATGTCAAACTGTTCCCTTCAAATCCATCTAAGCACATGAAACGCAAACACAATGTTTTCTGCAGACATGCTTGTGAGGCTTGAATTACCTCATGGTGTACAGCAGCGTCCCATCGTCTTTGATCCGCAACAGCTTATTAGGCATGGTCATGTTATGAGCCACAGACTTCTTCCCATTGTGGAAGAAGGTGTCGGGAGTCCAGATTTTACTTGCCATCAGATTGTTGAGGGGCAGAATATTCATCGGTCCATGAAATTTCAACCTTTCATCCTTCCAGCTCTGGCGGAAGAAGACATCGATGGTGTACTCCTGTGGGCAGGAATAGTTTTGCTTTTCACAATTCTATATCATGTTTGATCTTTCCACTTGATAAAAAGGAGTCCCATTTGTGCAGAAAAACAAGGTAAATTTAAATAAAGTCTTCCGCTGCCCTGCTTTATGCTGCAGTTCTTCACAACCGACTTCACCTTCCACTAAACCCTGAGCACCCTGTGACTTTCTGTCTCCACTGAGGTGACACGCTCCTCTCAGAGCCTCTGAGCTGGTGTGTTCCTAAACTGGCCCGGAGGCCAAGAAAACCCCTTGACCCACAATTCAAAGGAAGCCACACACAAGGAAGGATTTAGGGCAGAAAGCACTGTGTGTACATGAGAGAGTGCCAGGATTTTTGTGTGATTCAACCACTGTAAGTGAGAGTGGGAGATAAACCCTCAAAACTTTTTTTTCACTGTTACAGTTGAAGGGTCTCTGACATTAAGATGAGGATGACCTCTGCAATCAAAACTAATGGCTTACGTTTAGCGTGCAGCAGCTTTCACAGCAGAAAAATTCAGTTTTATCACAAATGTTTGGGTTTACTTTGTGGACATCTTTTTGTTATAATGCACAAATTCATTCAGTCAAAGCTGCATCACGTCTGTTAACTGAGATGGAGTTTTACAATTCTAGATAACCAGAGGATTCATTAAAGGGATCGCTTAGTGATACTTTTCTGATTGCCAGCAAATCCCAATAACCAACAACAACAATAAATGTATCCTTATTGGTTTAATGTTGTTTATTACGATGTGTAATAATAAGTAATAAGTTAATAAGGATTGGGGTGACATTCGCCATTTTGTGATGGTAGGAAGATTATTATTACATGGGCTTCGGAGAGCAGTATCGGTGCGCACAGATTTTTTTTTAATGATGGTTTTTATTCATGTCTCACACTGTGTTTGGAATCAGAGTCCCTAAAACAGCAGCCAAAGGCAGTAAAGCTTTTTTTTGCATCAAATTTTAAGGATACTGTTGAACTTGTGTTGAAGCTAAATGCTGTGTTTTTCTTTTAGTTCTTCTGCTCATTAATTCTTATTTCATTTCCAGCCACAGTATCTGAATGAAACAGGTAGGTCAGAAGGGACTATAACAAGCTGTGAAATTATTTATGAATACTTAATAATATCATAACTCGTCATACTTGAATATATACTCAGCGTAACTTCACATTTTTACATTTTAAAAGCTTTCTTCTTTGGTTACGTATCCTCTAATGGCACAGTGACGACCTCTGCCAGCGAAAGTGAAGGAGATGATGTTTTTAGCTCTGCCAGCTGTTATTCTGCCCGTCCATCTGTTTACAAGCAAGGTTTTTTTGTTCTTCTTTTTTTTTTTTCATTGACATTTAGCGTACAGATTTTATGAAGTGGTGATTTGGATATTTGTTTTTAATCTTAAACCATCTATTATTCAATGTCCGAGACGTGGTTCACATAAGTGGCCTCCTCGTTTACATATCTTTCATAGGCCACCGCATTGAACCGCAACATCAAGACCGTTACGTGGATAGTTCAATCACTTGGAAAATGGGTCTTCAACAATAGACAGGATGCTGATGGCATGATGTGACGGTGGCCGCGGGCTTCAGAATGATAAATAGGAAAGCCCGGAATGAATAAAGGCTAGACTAGAATAACAAAAGGACATTTTAAATCATTTATAATATGAAAGTTGTCAAATGAACAGACATCATGCTGTCGTGTGGAAAACTAGTCCCACTTTAGTATTGTGAGACAGACAGAGATGATGCAATTATGAAAGGAGGGAACGCTGCGATGAAACTAAAAATAAAGCAAAAGAAGCATCTTTCCGTTCTTAAAGCTTGTATAAACAAGCAGTACAAGGCTATCTTCTGTGCGGCTCTCCAGTCTGTCACAACAGCGAAGACGCTGCTGAATAATTAAACTCGGTAAATACATGTTCAATATCATCACTCACCATGTCTGTGTCTGAGACGGGTCCAAAGCTGGTAACATAGATGTTTGTCTTCACCTCTGTTATCCTATCTGGATAAGAGACAGCAGTCAGAATCATCAAAATGCGGATAACAAGATTGAAAGGTGCAATTTGCTATTTGTAGATAGCTATTTCTGAAGTCAATCTGAAGTAGGCAAAAAAAAATAATGCTTTGGGTTGCCTTTTTCTGAAACTGGGAATTTAGGTTTTTGGTCAGCGAGTTTGTTCCCATCCCCAGCTCGTTAGATATCCATGATTTTTCAACCCCTCACACCTCAACGATGCACAAGGTACCCTTTGCTGTCAGATAAAGATAAAAATGTTTAACGCAGAGGATGGGGTTGAGTGGAGGGTCCAAATTTTCATCCAGGAGACTTAAGTTTGTATCCCATTGTTAAACAAGCCTCACCTGTCATTTCAATGGGCAATATTTAAAAACTTAAAATCACATGGTCTTGAGTATACAATGAGCAGTGTGTTTTCAGTCCATATGATCACTTCATTAAACAGTCAGACAGCATTGACCTCCGCACAAAAAACATTATTTAAAGCTCCAATCCTGAAATTGAAGAAAGACCATGTTTTTATATGGGTATAGTATTCATTTGTTTTGACCCTACAGTCGTAGCACAACGTAACACATTTTGCATCACCCACCTGACTTCAATAATAAATCATAAACAACAAGCATGTCCAAAATGTGTTTGGCACTTCAATCTTCTTTTTGCTCTATTTGCAGCACAGTCCTGCAGGGTGTTGTGCTTTGCACATTTCCAGCATGTTTCTGAATTTGCTCGTGTTTTGTTTGTATGTGTTTTTCTTCAGCTTCAGAGCATTTGTGTTTGTCAGTCAACCATTTAGCAAGCCAGGATCATTTTGCGGTAAATAAAAACAGAGCAACACAAACACGAAGAGCAGCAGGAGACAGGCTGCACACCTCCACCTCTTCAGCAAGGTTCGCCATCCTCGATGTGCCCTGCCGTAAAACATTCACTCTGCGGATCACGGTTTGCTCGTGGCATGATAGAAAACAGCCAATTATTGACTGACAGTCAGAACAGCACGAGTTTGTCTTGCTGCAATTGAGAGAGTTAAATATGCCAGCAGTCCTCTTGTAATTCTGCTCTAGTGGCAGCTCAGCCACAACTCTGCCACCAGTGTCATCACATCAAATCTTAATGATCATTAATTGTACTTAAAAGAATGTATTCTGCCTGCAAATTCAACAAAATTCATTAACGCGTGTACACCAGTATACGCCAGATTAGCTCATTTAAAGATGTTTTTCTTTGAAAAAACTCATGAAAAATGTCAAACTAAAGTCTGATCTTCTCGATAAGCCATCTTATTTCTTTTGAGTTCTTGGCAATCAGATGAATCCTGTGCACACTCAGCCTACCGTGACCTGCACACGCCGATTCATAGGCAACTCTAAATTTAGTGAGCCAGAGCCATGAGTCTACTATGATTTTAAGCGTATAAAATTTGTCCTAAATGTTCACACTGATGTGACAGATAGGAAGAGCAAAGCCTAACTGCGCTTCCTATTTAAGCGATAATGCGCTACTGCATCAGTGCTGCTGCATCAGGTCTATTTGCTTTCTCTGCACTCTGTCTCTTTCAATAATTACTGAAGCTCGATCCCTCATGCTCGGTCAATTCAAAAAGCTTTCACGTTTTACTCTACTACACTCTGTACTACACAGCAAACAGCACCTCACATACAATCTAAAGAGATCATTACTCCGGTAAAAGGTGCTCATGCATTGCGAGGTGAGCCGCCATTCATGCCCACTCCCCCCTAACAAGACACGCTAGGAAAATGCTTTCTTATGTTTAAAAGGTTATGTAAATAGAGAGCTAGTGGCAGCTTGCAGGGTAATAGGTGCAATCCATTTGGTGAGACATGAGGGTGAGGTGTATTTGTTCATATAAACCGGGCCTGAATCCAGCTGATTTACAAAGACCAGCTTTTACCGGGACTCACATGCCTCCATTACTTTGATTCACGTCATGAGAAACACCACCTCAGTAAAGAGAGTAAAAAGAAACAGCACGTTTGACACTAAACACAGTCACACACGCCAGTGATGCTTCTTGAAAAAAGATACTGCGGTGAATTCTATAACTAAGCTATACTGTAACTTAATACTGCTCATTGGCTGTGTCCGCCAGTTGCCATCGTACATTAGAAATAAAGTCCCATTTTTGTCAAGTTCACTGACATCTGACCTGCTACTGAGTCCTCAGAACCATAATGTTACTAAAAGGTTTCAGTATTCATTTCAGTGTTCCTGAATGTAAATGATCTTTACATCTTCACACGGCTTCAACCAGACAGTTATGTAGAGGAATACATTTCCTGTCTCTCTTTAGCCAGTAAGTGTTGTTAAAATGCTCTTTATTTTAAAAATAAAATTGTTATTTTCATTTGTTCACAAGTCTTATGGTTCGCTTTGTCTTTCCAATGGGAACTAGTTTCTAATTATTTTGTAGATTTTCACTCGGTTTTTGACCATATGTCAATATGAGAACAGCGAGACGTCATGAGACATTTTATGGGCACAAAAATTGTGTTGTATCATATTTTTCTTGTATATTTAGATATTCATTTAATGTTTGACTAATTTACTCTTCGTATTGATTGTAAATAATGATTGATGTTTTCCTGGATAATAACTGTTCCGTTTTATTGTGTGTGTTGTAGAGAATTCACTCTTTGCTCCTCTTTTTGCTCCCATGGATTGGTTGTTGTTCTTCGTAAACAGGCTATGAATTTATAGGGGGATGTGTACAGTATATTGCGATGTTGTCAACATTCTGTGTGTCACACGAACAGTTGACCGAGTAACACATACCTCAACACGTAACTGTTTAATCAATTTACAATAAGGGAGGACTGTGTGCAGGTAATTATTTTTGTTATACTGCAACTAATTAAAATACCCATAAAAATAAACAATAAATAGAGGTCATGGAAAACCAATTCCACCACCAAAATGCAGCTCTAGACAAGCGAAACTAACCACGTTTGTGCAAATGACGCGCCCGTGCAGGAGCAAACCTAGAAAAGCACAGGCCTCAGGAAAAAATACATGTTTACTATTTAAAAATATCCAGAGTGCATTTACTGCCCGAGGACGATAAGACACTTATTTATAGGAACATGGACAATACTTAAAGTTAATTTATTCACAACAGCCACAAACGTGTGCTTTTTCATACAAACTGGATCGT
>KV751330.1:7071325-7099031 GCA_001698575.1 Mola mola | reverse complement strand
TACACCTGGATTAATAATTGTCCTTTCTATTGAGTGTGATATCTGGAAATGTCTGGAAATGGAATATCACATTGCCATTTTTAGCCATGGGAACCTTGTTTTCCTAAGTACACTACACATTCGAACAGTTGCAGGAAATGCATTGCTTTCAAACTACAAGAGTTCGATTGAAAGCGTGTAAACTATGTTGTGTCGTGTCGCACTTCTCACAAGTCACTAGACTAGTGGAGAAAACGACCATGGCTTTAGAGTCGTTTGATGATAACAGCATGAGAAAATCTCATTTGAAAATCTCAAGAGAGTTGCTAAGGAGCTGGGGGAAGAAAATCACTGACAAAGGTATTGTTTTCTGTAATGACATGCAGCTGAGTGTACTTCAAATATAAATTGTTTTTGGTTGTCTATCCAAATTCATCCTACCCGTGGATATGTTTTGTTGCTTTCAAAATTAGAATTTTTTTTAGTTTTCAAATTCATACTGGACAGAGTGCTTTTTCCTCAGACTATTCTCATTGTCACTGATAAACGGTAGTTCCAGTAATATACCATTTTCCTACAATCTACTTATGCAGACAAAATGTGCATTGTTTTCCATTTTAAATGTATGCTTTACATAGAATAAAGAGCAGCATGTTTACAGTAGGTACAATTTTTTTCAAATAAATGTTTTGAAACAACCATAATGAAGTTCACTTTCACTGCTCTTTGCCACCATACATTTGTTTCCTATCTTGTACGCCTTATGTTTTGATTTTGTTTTTCCTCATCTATTAAGGAAGTTTTGACTTTGGAGACAATGACTGAGATGGAGGGATGAATACCTTTATTTTCCAAAGGTTATAAATTAAAATGAAAATAGATACATATGTTTCATCACAGTTTATTTGTCTTTTGTCACTTTTGTTGTTTTCAGTGTGAGTAGTGCACTTAGATTTCAACCTGCAGTGTTAAATTGTTAAAGGGTTTAAGGCTTTTCTATGTGCATAGAAGAAATTCTCCCTGAAGATTCATGAATCCGTGTGTATAAACCCAGGACTGCAGAGACGCTGGTGTTGTGAAAACCTTAGTTAAGATTATTGCTTGTAATATGACTACACAGGCGTATTGAAGGTGTATAGTTTCCTGATATAATTAATGGATAAGTAGTAAAATAATACATTTTGGCCAGTGGCTTTGTGTGTCCACCCACTGTTGTTTTGTCCCAGCATCTTATCAAGAGATGATGAGTACATCCCAATTCACTATTTGTGGCAATGCATTGCATGAAACAAAAGCTGCTTTGCTGTCGAAAGAGTACAGACAGAAAACAGATCACATACATGCTCCACTTATAAGAGTATTGAAAGCAAAATCAGATGCCAAAATTTATACGTTTATCAGTTCCCTTTCCCCACTTCACCTTAATTATGGACACACTTAACATCATCACAGTGTCACATACAGACAGAGACTCCATCATAAGAAAGAAAAGAAAAATCAAAAATAGAATAAGAATTATATTCATCATCATCCTCTTTTTCTATGCAATATAAAGATTTAAAAAAATGAATTATGAATAAAGATTAGAAAATATAATATCATATAAACGTAAAAGTAATTTCCCCGCTGCTTGGATTTTTAGTTGTACAGAACTGTAAAATCAGTTATCACAACTTACTGCAACCCTGCATAATCCTATTGATATAGTGAAAGTATTTTTAACATCTTGTAAAATAAGAAAACTGTGAATGTTATATATTACAGAATAGTTGTTGTTGCAAAAGCCTTGTGGTAAAATGGCATTTTAATTGCATCTTTGCTGAGCATTGCTCCAATGAGCAGCAGATGGCAGTGTGCTATTTTTTTCAACACTCTCTGGGATATTCACACTCAAACTTTTTGCCATGTCATTAATACATTCCTGATCATATTTAGTAAAAGCACATGAGATCGGCTCTGAGAGTTCCTGTAAACAACGATGACTGGTGTCTTGGATACTTTTACAATGTGAAGATGAGGAGCAACAGGCTTGCTTTGAGCTCAAGAGCATGATGAACTCACCCTGACTAAAATCAATGCACAACAGAGTAGGAACAATAGCGGCAATTCTCCTTCCGTCCCTGTTTTGTCTGACTGAAGATATATGTGAAGATTTTGCCTTTTTGCCCTCTAAAGACATACATATAATACATATCTAGAAAAATAAAGCATACAACTGTTAGCGGAGAGCAAGCAGAAAAGGAGAAGGAAGTACAGAAAGAACAGTCTAACCAGTGTGATTAGTGAATTAATGATGATATAATTAATTTGTTTTCAACATTTCCTGGATTTGACCAGTGCTGCTGCTGCAGCCCAAGCAGCAACAGAAGGTCAGGTAGGGACAGCTGTTGCAAAGAAGGGAGAGGTGTCAGATGGGTGGACAGCATCCAACAGTCTGCTGTGGGTGAGCCATATAGGGCAGAATCAACAAGTTTGATTTACAGCATAACTAATGTTATGAGTATTTCATGTGTCACAGAACGCTACGCAATTAAAATACTAGTACATGCATTTGAGCAACTTTCAAGGAAAACACAAGACATAGTGCAGAACTAGTCATATGCATGACAAGCACACCCATCTGAGTCATGTACAAACATTCCAAACTTGGCCAAATATCCAAAAGCTTGATTAATGACAAAGGAGTGTCTGAGTATTCTAGCATTGAGGGTAACTCCATTACTGTTAATACTAGTGTACCTTTCTCTCATTATATTACCAGAATACTGGTGTATTGATAGTTATAATAAATAAACAATAATTAATTACTATACTAGTGCAATGCAGTTACACAAGCCATAAGGTCACTTGAGTGTTGAGTGTGACAGTGTATGAATGCTAATTCCAATGTGTAGTCCGGAAAGATGGGTCATACATAACACACTCCCAAAGATTATTTGAAAAATATGACTGACATTTATTCCAAAAGAAAAAACATAAATTACACACTTTGCTTTGAAATCAGTTGACATATTTGGCTGTTATTCCATCTGAACAAATAAACACAACAATATAAAGGTCTTTCTTTCAGAAGAGGTCAGAATTCATTATGAACAGACTGTTGCTACAAATACAAACAATATGCATTAGGTCAACATTACTTACATTAATAGTCAAAAAATTGGTCATAGTACAAAAATAGCTTGGCATGCTTAGCTTCATGAGGTCTATATTGTTCACTTAACAGTATTGGAGTGCATCTAATGCCTACTACATGCTACATCAGCAGTTTTGATGCTAATTTCATGGTTGAAATGGCAAGAATACTTAAAAAGTCTGTCAATTATGTGCTGTCCAAAGCAAGTCTACATTTGTGTTCATTCCCTCCAGTCTGCTGGTTCAGTATTGGGTCATCATCTGGGCACTATTTTTATTACTATAGTGCTGTTTCCCTTTGGACTTGATCATTACAGTTTTCTTGAGGTGCAAACACTAATTTTTATTTACATCTTTATTATAATCACAATAATAACACACCCACTTCAATTGCATTATTGGCAGCTGACAATTATCAACTGTTTATAGTCTAGTGTAATGTCCCCACATACCAGCAGGGGTCACTGTTTGAGTCTGTGTTTCAATCAATCATGGCATTGCCATTTGAGCCACATTTTGGGTAGAACATTGTGGTTCAGATCAGACTGAAACCTTAAATCAGAATCTGTCTGAATACCAATGACGAGAAGCAGTGACAGCATTTAAATAAGGCGATAGACAACATTTCCCAAACAGACTATTCAGAAGAACTTGAGTAGTAAAGTTTTTGCAAGTGTTGCTAAAAAGATGTGTTCTTTTGAAAGCCTCTTGGCAGCATGGTTGGCCGACTCGGGCACACAACTGTTAATGAAGCTACAATGGGTGTCTGTTGTTTTGTTTCTTTAACTATGCACTTTTTAAATCTCTGAATTTTTACTTTTTTTTCCAATTATTTCGTTGTCTTTAAGATCAGTGCATCTAAATTAAGTTTTTGTCTCTTTGGGGCTGAAAATTGTCTCATGTATTTTATGTCCATATCATAAGGTGTTTTATGCCTGCTTATGTTTAAGGAAGACCATGGTTAAAAAGAAAAAAAAAAAAAGCTTAACCAGTGTTTATAGACAGCACATGTGCACTGAACTGTTAACAGTTGTTTAAGTTCTTCTTATTTTAACTATTCTTACTCAAACTGCATCCATGGAACATTTTTAAAATTTCTGTGTTTTCTGTGACAATCAGCAATATTTAGCTTTGGTATTACTTTCACAATCTACCTTCCTCTTACTGGATAAGAAATGTGAAATGTGGTCAGTTACACAAAAAGGTTATTAACAAGCAAGAGTCCAACACATCACACGCAAACGAAAGTGCAAGTCACTGGTGTAAACTGAGTAAATGGCCAAAAGCTGGGTTACTTGAATGTGACAGTGTGTTTAGTGGCCCAGTGGACCTTCCACCACAGGCTACATTTACTCAAGCAGCTGAGAAGACAGCTTCATCAGAGTCTGGATCCCTGGTGCTGTCTTCGCTGAGGGGCGAACGGCAACTCAGGTCTGCGATCCCCGACTCATGGTCGCTGCTGTTCGACAGGCAGCTTTCAGACTGGTGCAAGTCCTTTGGCGGAAGGATCGGGCTGCTTTCTGTCACCCTGGGCTGACAGGGGCTGCTGGTGAGGAAGCCTCCGGTGTAGTCCTGAGGGGTGTTGGCCAGACCGAGGTCTTTACCCTGAACCCACCCTGTGGGGCTTTTATCAAAGGCAGCTGCTTTCTGGGGAACACCTGTCCACCCCTGCTCCTGTTCCAGTTGAGCAATTTTCTATTTATAATAGAAGGTAAGGGTCATCTTCTACAAGCTGCTCTTCTGTGTACTACAGTAGATTTTATTTTCTGTCATGTAAAATGGGGAGCACTGTGACTTCTGTCCTACCTGTTTGTGTGAGGCCAGCTGTTCCTCCAGCTGTTGTGTCTCCTCCTGGATGGCACTTAGATAATCCTCTATAGACTGCCGAGGATGCATCCCTCGGTCGAAACGGTTGTATAGCCCTCTCCAAAACCTGCAGAGAGACAGAGATTTCCAAATGTCTTTTTTTTTTTTTTTACAAAACAGTCTACTAACTTGTATTTTTCATTAGATACATTCAAGAGGAAACATGTATGCCTAGAATTTAAATTTTAAGATTTCATGTAGGTGTGAATGTGAGTGTGGATGGTTGTTTGTCTCTATATGTCAGCCCTGCGATGAACTGGCGACTTGTCCAGGATGTCCCCCGCCTTCGCCCCAAGATGCTGAGATAGGCTTCAGCCCCCCCCGCGACCCCTAACGGGATAAGCGGTAGAAAATGAATGAATGAATGAATGTGCAGCTGTTGTTGGTGAAAACCTACTTAAAACAGTAGGGGGCGGTAGATGGCTGGAGGAGCCCCTGTGTCCGTCTGTGTCCAGGCCGGTACAGAGGGTTGATGTAGTCTACCCGGTTTGCCCAAAGATAACCCCACAAAGAGTGAGTCCTCTCACGCAGTCTGTTTAAATATCAAGTGTCAAGATCAAAACAAGATAAGTAGGCTGTGAATAAAAGACAGCAATTTGATTTATCACACAGAGTTGTCACTGTTCACATCACCCCAGTGATATAAAACAGTGCTGGCTGTGGTAGGTCTGACCAAATGTCTGTGCGGTGAAAAGGAAAAGAAACTGATGGTGACTGCAGGTGTAAATCTCACCGCAGCTCTATCCTCTCCCGCTGGTTGTTGCCAATGAAGTTGCCGTACTGGCAGGAGTAGATGTGGCTGTGAATGGTGATGAGGAACCTCTCGTTGAACTCAAAGGCACAGGGGAATTGGTCCATGAGCTGCCAAAGGCACTCCAGCAACTGGTCGATGACGGGCGACACTTCTTTATGGTCACCGACCTGGTGGTTGCATCTGGGGACAAGCTAACAATGGTCAATTCCAAACATCCAAATCATACTTGCTGTGAGAGTAAGTATTTTAGTCAGACCTGTGAGAGAACTTGTGTCCAAATGAGATCCAGTCTTTCTCTATGAGAGCCTAAGTGCAGAAAAAAAAACGCTCTTGTGAACATTTGCCCAAACACAGGACCAGAGTTCTTTGTGTGTTCTGATTTAAAGTTTAGACATCATGTACAGTTAAACCCTGCAGCATGACTGAACCTCTTCACCCTCAGTTTGGGGTCACTTTTCCTCTCACGTTTATTTTTGTTTGCTTGTTTTTAAGGGAAATTCCCAAAGCAGTCTTCTCTATTATATTAATTTTCCACAGTTGCTCTTGTTGGAATTCAAGTTGACCTGTGAAAATCCTTCTGTTGAAAGAAACAAGTATCCCAGTGCAGTTTATTATCTAAGGCTGGATATCATTTTAAAAAATTATGATAATAGTTAAAGTGACACTAAGTACTTAATTCATATTTTGTCTCCATTTTATACATTCAAAAAATAGAAACATGCACACAATTCTGAAAACTGGAAGCTCCCGACTCCAAGCTGCTAAACTCGGAGCACAATTCCATTGGTCTCAATCAGATATCATTCTACATCCCAGATGTGTAAATCTCTGAACACAAATTGCATCATTCAGCACACCTTGTTCCTACTCCATTGCACTGCATTACATTGCAATCATGTGTCGGAGTATAAAAGAGTAGTAGTGCCTACAGGTCTTAGGCAAGAACACAAAGGAAGAGGTGGCATAGTAGGCTGCAGAGACCGTTGCGGATGGTGTATGCAACTTTGGTGGTCCATGTAATCAATCGTGCCCTAAACATGAATTCCATAACTGGACAGAAGGTCAACCAAATTCGACTTTCATTTGATTTCATTTGTCAAGCTCAGCTGAACCTTTTGTGTTGCAGTAATGAATACATATTCCTTTAGTTACCTATCTGTGCACTGATTTTCTTTGTAATGTTTATCACTGTACTTACAGAGGTGAAACTGATGAGTTTTTCCCACATACTACATAAAATAGGTAACATTCATGTTACAATTATATGTAGTACCGTAGTACTGTAAATTCTATGTGGGATAAAACCCCTACACAAAACGGGAAAAAGAAAACTTATTTCCACACATTTTAATGCATCTGAATATGTAACGTAGCCTTAACATACCAAAACATACATGAACAATTTTATCACATCAGTGCTTATTTGCAATAATGCATTATTTGCATTTGCTGTTTTGGTGCTAGGAATCAGTCTTGAGAGGGGGAAACATGGTTATGAGTGCTGCTCATTTTACAAGAGATTGGACAAAGTAGTTAACTTTTTCAGTTCGTGTTTAGAGTCTTGAAAGAGTGAGCCAATATCCTTTTAAATTTTGAAGTCCAAAATATGTCTGTGTGATCCGCATCTGTATCCCCACATAATTTCCAATAGGGTTGTCAGGTAAAACAACAGTTTCCCCTCTAATCTTGGCGGTTATAAATAATCTGAACACATTTTCCAGCAGAATTCTCCCATAATTTGGTTAATTAAATCAATTTTAATCTCTTTCTCAAAGTAAAGCCTTACTTGTAGGTACTGATATTATTCATATTCTTTATCTTTGGAAAGATAAAGGAGATATAGATGTAGCACTGTGGATGTCCTTTATCTTTGGGATATCCACAGTGGTTCCCAACCTTTCTTCTTGGAGCCTCCCCTGCTGTGAGCTTTATCATCCCCCTTTGGCCTTGGTGACCCCAGTTTAGTAACCACTGATTAAACTAGTGTACTTAGTAATACGTACCATGAATCCTCTGAGGGTCCTGTAGTAAGGATCCAGCAACACACAGGCAACTGAACAAACCTGGGAAGTGCGGTCCCAACCGTCTGAACAGTGGACCAGGACACTCACACCCTCCTCTGCAACCGCCTGCACACGCACATGGACACATAGAGAAGAAAAAAAAAAAAGAGAGAGACAGCAGTGACGATAAGGGTAAAATAAAAACATTTTCAAACATAAGGTACTCTAAAGAAAGTGTAAATAGGAACTCCTGTGGTTTAGCTGAACTAAAATACTTCATAACAAAAGAACAAATCTGGGTTTTCTGGCCAATTGTACACTAAATTAAATATCTAAATATTGCGCAATTTCATCTTAAAAAAAACAAAACAGTTTGGTTATTAGGATATCTATAAATATATATAAAAATATGGAACCACCTCATAGCTTTTTTTTCTCTGCACACGAGTCACTTTGCAGTTTGCATCCATGTCTATCCAGGAATTTAATAAAAGGTATGGTGTTGAATAATGGTGTTTTTGCAGCCCATTATGATGTCGCAGTGAAGCTGACCTTTTGGATGTAAAACATCATCACTTCATAATTATCCTATTTGTGTGAAATGTTGTCATAAATTGGATATAGATATAGATGGATATAGATACACAGACGTGTCACAGAGACTAGTGAACACTAAATTATATCTGTTCACAGCAGTGGCTGGAATATTGTACAGAATATTGCACATTTGTTAAGATTGCAGCTGGCCTGTATACATGTACTGCAGTTCGGAATACAATACCTAAAAAGGTTCAATTGTAAAGTAGACATATGAGAAATGATGAGGAAGGATATACACTGTCTTTCAGTGACAAATAATATACCTTCTAGTCAAGTTTTCAGGACACCTTTGAATGCTGAGACAGAGCACTTCACTTTAAATATACTGAGGGATCTCATGCTAACTACATACATCCTCAGGTCACACGAACCTGTTTTTGTTTGAATTAATCAGTAAATAAATGTGCAGCATTTTCAGTCCTACAATAATTCAAAATGTGCATGAGTCAATAATAGCTAACAGCTTAAACAATCAGAGTCTCCTCAAACTTTCTGCTGCTGAAGCTTAAGGACATAGACAGTTGTCGAGATTTTATTATAATTACACTGTACTGCGTGATTTCCATCTCATGTCTATGCAAAGTCTGACATATTAGAATGAAAGGTTCTGTATTAGTTCACAGAAGTTGTCAGTTATCGGGTTCCCTGGTTTATTCTGTACATTACTTCCTGTTAGGCTGCATACAGGATATGCCTCTCTATTGATTTAATAGATCCCTAACATCGCAGCTGAGTTATGTTTTTGCCTGGGGATGTAAACTTTAAATGATTGAGAGTGTAGACTGTCACACACCTTCTTTTGTTGCGCTTGAATGACATAAGATGTTGATATTCATAAAGTAGGCTTACCATACCTTCCATGTGAGTACTGGGGCGCCAGAGCACCCACATGTTAAAGTTAATTATCTTTTACTGTCTTAACTACCCATTTGTTACTCTTGTATTGTTGCTTTATTCAGTTGTTTTTAGTTTCTAAATCCATTTTCAACTCAAAATGCTTTGAATTTCTTTCAAAAGTATAAATACAGTTTGACTATGCAACTTTAGTAGGTTCTTTCATAACGGTATTGATACACTGACAGGGGTTTTTATGAAGGACTTAACGTATGAAAGATACAGCAGACGTTATTAGTTTTGGCGAAGCATACATCGTAACTGACAACTGTCTATACACAGGCAGACAACACACACATCTAAGTTAACATTGAGTGTAATGGCGAGGCAGACAGCAGGGATTAACCTCCAGACTGACCTTGGCAATGAAGATGCCTGCATCCAAAACAGCTTTGATGTACTTCAACCACCCTGAGCTCTCCAGACCTTCCAGGAAGTCAGACATGGAGGGGGAACGTAGCTCACATACTGTAACCACAATATAGCTGTATCACTGGCAGGAAGCACAGAGCGCCCGTGATCTCTAGACTTTATTAAACCTCACTCTCTCTCTCTTTCCTTGCTGCAAGCATCGTTCAATGTGAGTTCATGGGGAATCTGTGTATGGCATGGTAAAATATAAGTCAGACGAGCTTATTTTGTTGTTTACAGCAGATTTCTTTTGATTTCTCGTGTGTTGTTTCATTCAATTAGTTTAATTTTTAATCATATTGAAAATGCGGCTCAAAGTCGGCCGACACTGACGTATCTCCAGAACTGCTGCATGTAGTGTCTTGAAATATAATCCAGGTATTTCTATTTTCCACAGGTTATATCAGTACTTGACTACTGACTTAGTGAAGTACTGACTTTTACAGATGACTTTAGAGTTCTAATGACTCTAAAGTCATTCAACATCTTCTGATGCTACCACAAGGTTCAATTGCGATTTTATTGAAACTGCAAAGCAACAATGGATTGTCATGATATTTGGTGCAGACATTTGTGTTTCGCTCATTTCTAAATGAACTTTAATAATTTATCTCTTTTCTTCTAATTTCTTAATACTCTTGTCTATGGCCAAGTAACTGTCTACATTAGTTCTACAATGACGACATGTTAGTTGTACAATAAGGACATGCTTACCCACTATCTTTATACCTGATTAACGGCAAGCGGCAGCCTTTAAGTGTTGCTACTGTGTATTTTGAAATCTAAATAATTGCAAGACCAGCAGACAGATAAGTACCGATCCATTTCTGTGCCATAAAGCTCCAAGCACTGTGTTTGTTTATCTTGTAAAGTTGGATCTAAGATTTATTTTTCCACTTTTAGGGTTGAATGTCAATATTTGCATGTTCACTGAAGGGCAGAGTGGCATGAATCAGTTTCTCCGCAGATGACAGTGTATTCGCTTGAGACAATTTATCACGTTAACCTTCATAAGTTGGAACACACTTCAGGGACTGTAAGAAAACACCTGCTCACTTATGACTCATCGAGGTGTTTACAGCAATGTTGTGTACTGACACTACACCAGTGGGGCCACTGACAGGAGAGTAGGTGAATGGGTTCATTTGACCTTTCATAACACTTCATAGAGCAGACTTCCACTAAGAAGAAATATTTGAGCTAATGCCCCTAGGCGGGGTTTTTGAAATTGTACTCAAGCATGCAATCTTGGAGCGAGAGTCTGGCAGGGCTCAGAAAGGACAGCACCAGCATTTCAAGACCTCCCTTGTGCTGCCATGGGGCAAAGAGTTATCACAACTAAGAACAGCTATAACTTTTCAAACTTGAAATCACATCATTCTCACGCCCTCGGTCTCTCTTTGGGGGATACTTCCCGGACCGTCCACTCCAGGAAACCAAAATAGCTCAGAAATAAAATCCAGATGGATTCAAAGTCTTCCTAGAGGAGCACCCCTGCACAATACCCAGAAATTCTCTTGTGTGTTCATTTGAAGCCTGATTGCAGCACAGTTCGGTCTGCATGAATGCATATGAAAGCCACAGGGGGAGCAGGGGGTCCCGCTCTGCTTTAGTGTGCTTTTATGTGAAGAAGCAGCCGACTTGAAACAGACAATGCGAGAAAATATGCAGTGTGTTCCACTGGCGTGGTGAAACATCTCTGATGAATGCACTGCTGTTTCTTGCAGTAATTAATCTGAGAGTCAGTGTGAGGAATTGTGCCGGGGTGACGGTATACTTGCCTTCCAACATTTTTTGCTGGCTGTTTCTCATGACATGGATGTTCTCAATGGCGATGAATTGGAATTTAATGTTGGAGTAATTATCTTCATTTTCGTAGCCTTTCCCAGCAGCCCGGTTTGCAATTGCATTCAGCTAGAAAGACATTTGCTGCATCAACAGAACATATTTTTTGAGGGCAAAACTAAACAAATAAGGAAAAATGCAAGCATAGTTATAATGTTACGTAATATTGATCCTGGTTCAAAAGTACATTGCCAGGATATTTCCAAGAGCTTTTGCTGTGAGCACATCCAGCTGGGAAAAAAAAAGCCCAAGCTGAACATACAGAGTTGTGCTGGAACACTTGTATTTTTGCACGCCTTCACAGTTCCTTAGGCCCATGGGGCTCACCTTAGGCCTGGTGTCTACCACATACATGAAGTCACTGCGGGGATTGGACCTCAAGATGGCCTCCAGCATCTGTTCATCCTCCAAGCAGCGAGCGCTGAAACCTGACAGAGGCTGGCTGCTACGGCAAATGGCAGCCTAGGAGGAGGCAAGAGGCACTCAAGCTTCATACAGGAATGTTTACTTGTCTTGACTTTTCTGGACAAAAATTACTCAGGATTAAGAAAAAAAAAAGAAGTAGTAAAAAAACAAGAATTTGAGAATCAGACTGAATACAAATGTACAATTTTCCTTTCCTTTCATGTCCAATTTATATTAATCGACCACACGAGTCTCATTTGTCCGTTTATGAGCCACAGGGGAAAGGGCCAGGGACCGTTGTGTGATTCTCCCTTCTGACTCATGAAACAAAGCGGAGACCCTTTGTGCAATCTGAGCTCCACACACTGAACCCCCAACCCTGGGAAGCTGACCTCACACACATAAAGCTGTCCCAACTGTCCCGTCAGGGTTGACTAGCACAGATCAGGAATGTTCAGCATTATTCTTGATTTAGATATAGAAAACAGTATTAATTCATGTGTTGATATGATAAAAGAATAGACATTTCCTTAAGGGACCACCTTTTTTTACTTGACTAAGAGACTATTTAGATAACACAGCCAAAAATTTCTCTGTTTGCCATAGGTTCCTTTTCCATTTTGTTATTGTTGTCTTTGGATGTGCTCTTCATTTTTCTGTGTCTATTTTGGGTATTACAGATTTAATGCAAGTACGTAAAAGTGGCAAAAAGCAAACATTTTTATAATAAATATAATCTAATATCTAATCATACAAGCCTGTAGCTTGGCTCTGTAGGAAAAATGTACATTTTTAATAGAGAGCCCTTAACCCAAGTGAAAATATGGGCTATTTTGTTTCCATATAAGCCTCAAAAATTTTGCTTGCTATGTGCATATTTTAGATTTCTTTTTTTATGTTTTAATTTATGTTCTTGAGAAACTTCAACGGATTGTTAAAATCTGGTCAGTCAACTGAATATAAAATAGAATTAATCAGCATCAACAACTAATGTGACATCAGTCATTTAATGGGTACTCTGAGTGTTTCAAAACTCACGCGTTTTTGTGAAAGAAAAACTATATTTTGGCCGAGGGAAGCGGGCAAGAAAAGTTGGAATGTCACTAAAATATTTTGCATTGTAATAAATGAATGTTTATTTTTTATTCTTTACAGCCAAATATCTAATTTTGTTTCACAAGCTTCACACCATTACAAGGTGAGGCCTGAGTCAGGTAGTTCTGCCATTGTTGCTATAAGGACTCTCCATCACAGAGTTTACAACACGAACGCCCAAAGTAAGTGAAGTTCAGGATGTTTGCTGACCTCAGGTCATTTAAGAGAGAAATATATTGTGCTGCCTGTCTGCCCGAAATTACTAACAAGGTACTGGGGTAAAGTAAGTAGTTTATTAATGCCTGCGCTAGCTTAATGTCAAGCTAAGCTAATAATAGCAATGGAATCATACTCCTGGACATAACACAACCTGGGAAACAAAGGGGAGAAGAAAGATGTAGTAATACATACATGATTTTCTTTAGAGTAATATGCCAGAGTAGGAAATCTGCCTCTGCTTCTGAACTTGGAGCTCCCCACGATGACCGGAGGTGTGGCGGACTCAGGTACAAACAGGTCGGCCGGATACGTGTCACTCACCTTTGAATTACAAAACAAAAGCCGAAGCTGCTACCATACCCATATTAGGATGCAAAAGCACAACTGGTCGTAGATGTCAGCTTACTGACCTTGTAGTGTTGGTTGACAGAGGAGAGTTTCCACAGGGAGTTTGGGACTCCCATTCTGCTGTAATCAGCCATGAGGTCTAAGAAGTCCCATTCCTGTCGTCGCTCCTCCTCATCAACGTTAGGTTTATAGGAGAAGCAATATAGCTCCTCGTAACTCTCTGCAAGGCATAACACTTCTTTGATGACCTTAAACTTGTACGAGTCTAACACAAGAAGAGGACATTAAAAGTAGGAGCCTGACCAATACTGGATTTTCAGACTGGCACTGATAAGAAGTAATAATAATAATACCATTTATAATACATGATCAAGAGAAAACATTTCTGGGCATGCTAGCTGACAGTTAAGCAATATCCACAACACATTCATCCTTTGTTGGTACGAAAAGAAGTTTACCCGGTTGGGAAAGACGCTGTAGGGACATTTGAACATCATGGCAGTCCCGCTCGTGAGGTATGACAAAATTGAGAACCTGGAAGTTCTTGCAGTGAACGATCAGAGGGCATCCCGAGGCAGAGGCTGACTTTCTCTCCACGCTGCACACCAAACTGTGCAGAACCTTTACAGAATAATTACGGGCAAATATAGAAAGTTATGTGTATTTCACACACACACATGCTGTACTTCATCAACAACATCTGCACAGATGTGAACTAAACAGGTTTTGAAGCCTTTTTACATCTCATACAGACAATTAATCTCATAATGTACTTGGATATTTGTCCTCCTAAGGGAGTGATTTGGGGCTCCTGGGCGCACTGGTGCCGCCTACCCATGTTTCACTGCGCACTCCGGCCTCGTTCTCTACAAAGATGGTGTGCGTGGCTGTCAGGTACAGGGTGCCCAGTCTGCTTCTTCTGGGGGAGATTCTGTCCAGCTGCCTGACATTCTCCACCTGGAGGAGGAACCGGCAGGACAACATCCCTTCAGCACATAATCAGCTCTGATTATGAGCCAGTGAACTGGCTATCAGTTCACTGCACTGATAAGCACAGCCTGTCATTAAACACGGTTATCAGCCTGGGAGCCACGGCTGCGTACGTGGCTGACGCGGCTCACGCCCTTTCAATGAGCCCGTATGTTTGTTTAATGCATTGAATTAAAATAGTCCAGGAGAGGACATGGCGGATGGTGGCCAGAGGTACACTGGTGAAATTTTGGCTAATCACTGTACTCAGATCCGCGGTTACCTTTGGCAGTCGGATGTGCTCCATCAGCAGCCGATAGATGAACCGCAGTTTAGATAGTCGTGATGTCTGAACCTGTCACAGCACAACCGCCAGCACATGTGTACGATAGCAGTATTACATTATGCCCCTAGGTTAGCTTAAATCACACAACTTGCCATACGTGTGCAGGTAACCTGACCATAACAAGCTACTGCTGGGGTCAACCGAGCCGAGCTGCGCCGCTGGGTCCTAAAGCCCGCCCTTACATGGGGGGGACGGCAACGTCAAGGGCACTTGAAGCTAACGCTACTGCTGAACTAAGTTACTAACTGAGCGCCCAAAGGAAGTGAAGTTTAGGACGTTTTGCTGACCTCAGGTCATTTAACAGAGAAATATATTGTGCTGCCCGTCTACCTGAAGTTACTAATAAGATAGTGAGGTAAAGTAAGTAGGTTATTAATGCGTGAGCTAGCTTAATGTCAGGCTAAGCTAATAATGGCGAGATACTGTAAGTTAGCTTGATAGAGAAAACAAGTTTTAGCAGAAAGTAAAAAACTTGGTTTTAGTATGAATCAATTAGTATCGACACATTTGTATACAATTTGCTGAATATTACTATAGTTTATAACATTTTTATACTAAACATCCAAGAGATTATGCGGGATAACAAGAGACTGCACAGGTGCTTATATTTAGTCTGGGTAAGCAGACCTGCCGAGGCTTACACTGTCTGAAAATCAAAATGTTCAAATAAGAATGATACTTGAAGGTGGAGCTCCCACGTTTAAAAGGGAAAAGTTAAGAGGAGAAGAACTCTTAATCGGATAATTGTTTTCACACTGAAAAAAACAACAAAAAAACATGGCTGAATTTAGAGAGGATGTGATCAGATGTGTTTTAATTTAATGCTGAATAAGAAACTCGAAACCATATGAAGCCAGTGACAGTTATTTAATGTATAAAGTTAGCTTGAGTCAAAGGCAGTTAGAGAGCACTCTTATAGTATAGCATCATTAATAAACATTACCAACATCTGCTCTGTCTAATGATTATTGCATTCAATTTAGCGCTGGTATCACAGCAAAAATGAAAGTGTCAGTATCACACAGCCTTGGAGACAAGAGGTGGGTTTAGACACTTTGGAGTTAATTGAGTTAAAAGTACACTTCTGAGACAGAACCACAACCTCTCTGGTGTTGCTGACTATAAGAGTGTTGGTGTTAAGTCAATGTAGGGTTTAATGTGGGATGATGTACTCCCACAGAAGCTCTCTGTTGATTGAGTCCCTCCCATCCGTATCTGATCTTAAGTTTCATTTGTCACGAGATCGGCCGTGCCCTCTTTTTGCTCGAACGCAGCCTCGTATTTGAAAAGAGAGGACTGCAGAATTTCTGTCAGCCATGGTGGTCTCAGCGTGACGCAGGAGAAGTTTGAAGCAAAGA
This sequence comes from Mola mola, assembly GCA_001698575.1. Classification (NCBI taxonomy): domain Eukaryota; kingdom Metazoa; phylum Chordata; class Actinopteri; order Tetraodontiformes; family Molidae; genus Mola; species Mola mola. Next base: position 7,082,804 of record KV751330.1, on the reverse strand, counting down.
CGACGTTTTGCTGCAAACTTCGACGACGTAACGCACTTTCGAAGTAGTCTTCTTGTTTTATTTATTGTAACCAAACAAGTAAAAAGAAGAAGAGGCGCGATGCATCACTTAATTGTAGTGCAACGTGAACGTTAGCTTAATTTTACTTTAGCCAAATGTTTAATGTTCAAGTTTGTAATCCAGTTAATCTTTTACTAACGTTAACTAAAGAAGTAATAGCACTTACGTTAAGTTACGTTTACAGCAGGTAACGTTAGAAGAGGAGACGCCGGACTTCGTTGTAATTTCGTGCAACGTTAACGTCAATTAATGGTATCTTTAGAATTGTTAATGTTTAATCTGGTAACGTTAGAATTTTTATTGTAACGTTATATACATCTATGCATTGAAACATTAATTTTAGCTGCTTACATTGACGATAAAGTAACTTCAAAGCTCCCAACTCCCATCAGTAAGTGGGGAGCTCTGAGTCTTCATGTCCATCGAAGCTCCCGATTCCCGCCCAAATTCAATCAATCAGGCAGGAGTCCGGAGCTTTAAAATACTGAAATATACTCTCAGATCAAACTAAATTGGCTGTGTGTTAAGCAGCTCACGTTAACCTTACTCCAAACCTGGGAGCATGGCTGTAACGTTAACTTTTTATGTCTATTCACTACTGTGCGTGTGCACCTATCTATGGTTTGCAATGAAACAATTGCACGTTTATGTTGTAATAAAGTTGGAGGACTACAACGATGCTGTTAGAAGTACAAAGGAAGGAAGAAATACATCAAACTAAATGGAGTCTCATATCAAACGTTTCTCAATGAGGGTAAATTAATATTTCTGTTTCATGTAAAATCATGCATCACATACTTAGGCCTAATGTCTCACTAAGGTTTGCGTTATAAGCTTGTTCTAAATATCAAATTAGCCTTGGTCCAATTGCTTTGGGGTTCAAAGGTTTGGAAACATTAATCTGCATACATTCAGTAACCAACTTGATGAATGTTAAAAAAAAAAAAAAAAAAAATATGTAGTAGCAGTGACATTACTTATTTGCCAAGTGACGTTATTTCTGTTGAGCGTTGATGTCAAATGCACCTGAGACACCAGTGGATCATAAATGTAGACCTATTATATCAAAACCTAAAAAAACATGGCCCAAATCCTCATTAATTGCTCTAAATAGTTGCTGTACTGTGTCTAATGGCTAGCAAATGAAAAGGGCTTGAACACACAGCCATCTTTATGATTTCCATGGATTATCTCCACATAAGTGAATGTAAAAGCTGTACAGTAATGTATAGGGCCTTTATTTACCTCAACAATAATGTTCAATACGTAAGAACTGGTGCTAAAACCATATTGTTTTCCCACATTGTTGCATTTTCAAGTGCAGCAACTTTTGTAAATGTGGCAGTGAGATGAACAATATGGGACACTCCAGTCTTTTTTTTTTTTTTCTCTGTATTCAAAGCCAAAGAAAAGTTTAGCAAATCCACTGAGAAAAACATATACGTGGCAGATGATGTGGTTGATGAAGAGGTCTTTAATGATTTCCTGGAGGAAAAAGCAGACCTAGAGCTACAGAACCTGTGGACCATTTTTGATGTATTTGCAGTGCCTGGTAAATGGTTGATGATTTGCATTTCCAACTTGTGATTAATGTAATTGGTTTTTCATCACACACACACCAAAAAATATATATTTTATACCTTTGTCCCGCATGAGTATTTCCATTATTGGCACAATTACCAATTTTTCAAAGCCGACCACTGCCTATCAAGTGGATTGGCTGACCCGCATACTAATACAAGTCTTGGCAACTAGTAGGCTACATAACATGGCTGAAAATTCCTAAAATCTGGCCACATCAGCTACTAAAATCCATATGTAGTCTATAACTGTCAAAGAAAACACTTTCCCAGGAGCAGTCTCCTCATGCTCTCTCACCTTTGTGGATTGTTGAATTGCATATTAAAAAATATTTTTGAAAATGATGTGTTTTTTGTTTTTAGACTCTCGTGTACCATCTTCAAAGCAAGGTTAATGTTTCCCACCCTTCAGGTTATAGCAGTTCAACCTTTTGTATTTCTTAGGAGTAATAAAGACAGGGTTATTTTTTCCCAACATTGTCAGCTCTACACGTAGCCAGGGGTCGATAAACAGTCTTGATAGTGACTGCCAATGCAGTATTGACAAATGTGAGCAACATCTTGTTGACAAATGTATTCATTCATCCTGAAAATATTATTTATGTATTTCCAACTTTGTTGATATTGTCCTTAGGAGCACTTTTTTCATGCAGACAGCAATGAAGGCTACATTGCCTAGAAGCTTAAAAACACAGCGAGAACTCAGCGATGGCGGCAGCAGTGGGAGTAGGAGAAGGAGGGCTCAAACCTCAGACAACAGCAGACCAGAGTTGGAGAGAGAACTGACCAAAGAGGAGCAGTTGGAGGGAAACCAGTGTCGAGGCCTTACCTCTACTGAAACAGCACATACAACGAACAGATCTTCATGAAAATTAGAGCAACCTTCAAGCACAGGCAACGGTTGATCCATGATCCAGAGCAATACAGCACAGTGCTTACAGTGTTCTCAAGGCTTCTTGACACAAAAGGCCTGGTAAGTTCACATTAATAAGCCCGTTTCACAGCAGCCATTTTAACATATTGTTGTGTAAACCACACTCAACAATATTTTAAAATGGCTGTTACAAAAAAAAGGCCTATTATGTTGTGTTCTCTCTGTCAAGAACAGCTTTGCAAAGATGAAAATGGTTTTCTCATCCAGCTTACCACCATCAAATACACCTACACTTGCTTCTTCCCCCTTAGATGTTGCAAGACTTTGACCTGTTTGGAGCTGACACTTCATCAAAACTCTTTGAGAAATGGGGAACACTCCTGAAGACCAAAGTAATAAAGCAAGCCAAAAATCTCACTAAGACCCCACATCTTTACTACCTCATCTAGGCTGCAGAGGAAAACCCTGATGAAGGTGACTGCAGTCATGTCTTCTGACTCTGTTTATTCTTATTTACAGTTGTGTGTTATTCTTGCCAATGTATTGGAGTTTGCAGGGACATGTGATACAGTAGATGGTATTAATGAGCTCTATGACGTTTTATTGTCTCTCTGTGACCACGCTACGGAAACATTTATTACATTATGACATGCTGAAGAGATCCTGCATGGAAAAAATGCCAACTGTGGGATCAAATGTTTGTCAGCCTGACCTATCCCATCAAAATGTGATATGAGTTTAGTAATATCATTGTTTAGCTTACAGTCATGTCGCAGCCTTCAGGAGTACTCTGATCTGGCAGGATATAGGGCTGCCCACATCCTAGCAGTTGGGACTGCAAGAAACCGTATCAATGAGTACTACATCGTGTTGGATGGTGAGCTCGTTCCTTGCAAGGCCAAGTCTTCCCGTCAGTCTTTGATGAACTTTTCTAAAGCACATTATTTGTTTGGCATCTCCTGTGACCAGGCCTTAACCAGCATATCCCTGTTTGTGCAGACCACCATCTACAACATTGATGTAGGTCTTTCTCATGAAACACCAAGAGTTAAGGACCTTAGGGCTAAGCTCCTCAACTGATGTTTAGATGCTTTGTTTGCACGTCCACTTTTGTCACCATTCAACAGTTGGTTCGTCATCTCAAGCTTTCACATGCCTTTTGTCCAGGGAAGAAGTTTCAGTTGAAGTGTGAACAGAGTGGATGCCAGCATGGGCTTTTGTACTTTTTCAGGCTTCAGGAAATATCTCTATAGCAAACATAGAACAGAAAGTCTAGATCAAATCGAGAACGAACCTGTCAGTCCTTCAGTTGATGTATCAGATTAACAAACGGCATCCGCTTTAATTCTAGATCAACCAGGGCATTATCAAAGCTGTAATGAGACCAGGAAACAAAACCCAAGAAATGTACTCATTCCTTATTGCTACTGTGATAAAGACTGTTGTTGAAAGTATGGAGGAGCTCGTACAGGAATTGCATTCAAATGTCAAAGAAGTTGTTAAACTGCTCCCTAATGATGAAGACATGAGAACATGAGAGACTTTAAGAATTGTTTTGACTACCTTGAAAATCCATTCAGCAAACTGAACACTGACACAAAATGCAGAAAAAACATTTCGGTGAGAAATTGGGTATTGTAGCTCCTGTTGAAGAGGATTTGCCAGTATTTAGTCAGATAAAAGACATTCTTGCATTTAATGGAGAGTATTTTCTTCAAACAGTGGACCTCAAGACACTTAGTTTTGCTGAGCATTTTCATTCCTTTCATGTGATACAGGTAAACCATGAAAATGTTTCCATGCCAAATAGTTTCCATTCCAAGTTGTGCTTTTTTAAGTCATTTGATCTGCAGACAACTTATGGTTTTGACAGAAATTATCTGTATTTAGTTCCTGTTCATGCGTTTGTACGAGAAACTTGTAATTTAACTACTTGAAGAGATATTTCACTTTAGTTGAACTTGTCAAGTTTCAGTGGTCTTACCTCAAGTAAAACCTTTGACACAGAGTAATGTTGCTGTAATTGATACTTTAGAATAATGATCTTTAGGTTGCTTAAAATTTATTGATAAAGTACAGAGTCTTACTTTGTTTGAAAGAATTTTACTTGCATAATAGGAACCTGGTGTAAGTATGTAAATTCCAGTTTGTTTCACCACTTGTTAAGTGTTGAAATTGATACTGTAAAACTGACTCGGAGTAATTTTTTTTACTCACTGAGGGTTCTAGGTTTACACCGCAGGTGTTGAAATGTCTGTTTTCAAGATCTAATCGAATGTGTATTGTTCATTCCTAAAGTGATAACCTCAGAAATTGTTGGGTGTATCAGAGAAAAATTTAAACTGGAGTGTGTGATTGTTGTTACATGGCAAATGTTTTAAATGTGCTGAAACCGTCACAAATTAATTAATTAATTTGTGACACTGTTTCACCACTTGTTAAGTGTTGAAATTGATACTGTAAAACTGACTCGGAGTAATTTTTTTTACTCACTGAGGGTTCTAGGTTTACACCGCAGGTGTTGAGAAAGCACTGTAATAATGTAAAAAAAAGTACCAGTTATAGATTGTAATTTTAACTCGCCAAGTGTTAAATAATCAACTCTTCAAAGTGATGCTAAAACAATGACTTGACTCGAAGTACATTTTTTACTCACTAAGGGTTATTGGTTTACACTGTGGGTGTTGTGAAAGCACTGAAACGGTGATAAAAAGTGACAGTTACAGAGTTCATAAGTGTTCCCTAAGTGTTAGAATGTTAATTTAGAGTATTTATTTTACTCTTGACAGTGTTGAGTGAACACCGAACTCTTGGATCTATATATACACCGAAATCAGTGTTAAATGTATACTTATAGAGTACAATACACACTTTGATTTTTGCTGTCTAGTGTGTTGTGCCTCTGTTTGTCATGTAGATAATTAGAGGAAATCATATTTAGCAATAGCAGGTAAGGAGAGAGTGAGGATAAATGCATGCAGGTAATACTTTATCCTGCTATCTAATAAAAAGAGCATTAAAATTAAATTAAGAACAGGCTTCAGTACCCAGACTGTTTTTAAAATGTAATATTGAGAGGCTTTAGGCAATTAAATTAAATTCAGCTGTTAGACCATACTTAATACTGGCCTCCCGCACCAAATTTTAACCAATATTTCTTTGTCTTTACATTTTTCTCACTGAGCTACACCAGAAAAAATTATTGCAGTGCCTTAACATGGATTGGAGCATTTTTCTTCATTTGATTCAATCTTTGCTTGTGTATTTGTTGCCTTTTTGATAATTCTCTAAAGGTGGCTCCTTGTTGTTCATTACCATAATTAATCTGTTGTTGTCTTTCATTTGACTTCAGTACATCTCCCCCAAAGAAAAATACCTAGTTAGATATTTTTGTCACTCAGAGGTGTTTTCAGCCTTATCACTAATTGATCACTCTACCATTTCCTGGTGATAACAGTGTTAACTGGAGCGAAGAGTCCTGGTGTATGCAATGCAAACACCACTCAATCTGTTGACTATATCAACGTTTTTGAAGCTAGGTCACTCAACCATTGGCGGGCAAATGCATTCAATTGCTTTCCACAGAATTAGCACATGTCAACAGTGAGCTATACTTTGAGCCTGTGACCCTTTTCCATCCTTTCCATGGTTACAGTGTCCACATACATGTGGAAAAAAGCTTGTTTCAAGTATTTTTGTGACCCAGGAGGATATTATCGGATTATTCTATACAAATCCTATGCGTGCTTCTAAATTGGGCTACAAAAATGCACAATATATAAAATTTTGTTTGTAGGTAAGCTTATAGCATATGTTTTAAATGTCTTTTTTTTTAATCCTTATTGGCACTGCACATGCACTCTCTTTCTCTCTTTCTTTGTTACTAGGAGCCAATCAGCATTAACAATAGTGTGTCCTGCCTGCCAACTACTAAGTAAAGTTTTTTTTTTCTTTTTTTCTCATCAACATGCAGGTCAGCTTATCAGCCCCTTCAGCCAAGATTTGGTGGGCGGCGATGGTCCATGACACTGAGCTGCTTGACTGTATGGACAGACTTAGTTGTTCTCATGCCATGGAGTGTCTTGTCTTTTGGTTGGACAATGTCTCTAGAGGCCAGCTGCCACCTTCCCACTGAGGCCAGGTTGAAACTGGTCTTGGCACAAAATGTCTGCTGCATACCATACTTGTCACTTTTTGTGACAGGTTTGGTAGTCCCCAATGTGCTGTTTCCTAAGTTGGTACCGAAATGCCAGGCGTTCTGTGGTTTACCACAGTGAGCTATTGATTTTGTAATGTCCATGGGTCCAATAGCTCAGGGAACATTGAGCAATAGCTCTCATCCATTAGAAGGACGTAAGCCTCCAGCACAGTAGCTTGTCCACCCTTCATTGACCAATCAGCACCCATGCTTTTAGCAGCACTCCTGTGGTCTGCACTGGGTAAACACAAGTCCCTGCCTCAATGTTTGTCAACGCCAGTTGCCTAACCATTTATCAGCGGTCAGTAAGTATCTGGGCAGCTGCGATCTATTTGGCTTGATTATACATTAGAAATCACAAATTTTACAAATGAGATTCTTTCCTTTTTCATTTTTGTCCTTCCGTGTGATACCATAATGGAAGCTTATGGTGCAATGTTGTCCCCACAGATATTTATTCCACCAAAAGCATGGAGATGAAACACCACCCTCTAGCCGACCCCAATTCCCTTGGTTCCACGCCTCCCCTCTTGCCTCCCTGCTAAAGGGACCTCACTCCTCTGACTGCAGCGAGACTTGAAGCTGAGTATAGGGGCAATGCAGGGGAGGTGTGATCTGCACACTACATACCAGCATATGAAGGAGTGTTGAGCACAGTTTTGAAAGACAGTTTCAAGAGAGCCATTCATGAGATCAGTGGATGTACCCTCACTGTTACATGTGCTTCGTGTGCAGCCAACCTGCTGTGGCTCTCTGCTGAAGCAAGCTGGAAGAAACACACTTCTAACAGTTTTCACTGTCTGAACTTGGACCGTCATATTTACAGTGTCAGTCTGACAGGTAGGTGTATAACTCAAATATACAAAATGTGCTACAACATTTGCTACAGTGGTTTTACCTGAATTTAGAATAACTGGTAGTGGAGTTCAGTTGTAAGTAATTAAGTAAGTAAGTTTTAGTAGCTTTGAGTTTGTGAATAGCACAGCAGCTTCTGCAGTTCAATTCAGGTATGACCTAAATGTTACTGTCAGTCACTGTCTAACATAAACATAATACACTTGCTATACAGTATAAATAATAGTTCAGGCTAACATCTTCCTAACTGTTATAACAGGATTATTGCATTAAATCTGAAATTAAATTTTTGTCTCTACAATCTTCACTTTTCATCCACTGTACTCTTGGAGATGCTTTAAAGCAGCATATATTGTAATGTAAATGAGCTGTCACACCCAAAACTCCTTTCTCTTGATCTTGAAAAACACACTTAAAAAGAGATCCACGCATATTTGGATGGTTGTCAGCATTAATTTACAGTCAAGATAATACAAGTTTTTGTTCTGCGAAGAAACCTAAACTTCCAAAGAAAGCTAGAAATTATTCACTGGAAAACAGCCACATTTCATTCCTCTTTCATTGTGTTTCATTCATGCAAATATTTTAGGCAGGGGGCCCATCGTAATGTTCAAAAAGCTGATATTAAAGCAAGACAATGGACACAAAGAAGTCTACAGTTAGTCTTTTTATAGTAATTAGTAACAAGAGATACTGGAATGTTTTTATTGTCTTATAACAGTGCATTCGTGGTACTCCGTGAATACAGCTCTTTGACAACTCAGATCTAGGTCATAACTAGGTCGTCCAGATGTCCCACTTCATGTGGGACTGAACATCCCTTGTTACTTGTCCCTCATATGAGGACAGTGTCAGAGATTTTGATTATTTCCAAAAATCAAACCATTGCAAGACAAATGCTTTTACTTTTAGCCACAACTCTGAAGAAAACAGAGGTTGCTATCATCATAGAGATGTGTTTAGTTCTTTTTGTTCATTAAAGTCACTATGGTGCAGGACGTGATGAAATATAGCAAATATAAAGAAATGCCAATTTCAAGCCAGGAAGTATCAGGTGAAGCGGCATTCATCATGAGCCTTATCAACACAAGAAAGGAGTGGTTCAAAAATAGATCTATGGATGAGTGAAAAATACAAATACAGCATGCTAACTGAATCAAAAAGAGTACCAAAAGCAGATATATTTTGAGTTAATGGGCAGAATTGAAACGTATATTTTAGGTACGATAGATATCTCACAGACCCAACGCAAACACTTTTTGTCTCACATTTAGTTTGTTGGAGTCTGGTCACTTTATTCCTAAAAGAGTTCAACAGTTTGCTACTCTCTTAACTTTACCAGGCTTAGCAGCATTAACGATTCAACATTTTTCATGATAACATGCTGTGTGAACTTCTGAAAACAAAAACAGTGATGAATAGCAGTGATGACTTGGTGAGATATAATTATTCTGTCTTTTGTACTTTGGCTTGTTGACACTTTTTGATTAATCCAATCAAATGACTGACTGTTACTGTATCAGTATGTGCTTAGCCAAATAATCCAGTTCAAATTGTTCAATTCATTGAGTAGAATGCGTATTTCATTCATGGTCAGAAGTAGATGTCTTGTTCAGAACACTGCTCATGTGTTTTTAGTAATTTCTTCTCCCATTTCATTGTTAGCAGGTGGCGACATGTTGGACCAGATTCTGTCATTTGGCCAATCCCTGGTGCGCAGGAAAGTTGTAGACCTAAGCAGCCTAGAGGACACAAAGCTGTGCCGCTGCTTGGGAACCTTTGACCTCATCGCCCTTGGAGTGGGCAGCACTCTAGGTGCTGGTGTGTACGTGTTGGCTGGTGAGGTGGCCAAGGGTGACTCAGGCCCTAGCATTGTCATCTCCTTCCTAATTGCTGCCCTAGCCTCCGTCATGGCCGGCCTATGTTATGCTGAGTTTGGTGCACGTGTCCCCAAGACTGGCTCTGCTTACCTTTATAGTTACGTGACTGTGGGAGAGATCTGGGCCTTTATCACTGGTTGGAACCTCATTCTCTCCTACGTGATTGGTGAGTTACTAACACTTTTTCACTTAAATGTAGTTTAAAGAAGATACTAATCCTTAGTTTTGTCTGTTTATTGGTTTCTCAAAGGCACCTCGTCAGTGGCCAGAGCTTGGAGTGGCACATTTGATGAAATGATAGGAGGACATATAGAGAAATTCTGTAAAACCTACTTCAGCATGAACTCACCTGGCTTGGCTCAGTACCCTGACTTCTTTGCTGTTTGCCTGATACTGCTGCTTTCTGGTAAGTTAGCAAATAAAATCTGCAAAATAACACATATTATGTTTAGTGTTTGTACAGGAGCCACAGAAAAAGACTTGCCTACTTACAAAGAAATTAGCAGACTCAAATTTGTATGGTTGTTTACCGATTATGGCAATAGACTGAATATCAGTCGAAATAGCATAAAAAACACAAAATATAAAAGTTATAAAATGTTGTGCATTTTATTGATTGAAATAAGTATTTGATCCCCAAAAACTCACCCAGAATTCTGGCTCCCACAGATTGGCTAATGCCCATGTGGCACATAGCTGTGCACAATCAACCTATTACCAATACTCCTGATCTTAACTCGTCACGTGTATAAAGTTCACCTGCTCTAGAAATCAGTTTCTTCCATTCCAATCTTTATAACACCATGGGTAAGACCAAACGGCTGTCAAAAAATGTCAGGGACAAGATTGTAGACCTGCACAATGCTGGAATGGGTTACAAAACCATCAGCAAAAGGCTTGGTGAGAAGGTGACAACTATTGGCACCATTATTTGAAAGTGGAAGAAACACTAAATGACCATCAACTGACCTCGGTCTGGAGCTCCATCCAAGATCTCGCCTCGTGGAATGAAAATGATGAGAAAGGTGAGGGAGCAGCCTAAAACTAGACGGCAGGAGCTTGTTAATGGTCTGAAGGCAATTGGGAACTCAGACACCAACAAAACAGTTGGTAACACACTGCGCCATAATGGACTGAAATCTTGCATTGCCCATAAGGTCCCCCTGCTCAAGAAGGCACATGTACAGGCCCGTCTTAAGTTTGCCAGTGAACATCTAAATGAAGCAGAGAAGGCTTGGGAGAAAGTGCTGTCGTCAGATGAAACCAAAGCTGAGCTATTTGGCATCAACTCAACCCGCCGTGTTTGGAGGATGAAAAATGCGAGTTGGACCAAAAAAAGATTCCCACAGTCAAGCATTGAGGTGGAAACATTATGTTTTGGGTCGGTTTTTGTGCAAAGGATACAAGGCCAATGAACAGAGCTATGGACGTTAAAATCTTGAATGAAAACCTCCTATCCTCAGCAAGAACACTGAAGATGGGTTGTGGGTAGGTCTTCCAGCATGACAGTGCCCCAAAACATGCTGCCAGGGCAACAAAGGAGTGGCTCAACAAGAAGCATATTAAGGTCATGGAGTGGCCTAGTCAGTCTCCAGACCTCAACCCTATAGAAAACCTGTGGAGAGGGCTGAAACTTCGAGTTTCCAAGCAGCAGCCAAAAAACGTGAAAGACTTTCTTAACAGAAAGTCTTTCTGTAACGAGGAATGGGCCAAAATCCCTCCTGAGTTGTGTGCAAACCTGGTGACCAACTACAAGAAACATCTCATCGCTGCGCTTGCCAACAAGGGTTTCTCTACCAATTACTAACTTATGTTTTACTTGGTAATCGAATACTTATTTCACTCAATAAAATGCACAACATTTTATAACTTTTTATTGTGTGTTTTTTATGCATTGCACTGATATTCTGTCTATTGCCATAATCAGTAAACAACCATAAAAAATTGAGTCCGTTAATTTCTTTTTAAGTAGGCAAACTGACAAATTTAGCAGGGGATCAAACAATTATTTCCCCCACTGTATATACTGTAA
>KV751330.1:7029776-7052161 GCA_001698575.1 Mola mola | reverse complement strand
GTCCCCCCCCCCCCCCCCCCCCCCCCCCACAGGCATCATCTCCCAAGTCTACAGAACATCTCGGGGTCCACCTGATAAGAGAACAGCCTGGACTGTTTTATCCCGTGCTTCATGAGGAATATGTTTTAAAATCTAGATACTTAGTCAGGCTACATTTCACGAATACAGATTTTAATTTTGGAATACATGTTCTGTTTAAAAACTGTATTATATGCAACCAGTGTTATTTAAATAACAATGCAAATGAAGAGCGCAGCAGCTATCACAGGCTTACTTTGGCTTTGCAGAGTGTTGTGAAGACAAGAATCTGGTTTAAAGCTCAGCTGTCTGTGAGGCTGATGTCCTAATTCGCTCCGTCTGTGGAATGTGATCTCAACGCCCAGAACTTATTCTGGTCCGTTGCAACACTAGCTGCACTTGCCGCGTTGCTGGTGGAACTGATTTTGGAAAATATTTTAGGTCACTATATGGCTGTTTGTGGTTTTGAAAACATTTGAAGATAATTGACTGAAACTACAGTCACAAGGTTTCACTGATGAGTTCAAGTTTTCCAGTCCCAGGAAAAAGTTTCAGGTTATAAAGCTCAACTGTGATGAAGCAATTTTAATATAAGACTTTATTAATTGCATATTTCAAACAAGGCAAACACACCAGTAATACAATGCCACACATATTAGCCTGTTGTGAGACATTTTCAAGAGGCAGTGTCTCTGAGAGGTCCAAGGACTGTAAAGTTCTCCTGGTCAACTTTGCAAAGACCCCAACTTTAAAGCTGCATTTAGAGGGTCCAGTAAGGGTGATTAAGAAGACTCAAACATGTGCACAAAGACTTGGTCCCATGAACAAAAAAAAAAAAAATTTGAAAAATAACTTTAAAAAAAAAAAAAAGTGACTTTAAACATATTCTGAACATATTGTAGATGGAACATTGTACAAGCAGACAGATGTGTGAAGAACTACAATATGGTGAACAGAAAGTGTGCTTAGCCAATCCCATATTTCATACATATTTCAAATAAAATGCACTCTGCAGAGGAGCAGTGTTGTCTTTACACATAGCTAATCTTAATTCAGAAAAAAAAAAAAAAGTGACTTTAAACATATTCTGAACATATTGTAGATGGAACATTGTACAAGCAGACAGATGTGTGAAGAACTACAATATGGTGAACAGAAAGTGTGCTTAGCCAATCCCATATTTCATACATATTTCAAATAAAATGCACTCTGCAGAGGAGCAGTGTTGTCTTTACACATAGCTAATCTTAATTCAGAGCTTGGATGGCTGTGACTCCACAGACACAAAACCACTGCAGGGCTGTATCTGTATCTGGATGGTAATTTGCATGCGCCCTTTTTGGTTTTTACTGCATGTACCACACAGGTATGTCTGCACAGAGCCAAGACACACCTGTGTCAACAGTACAAATAACAAATATAGTGATTCCTTACATAGAAGTCCTGAGATTTTCCTTTTTCCACATCCACACCAGCAGACGTCAAAGGCCGAGAACAAGGTGACCTTGCTTATGAAGTGCTTCTGTGCATTTTTTTTTTTCCCCTCCTTCTTAGTAGTATGTCTGACATAGAAAGTGTCAGAGTTAACTGATCCTGAAAGAACCAACATCAGGCAGTTGTGTTGCTAAGCAAAGAGAAAAAACACTTGGCTCTTAATTCCAGGGGGTAACTCAAAAGAGGTCTGCTTACTGGAAGCAGCTGCCCATTGTTATCTGGGAGATACAGAAGGGCTGGAAAGCAGGTTGGAGCTGCTAGGTGACTGGAAGCTGAAGGAGTGGGAGGGGGAAGCCGATGTAGGAGATATCCTGCGGGGGCTATTCAGGTCTCCGTTGTAGAGTTTCCACAGAAGCTCCTCGTTCTCCATCGACAAACGCTTGTTCTCCTTGGACTCCTTCTGAAGGGACTCCTGCAGCACTGCTTGCTCTGTTGACAACTGTCTGTAACACACAACAAAAAAGGCCAGCTCAAAACGCCACAGAATTCTTTGAAATGAGATAACACATTTAATTTACTCTATAATTTTCATAAAAGTCTAGTAAACAATGGGACTGCAGTTTCCAAGTTTATATGTTGGACTATTTTGTACTGCCAAAATCAACTACAGTGACCACTTTCATCATAAGGGAGGAATGTGTCAGAGTAATCTGTAATTGGAAAATGATGGAAGTTTATGGCACAGAGGAGCACGTATGAATCAGTCACAGGGAGTCTGAACTGAGTCCGGTACGTTTTAACGTCCGTTTTCCATCACGACATACAAGTGTTCATGTGGTGAACGCACCTTGACAGTGCAGCATGTCTATCCATGCGGGCTTTGAGGTCCTCATTCTCCTGCTGGACCTTCTTCAGGCTCTCATCCAACTTCACATTTTTGTCTTTCTGGAAAGAAAAAAAATAGAAGAGTTGAGTATTTATTACTTTTTCTGTAGCATTGCTTGTCTTGATGCCCAGCAATTATTTTCATCTTCTCACCAGTTTGTCGAGCTCCATCAGCTTTTTTTCATGCTGATGGAGCTGTTTGTTTTTGATATCGAGAACCACTTTGAGGCTGTCTAGCTCTTGCTCCAGATACAGGGTGTGCGAGTCCTTCTGCAGGGACGAGTGCCAAGATGGTCAGGGACTGGGAAAGTCTTCAATAATGACTACAGCCAGTTTCATACAAATCACCTAGCCATAATTCCAGAACCACATAGAAGTTGCCGTGCATCACTTTCTCTGTTCTGGGCTCACAGGGTAAAGAAAACGCTGGATGTTTAGGGGTCACAAACAATGACAAACAGGTGAATAAAGTTTAACTATTCATATTCCCTTCCCTGACTAGAGTACATGTGGTCAAAAATCTGATGGTAATCTGCATATTTATCCATTACCAGCAGATGTGTAGTGACAGGGTAATGTGAGCTTCTCACTTTAACTACTTTAAATTAGGCCAGATGATGAATACATGTGGTAGCCACTTAACAGTGATGAACAGAGGCAGCTTCACAGCTCTCTGGGAAAAGTTAAATCTACACTGTGCGGAGAGGTAGGGCTGCTGTGGCTTCCAGAGAAAGAACTGGATTCAATCTGCTAACAAGGTAAAGTCCTGCTAAAAGTAAACCGGCTTATAGACAACTTTCAACAAGGAGTCTTTTAATCAAATAGTTATCCAATTTGTTTATGTCATGGTTCTGGCATTAATAGCTTCATGGTTTTCTCACCTTTCACAGGCAAGCGCCAGTCGGGACATGATACGTTGTGGGGCTCAGCTCTAAGAATTAAACAGATAACAGTACCTGACTCCTGTTGGCTAGCTCCTTCCACCTGTTGTCCTCTGCAGTGAGCTTCTCAATTAATGATTTGTTCTCCACACTCAGCGCTTCGATCTGTTCCTGTGGATGTACGCAGCACAATAAAGGTATTGAGAAAAGTTACACACTGATTCAACAATCAACCCAGATGTCTTGCATGCTACTGTCTGTTAGAATACTGAGGAGGACAAAAACTGAGCTTACAGACAGCACTGTCTCTGTATCTTTCAGTGATTTATCCAAAGACTGCAGCTCTTGATTGTGGACTTCGGTGAGCTCTAAAGAGTTAACAGCATTATGGTTTCAGAATTATTTCACAGAGCAAGAGTCCATGAAAAAAAAAAAAAAAAAAAAGGCATACATTTATTGACTGATTTACAATTTCTAAATTGAAATGCATCCAGCACACACCTGCATCAGTTTTTAAATAAATTGTTCTGCAGCTTTATTCGAGTACAGTTCACCCACCTTCCAGTGAATTTTCATACTGCTCTTTAACACTCTGCAGCTGCTCTGTGTGACTGTTCTGTAGTTCCTGCTTCATGGCTTCATGAGTGGCTTTAAGTTCTCCCATCTTTAAAACACATGAAATACTTCACTTCACATGTAGGTGTGTTTATTACATTTAATTTCCACTGAAGCTCAAATAAAACAACAAAAAACAATGACATTTAAAAAATGTATCACAGATAAAACTTTGACAGCCTGCCCTCCATTGGTGTGAGAGTCTTCACAGACAACAGCTTCCCATTAAATTCAATAATAAAAGTGCTTATTAATCCTTATTATTGCTTGAAAATCCTCAGGGGCAAAGTAAATAAAGGTTGGTGTAGGGACAAACCTGCTGTTGCATCAGAGACTTGCACTTGTCAGCCTCTTCTTGGTAGGTGAGATGGACCTTGTCCCATTCAGCTTGGTAGAAGTCCTGCAGTCTCCGCTCCAGCTCGGCCATGTCCTTCTGGTGCTGCTCCTGCAGTTCCTGTAATGCATCCTCCAGGGAAACACGCAGCTCTTCCTTCTCTTTCTCCAGACGCTCAGAAGAATGGACAGAGCAAACTGTAAATAAAGAGAGAAAGATTATATTTTGTTTTGGTCAAACTGTGACTGCACATATGCATTATTATGTTGAGTGATTGCACGTAGTCGAGCAGACTGTAATATTCATTAAAATAAGACAGAGGAAACATTGTATTAGTTACTGCTTGTGTAATAAATGTGGTAGGTCCACTGAGAAACCTGTGCTAACAAAGGTCTCCCTTGATCTAACTGTATGACACTACAAGAACTCCAAAAAGGGCTGGAAAAACGGACTATCATAGGGGAGTTTCCACTTTCCTACATGACTTCACTCCAGTAGTTATTTTCAGTCGGATAAATAAAAAGGCACCAAGTCTTTAAGTTATTTCAGAATAACTTCTTAATTCCTCATTAACCTGGATCTTTTTTTTTTTTTAAACTTTATGCAAATGGTCGCAATTGTTTTTGTTCTGTAAACTGTCTCACAATTTCTGGTCTTTTCCGTCACCAATTGTTTATAACCTGTTTCTTGTTTAAGGGCTTCAACACAAATGCTGGTAGAGAGCAGATGGTGTCACCAGCTAATGTGAACTTCCATCTTAAAGAGCACAGTAAGAAAGACAGTTGTGCACAACAAGAATGGCTGTTAAACCTGAGACTTTCCCATTCTCTGCTCTCACAAACCATCAAGGTTCAATAAAGCTATATGATCTCTAATAAATGTTATCCTATTGTACGCTACAATAAAAAAAAAAACCAAAACAGTAACCACAGTATAATATAAAACTGACATTGCAATTTTTTTGTGATAAATATTGTAATAAGAATCAGGACTGTTTCATGCAGTGTTTTTTGTTTTTTTTTAATTTACAGAAAAACAGTTCATCATAATTTTCAACATTTTGGGCAATTTAAAACTTCTAATTTCATGTATGTGACTCTGGCATTGGCCTAGAAAGAGAGAGAAAACAGCTAAAGATCTATTTGTAAAAAGGCAGCATTTCTTAATTTTAAAAATGAATCATACTTGCATTATTTACATATAATCTATCATTTCTTACCATGTTAAAATGTATATTTACTGTAATTTGGCCAAAAAGATAACTATATTCTTCTTCAGATTAGCTCTGGGAGATGACAACTTCAAGACACTTAAGTCTTGTAACAAGTAGCAAAATGTTGTAGCACGTGTTTATTTGCGTTTACGTGGCATTGCATGTCCTTCAAAGTAACTCTAAGCACACGGAAACATTGCTATGTTGATGCTGAAACAATATATTGTGCAGCCCTGGTATAATGCTATCATGGTTACCAAAGGGGACTCATGAAAATCTGTTTTTAGCACCTCTTGTGCGGAGGGTCACATGGTGGATTGGCATCTCTTTACTTGTTCACTTATCTTTACTAAGGGTTGCAATATGCAATTTAAGCAACGTTGGACATCTGTCACAAATAGGCTCCAAGCTTACTCTTATAATTTGCATTCCTGTTGCTGTCTGTGGGTAAATGAATCCCCTTTGCTTATTTTGTTACTAAATACAGAGCCTCTTATTAAGAAATTCTGCAGAGCATGAGAATTAAGATTTAATGCACAGGGAGTAAAATGATATTAGCAGCTCCTGGAACAGATGTGAGGAAAACATCAATCAGGCATAGTCATATAAAGGTCAAAAAAGACAGGCCAGCAATCAACAACCATGAGTAACATATCTGGTAAGAGGAGCATTTCTATTCCTAATCCACATCACAAAAACACTTCATGGCCCATACAAGAGCAGGACGCAGTCAATCTATAGATAGCAGCACTTGTCCCTCAATCATCGGGATGGTGCTTGGACATGTCACAGATAATTCAGACACTGAAAAAGGCAGACCTAATTTAGGGGGTGGTTAGATTGCAATGGTGGCTGGGGGCCAAGACTAACATATTATATGTACGAGGAATGAAATTACTCTGGAAGCAGCAGCAGTGACACAGTCCAAGAAGAAATAAAATAGAGACACACCAAGAGGAGGTATTCCTCTTACAACATTATTAGAATACGTAATACAAAAAAGGTCCGCCTGAGGTCAGTGCGGGTCCTACAGCTTCTCTGTTGTGAAGAATGTTAAGTGTAGATATAACAGTGCTCAGAATTTAAAAGCAGTCACGTGGAAAAGTCCCGAGGCTGTGAGGGAGGAGCTAGCGCCACAACTACTGCTGCCTTTAGTATGAGAGATGAAAGCTGGTGTGTGAGCTTGCATGTGGCTGGCTGCTCTGTCCGTCAGCACTTGGACTGGACACTGATCATGGCTCATTGTCCTTAAACCCTCAAAAGGCCTCAGGTGGGGTGGCATTCCACAAGTAGGAACCCCACCTACATTAAGTCAGAGGTCAGGCTGCATCTCCCTGGGGAATGGGCTTACACCAGTCTACGCAGCAAGACACACATGCCTGTCAGGCATCTTATTCAAAACACAATAAACAAGTGAAGGAAAAACACAGGGGGTGTCTATGAGGTGGGCTTAAGCAAATATTAGTGAAACCTCTGCTGCATACTGAAATGGTAATATCTAATTCATTAAATAATTATGATATGGAGTCAACCATTGTAAGCACTAAACCAGTTCAAGGCATAATTAATCATTACATCATATGGAATAAACTGAAAGCACTGCTGACTGTGGTCACTAAATGCACAAGAGACAGAACAAAAAAAATATAATCAAGTGATCATCTTTTTCGTTGTAATTATATCAACAAAATCCAGAAGATTTCCCAACTTGTCATATAAACCGAAACATCAACAGACCAGAAACAAATCAAAAAAGGCAACCAAAGACTTTGTACTTTAGAAAATAACTTTAAACAGAACTGTGTGGCCAAGGTAACCTAACTTACCCAGCTCTTCTCGAAGGTTGACCAGATCTTGGGATAGATCCCTGCATTGCCTTGTGGCTTCATCACGCTGCAGAGAAACAAAAAATGTAAACAGTCATGCACAGGTACATGGAGAGGTCACTCAAATCTTTTGAGTACTTGACGCAACAGCCAGCTTAAATGACAAGGTCATAAAGTGAGCAATGCTTGCACTATAAATTCACTGTTAGGAGGAAGGTTCTGTCAGGGCATCAGCCTGAAACATAGCCAACAATTTTTCCCCTCCAGCACATTGTATTTGACTGCCAAATGTAAAAACATTAACAGCATGTCAGCTAACAAAAAGAACAATGTTTGTAGGGATAGAGGGAGGTGTATCAAGGAAAACTTGAGTTTCAGGTCATGTCTTTACTCCTACCACGCGGCTCCTGTCAGCTCAACTCCTTTGCGTCTCTCCCTGTCTGACAGTTTTGCAGAGAAGGGGGGGCTGCGATGCAGCTGCAGTACTCCCCCAGACTTCTAATGGATGTATAAATGATCAAAAAACGGAGTCCTTCATTTACCACCTCTCATATTGCACCGATTAACAAGAACAACCTGACACACTTAACAGTCAACATCTCACGCAGCCTGATTATTTTAAATTCTAAGGACAAAGTAACCAAGTAAGACAAGCGAAAAATCACTGACCAGTTCACAAAAGCAAATCTAGTGTGTCCTGTCCAGCTGTTCGCAGAGTAGAATATAGAAGACAGTTACCCTCTCGGCAGTCCAGGGAGCGCTAAGGCACTCTCTGCTGCCAGTACAGCCCATGATCCAGCCTCAGCCTGAGGCTTGGGTGTCGGAGACCCCCCCCTCCCACCAACAGATATGGAGAGGCAGTACTCCAGGTCAAACGGTAATCCAGGTGGAAGCACCACCTCTTCCCAGTCTGCTCTAGCTACATCGGAGGCAACACTAAAAAAGCCCCTCCACTGGCTGTGGTGAGTGACTGCAGAGTGCATTACCGTATTACACCTAAAAAAAACCCAAAGGGGCAGGGCTACAGTATGTATAAGAACAGCCTCCTAGGCACTGAGGCGGGGTCACTTTAAGACAGTGCTAAATTCATCTGGAGTGGGGCTAACAGATACATTGCACAAAGCAACCTGACATCAGGCTGATTAGAGAAAGACTTGTGCTGTGCTGTGCAGTGACCTTCCCAGGGGATACATGGAGGGACTTCATTACCACCATCCCCCACAGCTCATGAAAACCTACATTAAATCATCTCCTCACCCCCTCGGCTCCGTCACCTTAGGATCTGACAACTGGCAGTTAAAAACTCTTGGTTACAATATGGTAAAATACTGACACAGATTATATTTCCATCTAGCGAGAGCATAAGCCTTCACAGTAAATGTATAGACTTAAAGAAAATAGCTAAGTTCACATGTGCAAAATTTCTTAGTCCAGTTAAAAATTTGAGGGATAGGAATTTCTGAATCCACTCTTTATATGGATGCTAAATCAAATAATCTGATCATGACGTGTGTATACATGCACCAGGCTTTACTACCAGGCTAATTTCACTAAAATAACTGCAGAAGAAGTAGTTGTACTTCTGCCCATGCTTTAAACAAACACCGATGTGGCTACACTTGCATTTTCCTGCTTTCCCCTGCAATTTAAACTCCACACTCTTAAAGAATGGACCTGCGCCAGGTTCTGAAAGCCCTACCTTTGTTTCTACTGTTCTCTGTGATCAAGCTACGGGCTCAGCAATGCATAATGCTCCTGCGTTACAGGAAGAGGGAGCGGGAGGACATGATCATCCCTCCAAGTTTAGTGCTGCTGTCACGTCACGTTGGCATAGGGCCACATGCGCAGTGAGGGTAATTTTTACCCCAAACAGTAAGTCACAATCGGAATAAATGTGAACATGGACACGGTTCAGAATAAGGATCAGCATACGCCACCCTTCTCGATCGGAATATAATTTCTTTCCGAATAAGCCTAATCGGACCTGAATCTTCCAATTGATGTGTTTACATAAAGAATTTTTATTCTGATCAGCCCTTTATTGCAAATATTTGTGTCCATGTAAACATAGCTACTGTCATACTTTTTCTTGCATTAGAAAATGTATCAGTCAATTTTGTAAAATATTTTTAGTCTATGAACAGTTGCAATTCCAAATCTCGGCATCTGTCTGTGCAGATTCTTTTTTTTTTTTTTTTTTTTTAAATCACTTTTCTCAGGTTGGTAAAGCCCATGTAATTCTAAGGGACATTTATCTTACTGCAAAGAGTAGACCTCTCCCCAGTGTATATCAAAATGATACCATGTAAGGTCTACAATAACACGTGATGGAAGACTAAGATTGATGAATAATTTCCTGGACATATTGTGAATATAAGAAAGCAAGAGAAGTAAAGTGAGATTATAAGTGATTTTTTTCATTATTTGGGAACGTGCTAACATTCCTACACTGAAAAAGAATCTTGCGTGACAGCATTTTCTCTTTGACAGAAAGTATGTCAAGCCAGGTCCAGGTACACACACCATCCAAATGAATGATGCGAAACAATCCTTGGACAGTGTTTGACACATTCTCACACCATGATTGAAAAGATTTGCCTCCTATTCCTGGTCCGATGAGTGGCCGCCAGATTCCACTGAACACTACGTGTGCACAGACATGTTCATTAAACCAGGGGGTGTACTACAAGCAAGTTTGAAAATTCTTCATTACGTTTGGCTTGACAATTCTAAAACTCTAGTCGGAGAATATAAGGACCACAATGGTGGCTATCATCTTTCTTTCTAAACTAAAGCTTTCAGCTTTAGACGCTGTGCATATTCAGATTAAATAGGGTGTTTGTTGCATCTATTAATTCTTCTTTTGCAAGAAATGGATCAATCATGTGCTGCTGTTTTCTATCAAGAGGAACAGGTTGGACAGCTAAGGAAAATATTATAGCACAAAGAGAAATTGTCGGTGGCAGCAAAGCAAAAGATAAATTCTAGCAGAAAATTTTTCACATCTATTTTTGACCACTCAGTGATTGCCTCCTATTTATTTCTACTGGGAACATACATCTCTACCTATGATCAGTGGGGCAGCAGAAAAAGTTAGAAACATGACTTCTCACTGAAACTAAAATTAGACATATGAACTCTTGTCATTAAGTATCCTGGCTGGTGCTGTGAGGGATATGCCTGGTGTCAAACACTTGGATTCACAGTAATTTAGGCCAGTGGAAGTATAAACAAGTGTGAAAAAAAAGTGAGACCAAGAAGTAAGCTTCTGATTAGTGAGCCGCACTTTTATCAACCCCTATGCCTTAATGATTAAAGAAAAAAAATTTAAAAAAAAAGTGGGGGGGGGCATGGGCCAGACTAAAAACACTCATCAAACGTCCGTTTAGATAGTTCTTATAATTTTTCTGATCAATTTGATTTGAATTTGTTATTTGATGCTATAAAACGGGTTGAAAGGTCATGACTGACAGCTGAGCATCAGTTGCAATTTAGTCAGGTGGTCTATGGGCAGTAACTTGATACAATAGCGCCCCTGCCCAGACACGACAGCACAGAGGTCTAGCTCCAAATGACATCAGGAGCCAAGATGGGAGTACAAATATTATATTATACATTTAGCCTCTGGGAAGAAGTACATGAAGATGTGGTGTCCATCTTTATTCCTGTCAATGGCTTACGAATGAGAAACATAGGGTAAACTTCCTGAAATATTTCTGCTGTCAAACAGCCATTTGCTTCTTAGTCACGTTTCATAATTTTCCCTGAACACAATCTCCTCAAAACACTTTCCGATTCAGAACTTGGTACTAGAGGCACATTGCTTTCAAGGAATAACTTGTTAAAAAATATACTGGAGTCACCAGTAGTCTCTTTTCACTTGGCAGGAACAAATGCTACATCGAGATTCATATCAGAAAGCAGCTGTATTCACAGATGCCTAGACCAAGGACAACTCCAGCACCAACAAATACTGTATAATAATATGGTCCCTCAGCCACAAACTCTGCTCACTTGAGTGCGAGTGACTGCTCTGCTCAGTTCGAAGCACTGGAGCTACAATCAGTCACAGTAGTTTTATTCCACTGCAACACCCTGGTGTTGACTATGGTGAGTCAGCCATATAATGCAGTACAAGGGATGCTGAATAAAGATGTGTTTACATAGAGGTTATTTCTACAACCACATACAAGTGCATTTAATGAACTGTCCTCAGTTTCCAGAGATCATGTCTACGAGGTGTATCAAACAATGTCAAATTAAGTCTAATGAAACCAAAGCACAGGAATGATGGAAAGTGTCTAGCAGCCTCTAAAAGAAAATCCAAGCAAACATTATATGCCCATTGTGCTATGGAATCAGTTTTCGTCTGACAATGATATCAAGCTACAAAGGTGAAGTAAGTTAGCTAAGAAGTGAACCGTTTCTGTGTGTGACGTTGTGATATTTTTGGATACAATTAGATTATAAGTGTTAATGAACAGAGTAGGACAAGAGCAATGTCACATGTGTCATTGATTCTTGGGTCACACTGGACATCAGGATCACCTAATCTGCTGACAAATGTTGTGAAGTGCTTTGAGGGGACGGACTTGAAAGGTATTTTATAAATTTAAGTATATTTACCAAGTTCAAGTTAGAACAAGAAGCTAAAATCCAAGATTAAAATCCAATCAATCAAAAAAGAACAAATAGCCACCTACTTGAGACATAAAACACTGACACATACTGTATATTGCGTTTCACAAAGAATGAATGAATCCTGAAATGTGGTTGAGTAAAAAAAAAAAAGAAAAGTTCAAGAAAGGGATATAAATCGTTGAGAATGATGAAATATGTCACGTCCAGTCAGTTATCTTTGAATCATGCATCCCAGGTTTTTCCACTCATTCAACACACAGTACATGGAAATATTTGATACCTTCAGTGAAAACTTGAAAGACTGAAAAGAATTCAACCTTTGTAAAATATTTTCAGATTTTCTTTCAGGGTTACAGAAAAACATTAAAACATTGGGTGTTTTTAATTTTATACTTCACTTACATTTATTAGATTGTTATGCTTTGAGCGTACATATACTTAATAGATACCAACTATTGCATTATAATTTTACTTTGACATGAATAAAATGAGGGAGGATGATGGTTGGGGTCGAGTGGAGGGCAGCTGATAGGATAAGCCTGTTTGTACTGCACTGTAGGAAGAATAATCCCTCTGGGGATCCAATTCCTGGAATCAACCAATCACATGGCACCACTTTTAAACTTTTCCTCAGTTGAATTTTGAAGGTTTCAAGACATGTCTCTGTACGTATTGCGAAACCCATGGCAGCAATATGATTTAGAATTCTGGACTGTGCAAATGAAACCAATTTAATAAATGAATGGGGGACAATGAGAGTAAAAAGTGAAAAATGAATAAAGGCATTTTATACTCTTAGACTAAGGTATTTTTGGAGATTGATTTCTTTTGCATTGGACATTAAACAAAGAAAATGTGCGATAAATGTTTGATTACTAAACTTTAGTTTTGCCGTAGCTGAAGAGATAGATCTGATAGTAAGACAATCTGTATTGGAAATTCAAGTATTGCTTTTATTGTGATACCTTCTTTATACTGTGTAAACTAGTGATATGATAATGTGAGCCACATGCTGATTCGAGCCGTTTTTAACAATTGAACGGCAACAATAAAAATGGCGAAGGGCAGAAGTCTCCAACACAGTCATTATTACTGGCGGCAAATTCATTATTATTGTTACATTATGTAACAAGTCTTGTTTAAATACCTCACTTTTTTTCTGAATATAAAGGAAAAATTATTTCCTGAGTCCATGAAATTCAAACATTCAAAATTACTTCCCATCATAAATAAAGATTTCATACCTCAGTCAAGATTTGCTGCAAGACGATGGCAAATGCCTCAAATCTGCAGTTACTAGATGCCAGTAGTCCTTTGAGCTGCTGGATGCTCTGGTCCTTTCTCCTGCCTTTGCTAGCACTCGCTGGTACAACATCCGGAGGTCCATTAACCTGGCTCGGTTGAGATGCTTGCTGCTGAGAGGCCTGCTGACCGGAGCTGGCCTTTGGTTTGTTCTTGTCCACTGTGAAAGAACATGTGTTGAGTGTTGTGACAACATTGAGCATCAACACACCCCCCTCCATAGCCACTACACCCCTGTGGACTACTGTCAGGGCCACAGACAGCTCCAGTGTCAAAGCCTTGGATATTTCTGCAGTCCAAAACTGTTCTGTCCAATCACCTTGTCTGACGATTTCCAGTGCTGCTCCTCTGACAGCCCAAACATAATACTGTATCCTCTGAATGTACTTAGTTTTCTATATTCTAATCTAATTCTGGTCTAATTCAATCTAGAGCTCTGCAGATCCTTGCCACCAGGGACAATGTATTTTACAGAGGCTACACTACTACATCTCTTTTTTACACCAGATTTAAATATAGAAATGCATAGCCCCCATGCAAAAGCTATTATCAATCCTTCTCTGATACAAAATAAATTAGATGGGTGGGGGGGTTAACACTGATATAAGACACTTTTGTCTCAAACCATAATCTACCAGTATGGTTAGTCTATGAGGAGAGTGCACAGTACTCAGGAGTGTTATGTAACACAGCTGTGACGATAGCATGAGACATATCAGAAATGCCACTGAGTGGAAACAACTGTCACCAGTGGCCCGTGGTGTAGACATACTACAACAACAGTTAGAGCCAATTATGAGTATAAAGGGAAAAAAAACAATTACTTATATAAATGCAAGGGAATCTTGATCAATAACTCCAACAATCTTCTTTAAAAATACTGTTTTCTAATAAAAACCATGTAACTCCCTTAACACTATATGAAGGCACAGCCTCTGCTCATAAAGTGTTTATAATCATGTCCTTTATGAACAACAAATCCTGGAGCATATTCAAGTTAAATTTAGACACACTAAAATGGGTATCAGTGAAGAGAGGGTAACAAGAGGTGTAAAGTGTCTTCCCTGCCTACTGTAAACAGCTAATCCTGGAGCTCAAAGACACTGTTGGGTCAATGCAGCAACACCTTCAGAACTACATGATGCATTTATGTTACAGAGTGACTTGCAGTTCTCCTCAAAACTACTTTCTCAGTCACCTGCTTCTCTGCATGTCACAGCCAAAGCAAAGAGATCAGTATTAAAGCAGGCAGCGCCCTTAAGATACACAAAATATTAATATTACAGTGAATCTGGGTTGTAAAACCAGCAAAACAAGATATACACCGTACAATACTGTTTGAGTGAAACCCAGAATTTAATCTCCTCGTGTTTTTTTTATGAGTTTGGTTGACAATTTTGAGATGTTTTTTCTCAAGCTTGTGCTGTAGAGCAAGCATGGTAAAGGATGTACAGTAGATCATTTAAAACTACAAATTCAGATTTCCATCTCAATATCCTCATTGCATTCTTTAATTTTTGCACACTGATCAGCAAAAGAACATTTTCTTCCACCACAAACCAGCTGAACTGTGTTACTTGACATTTAATCATTTCAATGACACTGCATTTTGCTAAATCTGAAAGGGTTTCTTTAAATTAGAATGCCCTCTGCTGGTTGTACAAAGAGCAAAAAGAGACATCTCAATTTTAAGCAACATTTAAAACAACATTACCAATACTACTAACATAGTTGCATATGAAATAAAACCAAGTTTTACAACAGGTTCAGCCTGCCAGATTTCTACAATGTGGTAGATTTTCTACTTGAGTCCGTAACAGACTTAGTAACAAAAAATATATATACAGTATATAAGCGGTTGTCATTGTAAAAAGCATGTCTATATCTATCTGTTATGTAATACAGGAGTTGTGATCATTTAATTAATCGATTAGTTGATTGGGATTTTTGCAGGAAGTTACTGCAAAAACCAATTATCAAAATAGTCTGCAACTAACTCTCTTTAAAACATTTAACTCCAGCTTTCTAAATGTCAAGATTTACTGTTTTTCTTTCTCATTTATGATAGCAAAAAATGTGTTTTTTGGCCTGTCAAACAAAACCAGCATTTTGCAGCCTTCATTTTTTGTTCTGCAATAAGTTTTTTTACATTTTACAGATTAAACAAAAAAAAAACAAAAAAAAACAACCAAACACATAATGAAAATGATCATTTTGTGGCAGCTCTATAATGAAAAAGTATACAATTGTTTTTCCATGAATGTATTCTTTTAAAATTAAAAATAGTTACCAGTGTTTGCTTTTTGTTGGTCCTCCTAAGATATATCTATATATATTTAGGATCATAGCCATATTTGCTAATGCCACATTTAACATGTCCATATTAAGAGGAACTGGTGGAAAAATGTGTTTATTTTCCCACAGCTGCCATCTTGTGTTTTTTCCCCTTAAGGTCAGGAGTGGACCTCAAACAGTTGAGACCTTCAACCTCCCACAGTAGGAAGGAGACGGTTGAGACATTCAGATAGTGAATACAATTAAAATGGTTAGTCAGTTTTGTTAAAAATGTCAGAAAAGAAGGCAGAGAAGAAGGAATAAAAACTGTATTTCTATTATACAGACTTGAATTTCTTCTGATTAGCCTGGTCTAAGTCTCGCATATACTGATGATATATGAAACATAATATAATGTACATATAAATACATATAAAAACATAAGGAAACATATATGATATATTCAACCTGCTGTCGTTTATTGACTGTAGAGTGGAGGGGCTGAACTTTATCCTCTTAATGACAGAAGATGAGGAAGAGAGTAAACTGGAGTCTCTGCTGAATGTACAGTTCAAGTAGTGACTGAACTGCACATTATTTGTCATATCACGAAAGTGTTGCATCTGTGAATGTACTGTATGACTCTCTGAAATATGTAAATATGTATAGCAATGGCATTAGAGTGAGTCATTACATTTTAAAACTATAGTGAATTGTCATGTCTGTTAGAGCACAAATTGTGATACACCTTGTTGATGTCCCCATAAGAAAATAGTCCAAAGAAAATTCCTTGTTTGAGGTCACCCCCCCCTTAGCGATAATAGGATCTGCACCCTAGTTTTGTTCCAATTAAATTCGTACACTTAAACAGCAAATACTGAGTGACTTAGTTGATCCAGAGTATAGTATAGTACTTTGGAGAGATCACACTGTAGCACAAAGCATGATGTGTGGTGAGATCCCTCACAATCAGGCACTTGTTATAATTACTTGACACGATCCCAAACAATAATAGTCAGTGTAGCATTATTTGGACACTGAAACACACAAAAGTGTTTGCTTTTTTTTCGCAGCCATGATTTACATACTAAACCACTTGTTTTCAAGTATGTTACCAATATTTTCCTATGTTTCAATAAGAAATAATACACTTGGGTTATTAAAAACATGACTGTACTAACATATATTAAAATATTTTGCCTTAACCTTGCCTTGATAAGAATTCTTTAGAATAAGAATGTGATATGAATGTGTGAACTACAGGAGGACACTGTTCTTACATTTCTGTGCTAACGTCACAACGAGATTTAACACCAAGGGACCAAGAACGAAAATTACCTTGATACACTTCAGACTGAAACTGAAGTACTTGATGTGCCAGTGATTAAGAATGAGACGAAGAGCATTTTGACACACATTGACACAACAAAGTGGCCCGTAACTCAAGTATTAATGAAATAAATATGGCTGGAAATCAAGACAGTTTTTATGTTTGTTTAAATATAATCGTTCCTGATTTCAGGATTTATATTCTCAAAATTACTTCTTCCTAGGGTAACATGTTTTGGGTAACGGTCTGAAGTAGGTAAATGTAAGATGAACCTCCTGTTTTGATGGCTAGTAAACAGACATACTAAGAATAGATCTCAGAAACTCCATGTACTTGTGAAGCCAACAGCTTTGGCTTAAATAAAACAGTCCTGCAAACTGTAACAGCATCAGTATAAACAAATAACACAAACAGACCTGATTGGAAAACCACAGTATTCTTCCTGCATCCAGATAATAGCTGAATACTTCTGAGTAAACCCTTTGCTGTCAAACGCACGTGAATGTTGGACAGGGAAAGCTTCGGAGACCATATCATCTCTCAAAAAAAAAAATAAAGCACGTTTTTTTAGCAAACAATTATTAAGAAAAATGTCCAAATGCTCAGACTCGATGCCGTCTACAAACCACATGCCATGGTGTGCCACGGTATATCATGTATCAGGTGACGGAAGCACCACCAGGTACAAAAACAAATAGATCAATAAAAAACAGTAGCAAGAGTCACATGAATCTGAAAGCCTTGAAAAAAAAACAAAGGCACCCAGATCAGCATGGCAGGTTCCTCGTCTCAAATATAATTCCCAGCTGTGAAGGCTGTAAATTAAGAGCAGGTTTAAGGCCGGCCAGTGTTTGCGGCACAGCCTGATAAAATGTGATAGGAACAGGGAAAAAATAAATTAAAATCCTTAATCCTCTTGGTAAAGCCTGGCTTGAGCTATCACCATAACACATGAATCATTCACGGCAGAGTACAGCATCATCCTCGAGCTGGATGGTGGTGTGCTGTAGCAGAGCCAGCATGGAAGGGGGTGGGGCTGGGAGAGAGAGAGAGGAAGGGGGGGTGGCGTGCAGCCAATGGGAATCTGGCCTCCCACTCTTCATTTTATTTACCTCCATTCCCTGCGTGGTCATCGGAATTGCAAGAGATAGCAGATCAAGCAGCTGACATGCTGCTCGCTGATATAGCTCTCTATGAAAGTGGCTCATGAGCTGTGACTGTGACACATTTCATCCAAAACTCAAAAGGGTTAGGATGCTGCTTATTAAAACTGAATGTGGTAAATTGCCAATCCTTTTTGACTTAAAAATTGGTGCGATTAAGACATTTCAAACAAGTTGGGACCCGGACAATAAAAGACTGGAAAAGTCGTGGAATGTTCAAAAACAAATGACTGGATCATTTTTCAGTTTAACAGGTTCATTGGTAACAGGGGAAAGTATCATAACCGGAATATCTAAGAGGCATCTTCAAAAGGCTCTGTTGTTTCAAAGCAATTTTAAATAGGCATTTTAATAATATCAATGAATGATATGGCCAAAGATGTCAGTGTAGTCGATACAAATACAAGATGAGATCCTTAAGAAAACTGTATTAACAGTATAGTGTGACAATTTTTTTGACAAAAAAACAGCCCAATAATCCACAGCCTTGAAACGATATGTAAACATTTAGATAAAAACACAAGTAATGCACATAATTGAATGGACAGAGTTGAATTATTAAAAATACAAACATTGTCAAAAACACAATCAAAAAGGAAAAAGAAAAAAACACTTACCATTTCCACTTGAAGTTGGACCAACTAATCTCACTGAATTAGTCCTTTTCATTGGATTGACAGTGGAATTTGAAGCTCCTTTGCTGGCAAAAGCAGCAGGTTTGCAAGCTGTTATGGGCAGGGATAGAATCCTTTGTAAATATGGTTAGCACACAATGGTAACATTGGGAGGCACCGGTAGCTATTTTCTAGTTGACTATATTAGTATTTTATTACTTTCAATCTACTGTAAACCAGATGAAACAGAAATGTTCCTTAGTGTGAGGACTACATACATAAATATGCACACATAGCTTGAAAATTGTTGATTTAAATCTATTTAAAAGAAAAAAGCAAAAACAAACAGAACTCACTATCTTCAAACAGCAATTACAAAATGTGTCAAAATGTGTGCGTGCATTTGGATGTAGATGTGATCTTACATTGTCCAGTGTTTTTTGCAGGGGTTGTGAAGAGTCTAGCTTTCAGCACAACAGCTTTCAGTGGGGTTTGCTTATGTACAGCTGCACCAGAAACTGTTGAAGTAAAGAAGATTGCATACTGTGTTTTTTAGAAGCACTTGAAATTCACTGGTTTCCACCTCTATGCTTTCAATACAATACTGCTGTCAACACTAGTGATTTTTGACAAAGCCATTTCAACCTGCTCTATCTACATAGAGGATATGAACAGACCACTGATGATTTAACACATACATGGTTAATAAAAGCAATCTTATTCTTTATTTAAATCGATTATATGGAGGTGATATATACGAAAATATGAAATCAAATTTGCAACATTATGACTGAATAAAACATCTAGCATACATTTTTAGAACCCATGAGAATAAGAGAAGAAAATATCCCTTCATAAGCATATATGATAAACTTCAAGTCTCACTTCTGCACAGCGTTCTGTCTTTTTCATTCAATGCTGCTAACAAAGGAATAATACAAAAGCGATAGGATCCAATCAGCATGCATGTCAACAGTGAGAGATCGCAGCTGGATGCTGCACTGCCTGGTGCCACTGAGGAGGAGTTGTAAAAAACATGAGCTGGAAATTCAGTCCAAGTGGAGCTTCAAAGTATTGTGTAGTAACCAGCCATTGTTTGTTTTTTTCCAAAGAAAATAGGGAAACTGCAGTTGCAGATTGGAAAAAAGGTCCTTTCAGCCAATCAAAGACCTGAATGACTATTTTACTATAGTCTATTAAACTATTTTATGCCACTGGACTAAATCAGATCATTCATAGCTAAGATTAGATAACTTTGAATTATGTTGTACTTTCCTACAGATTGTAAAATAATTAAAAATGTGTTAATTATTTTAAGGTGCCAACATTCTTTATCTTGGCAGATGTACAGGTTTTAAATCAGGGAAAGATTTGCCCTAGGGAGATTTACATCCAAGCCTTGATCTGAAATGGGTCATTTAAAACACAAGCCCCTCCCATTCATGACCAGATGTGCCCTTAAAAGAGCACAGTGAAAACTGTATTCTGACCCTGGAAAACGTCCTGTATACAACAGATTATATGCATTTGGGATGAGTGAACCAAGTATTATTATAAAATGACAGAAATGCTTGTTAGACTCACCTTGAATACTACCATCTCTTTCACTGGGCTTGTGAAGAGTGGATGGCCCTAGGGTCTTGTGTGGCAGTCTAGAAGCAGGAGTAGGCGGAAGGCCCATTAGAGAGGCGCGGCTGGGAGTCTGAGGAGGTAGGGATCCATTAAGTTGGGGTTTAATACTTGTATTTCCAAGGGATGTCTCTCTTGTTGCCTGTGCCCTTCGACTGCCTGGGATACAATGAAAAACAAAAACACAGAGAGCAACAGCATGGACCCCCTTCATCAAGAATAAATATACCCATTGAGGTCACCACTGTATTAGTCACTAATAAAAACACAGGCAGCGAAAATACCCACGGATATATCATCCATCCATCCATTTTCTACCGCTTATCCTGTTAGGTGTTGCGGGGGGGGCTGGAGCCTATCTCAGCATCTTCGAGCAAAGGCAGGGTACACCCTAGACAAGTCGTCAGTTCATCGCAGGGCTGACATATAGAGACAAACCATCCACACTCACATTCAAACCTACAGGCAATTTAGAGTGACCAATTAACCTAACCCCCAGTTTGCATGTTTTTGGACTGTGGGAGGAAGCCGGAGTACCCGGAGAGAACCCACCCAGACACAGGGAGAACATGCAAACTCCACACAGAAACGTCTTGACCTGGGAATCGAACCCAGGACCTTCTTGCTGTGAGGCGACAGTGCTAACCACTGCACCGCCAACATCAGACAATCCAAATCCACACTAATACTACATACACTAACACTAATAAACAATACTTTTCCAAACAGGCAGGAGTATGAGTCATTCTCATGGAATATCTTAAAGATGTTCGTCCAAAAGCCAAACAATGATCAACTTACCTAATTCTTACTTGTCTATCTTACTCACTAGAACAAACATGTCAAATCTTATCTACAATCTATCTTAACTACAAACAACGATCAAATTTTTTTTCTAGCATTTAAAGGAAAAATAATGAATACACGTGGAGTATCCCTGAGGTTGGAGCATGAACAAGCTACTGCTTTCTTACTGCACTTACGGTGCCTGTGTCAAACATTGCATTGTCAATACACAGAAACTGGTGACCTCAAAACCTCCCTTTCCTTCCTCTGCTTTTTCCATAAGTGCAGATGTTTTCCCCTCAGAGGAAAGAGTCCTCCTTCCCCAGTACACCTGTTACTATGAAGAGAGGTTGGGGAGAGAGAGTTGGCTTTTCATACCACAGACATTGACACGACATTGGTGGTGACATCTGTAACCAATTATGCGTCAGTGAAACAACTCAGCTCACATGGAGGAAGACAAGGAGTCTATTAGAGGACCTGCTCAATGGCACCCTCTGATGGGGAGACTGATAAACTACAAATAATCCTTTTAGTTATTAATTGCATGTTTTACAGAGTTGCATAAATAAGACTTAATGTTATTTGTGTATCACTTTCATTATTCCAGAAATGATAGTCCCAAGGTTATTTAGTAAGTGAAATGTTTAGTCATTTAAGGAACATAAAGCACTATGTTATAACATTACCATGTTGATCCACTCCACTCGTGCTGATCTTCCACACAGGCATGTACTGGTGGTAAAGTCTTTAAGGCTATGCAGCCTCTCAAGTACAGTCTAAGTCAACTTCTCTACTGTGCTTGTTCAAAGTATACACAGTGTTACACAGTCCCTTTACTCAGTTTTCTGTTTACCCAGCAGATGAAAGTTAAGAAACCATTACCTCTCTGCTTAAAACAAAAGCAGGTTATAAGACTTGCAGTGTGTGAAGGTATGGATTTTGGCCTGCTTTGAATGTCTACTGACATTTAGAGGTCAATTTTCCCCAGATTTCAAACTTCACTTATGACATAGTGAGGTCACTAACATCAGTTAACATCAAAAGCATACAGCATGTATTTAGAAAGCATTTAACATTGTCATGCTAATCTTAGTCTTACCTATGCTGCTCTTCTGCTTTGACTGTGGCGTCACTACAGCTCTGGAAGTCCTGCACTCATCTCTCCCCAGTGTTGGCTGCCTCTGCCTGGTTGGCGGAGTGAATGGTCTGGGTTTGGCAACTGCTTGGGAGAGTAATGCTTCTTTTAGTCTTCTAGGAGATGGCCGTTCTTGAACTCTAACCTTACCCTCATCCAATGAGGCTTCTGCTGTTGCCGAGTTGCTGGACTCTGCCTGCAAAAAGGGCAACTTCGCACTCAATACTTGAAAATGTGAAATTACTTGTTGCTGTATATTTCACTTGTTCATAGTACATACTCACCACCAGGCTGATCTTTTT
>KV751330.1:7016663-7029325 GCA_001698575.1 Mola mola | reverse complement strand
TTTGTAGCTCGGTTGTGCATCACTGTTAAACCCAAATTAGCAGCCCCTTGTCTCTGAGCACCATTCACTTTAGGGGTAGTAGTTACACCTGTAGTGCTAGTCTTCGTTTTGCCAGGACTGGTCCTTATAGTTGCTCTTCTACATACCTCAGTTAGCTTACTGTTCATATTTACTTGTGCTAGTTTGTGCTGTAAAACAGAGCCTGGTGCTGCCGATTGATGCACATTTCTTGTCAAAATTTTAGATTTTACACTTCTGAAGTCTAACTTGGGAAACTTCTTAATTTCCAGTTTCTTGACCTTGACTGTTGAAGGTGGCAGTCCTACAACCAAATTTTTTGAATTGATAGATATCTGCTGCTGTTTAACTGGGTGACTTCTTGCGCCAGCTTTGTTCCCTGTGCAAGGAGATTCTGAAAGGGGAGGAAGGCTGGGTACTTTGTCCCCAATGTTTTGTATTGGAGTGGAAGTGTGAATATTGTTAATTTCTTGAACAGCAGATAGAGTGGAAACAAGGGTCTTGCCTTGTTCTGGTGCGAGTGATTCGGGGAAAAGCAGCTGTGCTTCATTTCCACAGTCAACCTGAGATTTTTCACAGACAAAGGTCGTCAAAAGACCTCCCTCATTCTCACTGGGCAGAGCTACAAGAGAGTTTGACGTTGCCATATGATTTTCCTCATCAGGAAGCTGTCCCTGAGTAAAAGTCATGCCAAGACATGGATGGTCTCTGGTCTCTTCAGTGACTCTTTCTGGGGATTTTTCATCAACATCCGGTTGAGTGGTTAGCGGCAGGTTAGACTCAGCAAGCAATGCTTCATTGCCAGCAGCATAACTGATTGACGAATCTTCAAGGGAAGAGACTACCAAAAGTGATTGATCCTCAAGGCAAAAACTGTTGCTCCTGATTACCATTTCCCCAGGGCTCAGGGAATAGCAGCCATTCTCAGTTGATGCTCTACGTGAGATCTCACATGAACCCAGTTGACTTTGCCTGACAGCAGAGTCTGGAGACGCCACTGCACTGATCCCTCCAGTCTCTGTGTTCTCACTAAAACTCCCATGACTGTACACTGGTGTCAAGTTTGCATTCCAGAAATTCTCATTGCCATTGTCAGGTGTGGCAATAAAGGTTTGATTTAGGTTTGTGCTTATACCACAGAGGTTGTTGGTGTTATCCAGTGGAGAACTGTCACTGAAACAACACTCTAGCACGTTAACGTCAGGAGAGCTGCTGGCTTCACTCAGGGTGGAAATACTACAGCTAGAGTCAGGTGAAAGGGAAAGTGACGAGTTGCTGTAACGAATCTCGGATGAGATACCTATCTGCAGGTCTCTGTGGGGCAAATGAACTGTGCACTCAACTTGGTCAGTGGACATGTTAAATGTGATACTGGGCTTGTTCGATGTGATTTTGGCTACTTCGGATAAAGCCAGTATAGTCCATCAAATTTTTCATCAGCCATTAACATCTGTAGAGAAGCGTAAATGGCAACATTTAGAAACATTTTGCTACACAGTCAATATTAACATCTTTGTCATTTACACAGTGTTAACAGAGAAACCCCAAGTTTTGCTTAGAGATGCATTAAGGCTTTGGCATACCCTTGTTAGCCTTTGTAGTCACTGAGCACTGTAACAGTAGTTGCATACTCAAATTATTCATGATTTAGTTCAATGAAAAATTCAAAAGTCATCGGGGTCATATTTAACGAATACGTACTGTAATTCATTCTAAATGATCTCCCAGTTTTTCTATATGCTTCAAACCATAGCATTGCACTAAGAAATAGTAATATTTAATTACTGTTGCATTTGTGTCCTTTATATTCCAGATGAGAATGAGTAGAAAACTGATAACTGCTGAATCTGAGTGACGGTTTAATCATTTGCAAATTGGCTAAGCGTTACAGAATTGGCCAATATGCATTTGCCATGAGAATTAAACAGCAGTCCTAATCAAATTGTTGTATTCTGTGTCTTTCTTTATGCAGACTGGACTGCTAAGCATGACAGTAATTCCTACAGCAAAAGCACTATTATAGTAAGTACCACCAAAGTATAGTATCAAATCACCAGCTGCCCCCCCGATATTATGGAGCACATAAGGAAAAAAAAAAAAAAATAGGCAAACAGTCCATTTGACTTAGTATATGCAACACAACAACAAAAGGCAGAACAGATAAGTAAAAAAAACAACATAGTTGGATTTGTTGAATAAGAATAAATGTCTTAAAAAAAAAAGAGAGAGAAAGGGTTCAGTTTATAATATACAGCATGCTATCATATTTCATACATTTATATGCAAACCTACTTAAAGGCAAAAAATATTGTTTCCTCTGGAACCCAATGCGAATAAAAATTAAGGTAGCTGGACTGTTCAGGCCTCACCTTCAAGCAGGTATGCTTCAAATATATATATACATGTGATATGTCTCTAAAATCAACAGTCACAGCATGAGTTCTCAGTTGAAAAAAAAAAAAATTCAGATTCCATATTCGCTTTCTTTAAAGTGATATTTAACATTATGGACAATTACATTTTGAAAACAAGGTTTTAAGAAACTACCTTACTTTTGAAAATTTTGCTAATAAGTACCTCTGTTGCGCAACAGTACAAGTCTGGATGAATAAACTTGTTTAACAGGCAGGGAAACAATACAATCAGCACAATCTGTACTATCAAATAAAATATACAGCCTTGGCAAGGTGCTGTGCTGATCCTTGGCTAGAAGTGCTCCACCCAGGCTATTACCTTTCCACATAGAACAACAAAACAGAATAGTGAATTTTTCTTGACATCACAACGTCACACAACAGCTGAGACAAAACATTTAGAGGTTTATGGAAAAATAAAACCATAAGAATCAAACTAACCAATACTAAGACAATGAATGAAAAGACAAACTGCAAAACTATAATAATTAATTTAATACCTGTGTCTCTTGTCCGTCCTTTCAGCAAATAAAAGAAATTGCCTTCGCAGAAAGCGGTGATGTCTGCTGTGTCACATCAGATCGCTCGGCATTTGCAGGTTCACTCAGATCGATTTATCCCCTCATCTCATTTCTGCTCTCCTTTCAAAGTAGTTAATACAGTCAACTCGGCAGGCAATGGTGCGTGAGTCTGCTTTAGCCTCCACTATCACCAACAGCACCAGTCCCACTACTCCTCCCCCTTCGTGTTCAGAGTTAACTGTGCAACAGTTACATCACAGGCTGAATGAGGATGCCCCTTTGTGCATGTGTTAGATTAAATTCAGCAATCTCTTCAATCAGCCACTGTGTCGGACACCATCAATGACTTGGCTGCATGCTGCCATGCGCCCTATGTCTAAGTCCTGTTAAAGACATTTCAGTCTAGAGTTCCACTCCTGAGATTGCAGGGGGAGCAAACAAGGAAGAAAGCAACATGTTACCTTATCTGTGCCAAGCCCAGTGCAGGGGGAGTGGCCACGGCCTGCCAGGCCAGAGTAAGCATTCACTGCATCTAAAGTCCGTCTTTAATGAAGAATGGATGAGGCGGTCTTTCAGTAATGGAAAAAGGAGAAATGGAGAACAGAGTGACAGAAGGCCTATGTGCAGGACAGAGCTGTACTCTGAGCATTTTAAATTCTGGACATTAACCAAAGTTAACCAGACATGGACTGATCCTGACACGACAGCAGTGGTGTGACACCAGAGTCCCGAAGACCAATGCTATTTCTGCGTAATGTATCCAAGGCCACTGACCCTGGATATACTGACTAATCTTAACCAGAGACAATATGTAAATCATGCTACAGAGTAGGTTTATGACCACTCTCAGACGTCAAACAATTACAATTCTAATTTGTTATTTAGTGAGTCTAGTTATGTAACTGCAGCATTTCAACAGTGGTCTTCAAGTACAGCTGTTAACAAGAAAGCAGAGGTGCTGCTTGTTTTCAGTAGACTTCAGAAAATCAACTTTGACTCTCCAGTTCAACATTTAGAGCTGAAGCCCGTTTGTTGCTACCTTCTGCACACAATTGAATACACAGACATACTGTATGTTCAAAACAAGTAGGAAGCATGACTTAAATCCCTTTTATACCTGACTTTCACAGTAAACATTTGTGTGAGCCACTGCAACCTGTATTTGAGAATTGAAACCACTGCAAATCATTTCTAAGCATTTCAAATTTAGAGCAACATTACCATTTGATATGAGGTATTTCCAAGCACCTACATTTATCCTTAGTTATGGCTTTCAAATAGTAAGACAGGGCACATTTGGGATGTGATGTGAAATGGACAGTCAAATCAAAATGAACAAGGCCTCCTTATTTTATTCCCCTAAGCCATTCTGCAGAAAGCCTCAAAAGGCCTTTGCACGACTTTGCATGGTTGACTGGACTTTTCAGTGTAATGCTGTAGGCAATTATGAGTAGCAGTGACAGCCATCAAAAGCCCAGACAGAGTTTTCACTACACAACGGCAGGGCAGCAGGTCAATCTGAGAGATTCCAGCCAGCATACCACAGCAACAACGCTGTCCTCTGTAAAGCACAGAACGATAGAACCTACCGACCAATTAAAAAAAGAAAAAAAACAAAGCCTGGCCAGAAGAGCAGCAAAGCACTGTCTTTCAACATATTCAGAATGGTCAATTTGAGCCTGTCCAAGTCAGCAAGACAAAATGGAAAATGTTTTGGAGACAAAATTCCCCCGGGGTTAATCGTTAGCAGCCATAAACATGATAAATTACAAACAACAGGCTATTGACATCAATATAAGGTTTTAATTATGAATTGTAATGGCTTTTAAATAAAATGGAGCAAAAAAATACCATAGCGGTCGACAACAAACAGTAAAAAAATTAAGCTGGCTAAATGTTCTTGTTAGCGGCCATATTGAACTTTCAGGTACCAGAAGTCGGTAAGTGATGCGAAGAGGAAAGGAGTCACACCTTCCCTACCACATGTCCAACAATTAAGATGCGTCAGTGAAATAACTTCATTTACAAAAGCACAAACAGAATATATAAATAAGTGCGACACTGCAATGTCATCTTACCTTTCTTTACCTGTGGCAGTCGGGGGCGCGCCGCTGACTCGGTACTAATGAACAATAATTAACACCTGGTGCTTTTTCAGAGAACGACCAATCGATTTCTACCTGTCACCCGTCCTCCACAAAACTGGTACCACCGGAGTTCAGCTCACACTGTCCCGCAGGGCCGGTCGCCAGTGTCGTTTTCCTGAACTTTGGCGCATCGTAACGATTTGGCATTCTCTTACAACCCACTTTGGTGTGCAGGTCTTTGCTATCAATTCATGCAAGGATCATTTATCAGGTCAGCTCTCCTCAGTGAAATCTGGTTTTCAGTCAAAAATGTTATCAACTTGTAGAGATCAATCACTTCATACCATCAGATTTTATTATTTCAAATCCTAAAATACAATAATTAAATAATTACACAATCAGAAATAATATGATGCCAGGAAGCTATTCTACACATATATACAGTAAGTGAAAAGTGCATTGTGAAATAAGACCATACAGGCACATTGAACATCCCAGAATAGCTAGAATGATTAAAGAAACCAGCCTCTTTTCTCTATTTTTGATGAACGATTAACTTGTTTGAGTCGTGGACATTAATCAAATTTACATTATTTATTTGCACGATTTATTTGCATTTGCATGTATGTGTACATTTATTTTAGAATATGCTACTGTGTTTGGTTATAACACAAGTCTTTCGTTTTAATGCAACAGCATAAACTTGGTTTGCTTGACACATGCCATACTGCATCAGTTTTGTCAAAAATGTACTTTGAGTCTTATCACAGATAACAAGACAATATATTGTGTAAATCCTCAGTTGATTTGCAACGCACAGTAAATAGGACATTTGGAGATGCCATATGTCTCTGCTAACAACAAAGGAAAAGCAAAACAATAACAAAACAATTTTGGCAACGTTGTCCAGGCATCAGTCTGAATGGATTAATTACAGATATGTGCAGGAAGCTGTCAGAAACCGATAGATCAGGCAACTCATGGGAGAGGATAAATGTACCTGACTATTAAAGGACAATTTCATTGTTCCACATGAAACCACATGGCTGCAGGCCATTAGCAAGAGTTGGGACTCCCTGACCAGAAGGGAAGTCAATGTGCAGATTTTCTAAAATTGGGCGAGGGAAGGAGGCTGGAGGCTGGAGGAGGAGCACCATGCGTCTTCCACAGATAATGATGCTTGAGGACTAAAGGAAGGAAAGTTGCATTTCCTGATGTATCCACTGGCGGGCAGAGTTGAACAAGAGCTTCATCCTCCTCTTTTATCCTTGTCTCCCTCTCTTTAATCCCTGTCTCATTTCATTACTTGACACAAGTAGGCCAGCTGAGGCCTCCACAAGCAACAGAAACAATAATGTAAAGGACCACCTGAAAAGAACACAGAAACCAAATTATATCACAGCTGACCCTTTCCATAGCTGATAATAAAGGCAGTAGTAGTCAATGGATGTGGGTAATTTATTATATTAATTAAATAAATAAACTGTTTAAGCGTTTTGTCAGCACATCTACAGCCA
Organism: Mola mola; assembly: GCA_001698575.1. Taxonomy (NCBI): domain Eukaryota; kingdom Metazoa; phylum Chordata; class Actinopteri; order Tetraodontiformes; family Molidae; genus Mola; species Mola mola. Next base: position 7,022,768 of record KV751330.1, on the reverse strand, counting down.
ATCAACAATCCCACAAAATCATTCAAAGAAACCATTAAACAGTATCCAATTAATAACCAACATCTCCTCGGCCAACACTTCCATCTGCACTCACCAGGCACACCAGCACAATGACGATAGTCAGCTTGAGGTTCTTCATACACATAGCCCGTGCCAGATTACGGCTTGTGGTCCTAAATGTGACCGACTAAACAGAGCATGGAGAGAAAGTCAAGAAACGTCAGTTTTAATACTTGAGAATAAGTAGCTGTCAGAATACACATCATACATCAGAGAATCATGTCTTTAAACTCACTGAATCAACCAGGTTTTCTGTCTTATCAATTAGCAACTCCAGCTTCTCGCCCCTCTGAGCCACCAAGTCTACAAATAAACACACAAAATAGGAAAAGTTAACTAGACTGAGAAAAATGGTCCATTGTAATGAAATTATCAGTTGTCACTCATGTAAACACAACACACTGCATTGATTTCAATTGAATAAAAATGCTATTTAACACAAAGCAAGACTTTTCTGATTGATTTAAATAGATATTTAATAACATTATAATCTACTATAATTCTTAAATCAAAATTACAGTGTACATGCAGTTTTTCTTTAAATGGATGAGCCTATGGTCTAAAAATAGTTAAAATAGGTTTGCTCAGTTGTCATAATATTGTTTTGAATGTGTTATTGTATAACACATTCAATGTAACTGAAGATGCACAAAAATTGTTTTAAAATCCCCTCAGTGCACAATATGTAGCCCACCCACAAGAGTTTCTCTGTCAAAACAATGAAAACAAGGGGCAAAGTAGCGTGGAATCATGGGAACTGTTGTTGAAAATTGATCGGATGTTCTCAGACATAAGTGTTCACAGATGAGGTAATGCTTAAAATTTTATTCATGTTATGTCTGATCCGACCTCCTTCCTGACTCTCTGATGGAAGTTACAGAGACAGCACACCATCACACTGAACAAAATGAGTTGACAATGGAAATCGCTACCAAGTTATCCGTCTTCATTCTCATCTCATCTCATCTCTTTAATGCATCTCCACCCACATTACTTGTTTCCATCACAGCCTCCAAAGAGCTGGAGCCACTATTTAACCATGTCTAAAGTGCAGCTATTTATCTAAATTGGGCATGAATGAAAACTGCACCCTTTCCCACTCATCACAAAGGCAAGATGTAATGGGGGGGTCGATAAAAGTGAATATTGAAAACAGCTCCTTTCAGCATCACCATGCCATGGGGAAAGAAAGGAAGGTCACCTATGTTGCGGACCATAATTCCCTTCAGGTCATCTACTTGCATCTGCGTTTCTGTGACCCGATCAGATCCACGTGGGTCTGAGTGATGTTTCTGCAAAACGAAATACAGACGTAAAAAACAGGAATGAGAGAAGGAGAGATTTAAGTATATTTGTGGTTACTAAATCCAAATGTTTTATAGATTAAAAAAAAGAGCAGCTACTGAGCATCAGCCCTCACAGACAAGACAGTGTTGCACAATATGCTCAAGTTCTTGTCAAACTCACCATTTGAGCTGCCAGTGTTGAGGAGAACTCACTGTTCATAGCATAAGGCAGGGCTGTTTGTGCTCGCGACCCATACGTTGTCTGAAAGCGCTTTTTGACTTCACTAAGGAAGCTGAATGCACGTGACCTCTCAAAGTCCTATAAACACATTTTATCAAGCAATTATTTTTGTGTATAATTACATCAAATGTCTAGTCATATTAAAAATGTTGATATTGTTATCATGATTTGAGGTTATTGTTGTGCAAAAAAAAATATTTTATATTTTCTAAAGTGGCTGGATGACTTAACTTTACCTCTGGATTCTTTTATGTTTAGCTATGAACATAAAAATGCATCCTGTCCCAATCTATATAATGCAAACAACAGGTTTAAAGCCATTTGAAGGACCCTTTAACATCAATCACTTAACTTTCCACTAACCCTTACACAAGTAAATACAGAGATACATGAGACGATTTACTTACATCATCAGTGATACACAAGTATATGATTCTGTCATGGCAGATGTAATGAAAGAGATAGCTAAAAAAATGAAAAGAAGAAGACAAATATGTCTACATTATAAGGTTACGAAAAAAGAAATTTCACCTCACATATATGCAATACATATATGCATTCATGTATTGACATATGTTCATCATACAACAAACAATACCGAAACAACACCACCTCCTACTTCTACCATATTATGTTCAGTCACCCCCTCCAAGTTTGATTTTGTGTAGATTATGTTGGCACATGCATGGACAAGTTGTGAGACGAAATAGAGAGGTATTTTTATTTTTTTTTTTTTTAATAAAAATTGTGAATGGACTTGTGTGTTTTGTTTTTTATATGTACTCTACCATTTTGTAAAGACAGTCAAATAAATGTATGCCCAATTTTTGAGGAGGAAGCTAAAAAGACTAAAAGATCGACTTTTGTTGCAGGTCGGTCATACAAAATGAGAAAACATTACACAGTGAGAAAATTTTAGCTTGACATGTTGGAGTTACTTTGTAGGTCTTGCAATTGCACTATTGAACATTGAGCCGTTGCAATGTCAGTACTGAAACCATGTCTTGTGTGGTCTTACTAGTTTAATATTGAACACTCAACAATAAACATGCCTGAGAAATCATTAACTACAGAAAAAGACTAGTAAATGTACTCTACTGCTGCAAAGGGGTTGAGGACACCTAGCCTGGTGAGTGTGAGGTCATGTGATACCACTTAACTGTTTCAGGTTGGGGTTTCCGCTGGTGACAAGTTTATCACGATAAAGGGTTTCATCTGATAAATTGTAAAACAGGATATATTTTCAAATATCATCCATCTGTTCCGATGCACTGGTGATTTTCCTTTGAAGGGTGGCCAAAGCCTTCTAAAAATAATTCAGTGAACTGTGTGAATGTGTATGAAGGTAACTGAGCGGTGAAAATAACATCAAAGAGAAATAAATGAACTCCTTTCAGCAAAAATAAAAAGGCAGCACACAAAGTGGCTGTTAAAAATGTGTTTGATTGGCTTTATAATGGTCAAAACTGATGAAACTTCTTGTTTAAGTGGTAAAGTATAAGAATCACACTAACACATCTCAACACAAATCCAAATTCTTGCTCTAACATGATTAAAAGCGTGGTCACATTTTTATGTGTACGGTGGAAATTCTTTTCAGGGGCACAGTAGACCTACACAGTCACAGCTCATGAGTGTGTGTGATGGAGGAAGGAAGCATGTGCAAGTCCTACCTGCCGTGGCTGTAGGTGAGTTTGTTATTCTCTGATGGGATTTTGGCTAAAATCTGTTCAGTCACTTCCAGGAAGTTGCCGCCACACCACGCGTGTTTTGCCAGGATGGTGGTGCCGCGAGCCACCACAGCAAATAAGATTGCCATGGCAACAGCCTGGTGGGGGGTCTCAGCTCGGTTACTCGCTGTTAATACACAAGCAAGAACAGCGACATACTTACGAGTCAAACAAGAAAGGTCGGAGAAAGAGGAGATTGCTTCACGAAGAATGATTGTTTGAAACGCTTTAGGCAATGTTATAGATGCGGAAGTGATTAGCAAGGCGAAAATATGTGCAGTGGCTAGTGGGAAAGAATCCAAGCACTGACATTGGGATAACTACAAGCTAAAACAGGATCAAGTTATCATGGGCAATTAAAGCGAATCGAAAGGTAGACGGGGGATAGAAAATAACGGGATATTTAGCTAATAATGGGGTTTTTTACGTATGTACAGCTAACGTGAAATAATGGCTTTGTGTAGCTGTTTTTTTTAATATTAATTTTCGTTTCTAGGCACAGTGCTAAGTATTCGTATAGCAGAATAAAGATTCCAGTACCTCGATGTGTCAGCGCGGTTAAAGTTGCTCATTTAGCGCAACATCTGAAGAAACGTCTTAGCAAAATAGCTAATCCCTTTCGAGTGACTTCTTTGCAAATCACACGCGCATCCGGATTGCTGGGTAATGTGGTTCTTTCTGTAAGGCACGAAATTGTATTGTCTCATACCATGAACTACATTTTTACTTCCTCTTACGTAGCGTTTCGTCACATGTTTTCATGCTGGGTAACGTTATGGCGTCAGGTCGCATAGTGGGTTATTTTGCTTCCTATGAAGTCTTATAAGCAACATATGTGCTTTTGTAAAGGATTACTTTGTGTCTCGTCTACCGAACAATCAGTGTTGTAAAAGCTACCTGAAATGATACTTGAGTACAAGTAAAGTTATCGTACAAAACACAAGTAAATTATAAATATATTTCCATGTATCACGCTATAGAGCGAACAGTTACTGCCCTAGCATACCATGAGAAAAGATATTCAGCATTCGAAATGCTGTGACTCTAAGGATAATTGATATTTTACCTATGGCATTTTAAATATATTTGTGGATATTGTAGCCATATACGTTACTATAGACACACCCACTCACCGGTGGTGTTTGGTGCATTTAAACAAATAAGAAAAGGAAACCCACCTTCTGTGGGGCACAGAACTAACCACCTCGCCTCATCGCCTGCCTGCCTGCCTGCCTGCCAGACAACCGAAGGGGTTTAAGCCCTCCCATTCTCCAGTTGGACCTTTCAAACGTGAAGCATGGCCGGGGAAGGAGTAAAGAAACCAGTGCTGGAGATGGTCAGAAGCTTAAATGCCCTTTACGTTTTCATATTGTATACAACTGGGCGCATTTGCTGTTGTTAAAACTCTATTAACCTCTATCATATCATAACAAAGTCAAGAAAACGTGTCTTAGCATCTCGCGTGGGCAGCCGACGTTACAGGAGCTAACAAACTGGGAACGGCTCATACCAAATCAAACTACATTAAACTCCGTTAACCTTAACATGAGCTTATTTCTAGTGGCATTTGGGTTAAGATAAGGTTATGTAAATGAAGTTACTTGGTCGTTATTGTTGTCAGGTTCCCGTGGTGCTTAGATGACTCAGTTTGTCCACTGGGGGCAGTTAAGCTATTTCAAAGAAGTAATGTTCCCTCAGTCTCTGATATGACGTTCGTCTCATGCTTGTAACTTGAGTATCTCCGAGTTAATGGATATATAAGGTAATATTTTATCTTTAGAGTTAGATTCATAGTATAGTATAGTATGTATAATCTATATGTGTTTGTGTTCTAGGTCCAGGCTGATGGGGCTGATGAAGGCTGTGTGACGTTTGTGCTGCATGATGAAGACCACACACTGGGCAACTCCCTCAGATATATGATCATGAAGAAGTCAGTGTTTTTCTTATTTTTAAACATAGCATGACACATGCTACATGTGAACTTTGAGTCATTTATGGTTTGACTGTACACGAGGGCAGGGTTCCCTTCACACGTGTGACCATTCTGAGTAGCAGATCTGAGTAGATCATTCATTAAATCTCAAATGCATACACTTTGGGATTCCACTGTGGCTCTCTGCTTTCAGTCTTGCAAGGCCACAGGGAATGGGTTGATGGTGGATAAAAAATGCTACAACAAGAACACACCTCCACCCATCTTAAGTGAACTCCTGCTGATGATCACAACTCACGCTGTCTCTCTGTCCCGTTTTCTGGAAGTCCGGATGTTGAATTTTGTGGCTACACCATCCCCCATCCGTCCGAGAGCAAAATCAACTTCCGCATTCAGACAAGAGGTGAGACACGGTTCTTAAGTGCCAATTGTTTCATCTTTTTTACCTCCTTTTTCTATCCAAATTAGTGGGTAATCACATCAAGAGTGTATGGCTGCCAAAATACAAAAATTTAAAATTTCCATGAAATACTAGCATAAAAGAAAAAAATATGACTAGTTGTTAGCATGGTATAGAAAAAGACAATGCACACAAAAATGAGAATTTTTTTTTTTTTTTTCAAATTCAACCCGCACATACAGTGAAAAATAAAAATAAAAAGAAACAAATAAGACAAGTAAATTAATGACAAGGGCCTAGTATAGTAGATCAAAATCCATATGGCAGTGACAGGTGAAGTAAGAAGAACAGGAGAGATGCATAGGACATGATCACATTCTCAGCTCAGGAATCTTTCAGTGCAGTTTCCCATGTATAGTCACATCCATGCTACCTATCCCATATGATGCATG
>KV751330.1:6994652-7010826 GCA_001698575.1 Mola mola | reverse complement strand
CTCCTACTTATTTACTTCAGGCAAAATGTTCACCACTCTCTCAAAGACTGTGCTGGCAAATGGTGCAAAAACGCAAAATATTATGTTTCATAATCTTAAAATTTAGCATTTAAATGTCTGTCTTGCTTATTATCATTAAAAAATTCAGAGGATTTGAGGAACAATATTGGATGGTTGTGATCGTCAGGCCCTCAGACTGACCCTTAACTGTTGAGCCTCTGAAATGCTACATCAAGCTAGAATTGGTCTCCTCCGTTCCCAAATGCTTACAGTGAGTTGCTAAAGGAAGAGGTGTTGCAGCAGAGTGGTAAACATGGCTTTCTCCAAGCCTTGTAAACAGGGGCTACTGGCATCATATTTTAAATGAAGATATAAATCAGTTAAATATGGGGTTTCATTGTGAATCATCACATTCTATTGAAATTTACTTTTTACATAGGGTTTGAATTTCTTTGGAGATGAGTTTATGACTCTGTCATGCCTCATGGTTGTCTATATCGTTAATAAATTCAAAAATTATGAATGTTGGTGTGACCATCATGGGCTTAGAGAGTCCATTGAGGATAGGATGAAAGCTTTCTGTCCTGGAGAGATGATTGACCCACAGAGTGCAAATGTCATTCATGGTTGTTTTCATTGTTACAGTGGTTTTCTTAGAGTGATCTCCTGTCTGTTTCAGGGGGGATACCAGCCACAGAGCCACTGCGGAAGGGCCTGAATGATCTCCATGATGTTTGTCAACATGTTCTCAACACCTTTCAGGTAAGCCTGAGGGGGGTGGGTACTGTTAATTGAGAGTAGTGGGTTGGTGAAGTACGTCGAGTCTAAAGCCAGAGTTTACTGTGTCATAAAGGCGGCTCTCTTTTAAACTGGTTAGATCACCATGGTAACATGGTGAATACATAACCTGATCCAGAGGTGAGTTTTAACATGCTAAAATCTGGATTATGTGTTTGTGATTGATTATTGGATCTATTTAAACTGTTGGTACTGCAGCAGAAAGAACACCGATTAGAAAAATTGATTAATCTATTAGTTTATATCACTTACAATATTCAGTGAGTCATTTCACTTTGATGAGCTAATGTCTCTTTCACTGTCGGACAGTTCCAGACATAAATGTTGTATAATTTTTAAATCTGCTGTATCAAGTTTTAACTTTTAAGGTCTTTGTCAATAATTGTCAAGCTAGAAATAAAATTGCAAGCATAAGGGTGAAGTTAATGGTGAAATACTGTAAATATTATCAATTTACACATCAGTTCCCTCACACTTGACTAACAGCAACAGTGTTGCATTTTTCCCTAATAAATACTTGGCACAAAAAGGAAAGAAATTTGTGTTTGGTCAATTATTTCTTTGTTGTAACAATGCTTCTTGGCCATAAATCTTATACCGTTGGAAAGCTTGTTTATTTCCTTTTTTAAATGGGGCCACATTTGTAAGGAAAATGCATTTGTGGGATGAGCAGCAGAGTCGAGTTTGTGGGTTGCGTCCATGAAAAACTTGCCAAATCTCCTCTGCCAATGCTAAATAGCCTATTCTGCTTTTGACTCTTGTTCGTTGTCTTTTATTGGATTGGATGATTGAAGTCTGAAGAAGAAAGACATATTTGCAATTTAAAAATGTATTCATTTTACAAACAGGGGCCTCAGTAGCATGTGGAAGAACCATATACTGTACAGCCACAACAGCCTGGCACCTGCAATGGGACGCCATCCCACAGCAGTGTGTGACCAAGCTAATCACCAGCATGTGGAGGAGGTGCCAGGCTTCAACACTTCGTTATCATACCACAAAGCGAGGCTTAACGTGGAAAATTGTCGTTATAGAAGGCTTGTGTTCCATGCAGAATTCATCATCAGTTATCGTTTCAGCTGTCGGCTACGACTGCCCTTTTTGTCTCTGCTTGTTCAGAGGCTGACTCATGTTCTTACCACTCAGCAGAGGAAGGCAAGCAAGAAGTGAACGCTCATTTTCAAACGTATGATAAAATTAACATTCCTTCACGTGGCTCGTCTGCTTGGCTTTTTGCATTATTCCAATGTTGAACGAGATTGTCATCTTGGATAAATTAAATCAACACTACACTATCTCAACGCCAGTTCTGATTACATCTCATTTATTTTCTTCCAGGCACGAGTCAACGAGTTTAAAGAGCGGCAGGAGCAACCCATGGACTGAAGAGGATTACTTATGCGTGATTATGGGCTGTTAACTGTATAATGGTTAGTCTAAGAAAGTTCTCCACCAAATAGTTCTGTCGCACCCAAGTATACTTTCTTTTTTTTTTTTTTAATAAATGTTAGAAAAGAAATTGTTAAAGATCCAGTGTGTAGTATTTAGTGGCATGATTACGGATTGCTACACCCCTCTTCTCGTCATTTTAAGCTAACAGAAACACAATGCTTGTTTTTAGGTGACTTTACAGTAGCAGTATCGTCATTCTGAATATTATCCTTCATTTCAACTCATTAACATTCTACACACAGGACCTTTTTTTTTTTTTTTAAGACTTTCTTTTGTTTGGACAAAACTTTTTTTTTTCTCCCTACTTTTTGTGCATTTATTTGACAGAACAGTTTAAGAGTTGACAGAGCAGGTGGGATGGGGGAAAACACACAGAGGTGACAAAGAGCTGCAGGTCAGCGTGAAACCTTCTGATTGGTCTTTTATTTTTTTGTATAGGACTCAACCAGGTGAACTAAAGAAACATCTCAGGACATTAATAACACTCAGCCCTGTGACTTCTGCCATAGCATTTATTTTCATAACCACTCATGTACAACTGTTTGGATGATGTCAGAATTGACTCTGGAACACCCAAACTGCTCTTGTCTATTGAAGCCGTGTTTGAAGAATGATGGGAGCTACTAGAATGTCCTTATTAGCAGAGGAACTCAGTGCTGGGAAGCTGGAGAGGTAGAATGAGGAAAGACAAGTGTAAATAATGAGGTTGAAGTTACTTAAGGTTAATCATACGGACGAGTCAGTCACATGTTAATGCATGGCTGCATCTGTGGGTATGGAAGGTAATTTGAGAGAAAAACAGTAACTATAACTCATGTGGAAAAATTCTCATTTTAATTACTTACAGGTACAAGCACATCAGTACTACTTTGAATTTCACATAATAGCACAGAACAGAAGAAGAATAGCACACAGACTGGAAGGGGAAGCAGCCTCTCTGTGTCCATATGATATGTCCTGTCCATTCAGTACAGTCTAGAAGAAGTCAAGCTGTTCAGTAAAACTCCTCAGTCCAGATGAATAAGAGTGCCTTTTATGAACTCAACTTCAAATTTATGATTTTATCTACTTATAAAAAAAAACCAAAACATTTGAAATGTGGGTGAGATTTAAAATAATGTTTGTGCTGAAATCCAGTTATTAACATGGCAACAGAGGGAGACTGAAACACTGGCTTCTTGTGGAAAAAAAAAAAAAAGTTTTGCTTGGAGCAGTTTCTTTTAAAATGTCCACCCCTCATTAAGCTCAGAAGTTTTATTTGAAATTCCATGTCATTGAGGATATTGGTTATCAAACATTGAGGCTTATTGATGCAGCCAGGTCTGTGTGGTCTCAAGACAAAACATTATTTTCTCATATTGTTTAAAGGAGAATTCTGGTATTTTCCAACCTATGCCATGTTTTTAAAACTTTGAGGGCCTAAATGTTAATTTATTATTAATATTTTTTTTATTACTCAGCTCTATTGACTCTACTGAGTTAGCTCACTAGCAGTGATTAGCTCGAAAAGGCTGTATAATGCGATGATATGGGACAGAATGGAATGTTGGAAATAAATCACTTTTTTCCCCACTTACAACACTTTAAATGTTATTCCAAGTGTCTAGTAACATGAATTAGATTCCCTACAGTGAGGCACCTGTGTGTTTTTGACTCAATAGCTGTAAAAAAATGAATGGACACTGTTTTCACCTGCTTTCCAAGTTCATAAAGTACATTTATTCCAATTGTCTATCCAACATGGCTATTGAACCTCTGAACATTTATGAGTCCCCCCCAAACTAAATAATTAAATAAGCCAAATAAGAACTCACAGCTTTTGCGCAGCAGTGAATTGGACTAGGTATTTCGAGGAGGATGACGATAAATTCAGGAGGATCCATCAGCAGAACTGTCTGAACCACAGTGATCGCTGATCTTAAGTCATGTCTCTAATTCACACAGCACATTGTCTGATTTTCTTTCCACATCACCTAGGTACTCAGCCACAAAAATCATGTGTCTCCAATTAGTTTTCCTCAGTTCTGGGACGCTCTGTGCTGCATGTCTGCATGTTTCTCTGCTCCGACACACCTGATTCAAGGGACAGTTCATTAAAAGGCCTGATGACCAGCTAAATATGTGGATCAGGTGTGTTGAAGCAGGAACACATGCAGGGAAGGGGGTCCTCAGCACAATTCCAGTTGTCAAGTCTCAGTTTGTGTACTTCATCTTCATAGAGTCAGCACCCTATTTTTACCAAGACTGATTTCTCCATATGTGGGGAATTGGTGTTTAAAGATACTTATAATTCCAACTGTGGCCTCATTAAAATTGTTTTTGTGAGAATTTGAAGTATCTGTTTTGTGGCACAAACATTTCATTGCACTTTGTGCTTAAAAAAGTTTGTGCAAAACAGCCTGAAGATGTGGTGGGGCAACACTTGGAGCATTCGTTTTGGTGAAACTCCCAACTGTCATCCTTTTAAAATGTGCCCATTTATTTTAATGCGTTTGTCAGGATTATTAGTTCACAAAGCTAGCAGAGGAAGCATGGCATAGAACTAAACCTGTGTGCAAAGTTTAACTTACAGCTAAAGTATTATTATTATTATTAACTTCTTTCCAAGAAACTGGTTATGAAACAATACCTTCAAATCTGTAGCATGCAATCATGTGAACAGTTTCTGAGTTTTCCTTCCTCTTCGAATTGCCCCCCTGATGTTTTATGTCCAGTTGTCTGTAATTTCAAACCAGGAAAGGCCTTGCAGAGGTCAACTGTTAAAAATTTCACTTGAAACCTGTGGCAGAACACTTAACTTGGACAGGCTGTTCATCGGATGTAATATAAAGTCAGGTAAATTTTATTTGTGCAGCGCAGAATGACAAAAGACAGTTTCCCTCAACATACCACGTCCCATCTCACTTAACCCTTAGTTCAGTTAACAGTTCAGAATTTGAAAAAAATGGTATTTAGGTAACTGGTAAAAGAGATGTAAATACTAAAAAATGTTTTTTTAATGGTGTTCAGAACATTCAGTATCTTTCTGTAATAAGTATACACATCTTTGCATTTTAACAACTACATATTACTGTAAAAGCCGAAACCACAATGATGTGTGATTGTTTTTTTTGACATTTTGACTTTGAAACAGATTTAAATACTCGAGTTTGGCACATGTGGTGTGTTGCCTCAGCTTGTGAGAAGATGTATAGAGGCCACAGTTGGGTAGTTATCATCTACTCAAGGGGATACAAAGGTCAGGGGCTCAATTTCTCATGTCTATGGCACGTGTCTGCCAGCGATTTTGCAATTCGTACATCATGTGTGGTGTTTTCAGATTCTTTTAGTTAAATAAATCAATAATCATTTGGGTTACTTGAATGTAAAAAAGCTGTACATAATGATATTATGTGATGCCCACTCTTAGCTTCTTCCAGCTTTACTTTTTAGCACAAAAATTCTAAGCTGTAACAAATGTATTGAATGAATTTCCTTCCTTACAAAACATTTGCAAAACAGATACTACCCAGCACTGTGTATGTCTGTGGTGTCTTGCCTTTGCTGGCAGGAATGTGTGCCAGTCTACGGTCAGTTTTGTGTGTGTTTGTGTACCAGCGGTTAACGAACTGGGGATCAACTTATACTGTTGAAAAAAAAAAAAAAAAAAAAAAAAAAATCACATTTAATTGAAAATACAACATATCAAATGTTGAAACTGAGAAATTTTGAATCGCCTGTTTTGTATTTTATGTCAGCAATATATATTTTTTTTAAAACAATGGCAAAAAAGGACAAATATGTATAAAAAACATCTGGTGAAACACATTTAATCAGGTGAGTTGGCAAAGTTAGTAACATGACTTGCTGTAAAAAAAAAAAAGAGAAAGGAAGGCTGAGTGGTAAGGAATTCACCACACACAGTGCAACAATTAAAGATTGTATCTCAACATAAGTTCATTAACCTAACCCTAGTTCATTGTCTTCAGGACATCACTGCAAGGGCCATGGGACACTTAAAAAAACATTGTCTGTGAACACAGTTCGTCGCTGCATCCACATATGCAAGATGATACTTTATCATGAAAAGAGTAAACCGTATAAAAAACTGATCCAGAAATTTGGCCACCTTCTCTGGGCCCTGTAATGGCCTCTATTGATTCTGAAGGCGACATCTTCCTTGTTTCAGCATGGATGTATGTCTCTGTGTTTTGCAGTTGCTGAAGACCAGAAAAACTCAGTGCACGTGGGCCCAGTGTGCAGAAGTTACTTCTCTCTCTGGTCTGGCACGTGTCTGTTTGGTTTGGATAGTTATGTTAGCCTAAGTATTTCCATTTGTTTGCATTTTGAAAACACTTGCACATACACTTTTCACTCATTCACATCACACACTAAAGACTTTACTGACTTCCACATCCCATAGTGTAAGTATTTGATTTGATCTGATTTGTTTGAATTAAAATAAAGAATTATTTGAACATTCATCACATTGTTGTTTAACCTTCTTGTTGTGAACTTTTTGAGCTGAGTCAAGACAAATTGCTGATTTCCCATTTAGAAACTTCGTTTAAAGATTTTATTTTCTATCTCAAGTAGAAGTCTAGGTGGAATGGTGTGGTTTCTATGTTCTTATTGGTTTGTTTTGGTCCAGTTAAGTGCTGGTTTTTGGCTTTGTCGTCAGAGCTGTTAGTCTTGGGCCTTTTGCACTGGTTTCTACATTTTGGGGGAACACCATGTGTTTTTGGAAGCCTTAGGTAAAAATTGTATGGCTCAAAAAATAATTGCTACTGTTCTGATGCACTATTTGACAGAGATTTATCTGCTTGGTTTTGGGGCACTGTCCATTAGGGATTGTGTTCATTTACTTTTTTGTTTCGTAATATGGTGGGAAAGTGGTAAGAGCATTTGTCTTGGGGGCATATCTGCAGCTTCAGGTGGGTTGCCATTTTAGTGGTTGCTCTACCAAGTCGTTGGGCTATAGTCATGGACTGTAGACAGATTATTACAGTCAATGCATTGCGTAAAAGAAAAACACTGAGAATAGGTCGAGCTTTAGCTAACTTCACTTATGAAGTTAGGGATATATATTCTGTCAAGGGGCTTCTAGTTGCCCAAATATATCTGTCAGTGAACATACTTTTTGTATTTGTGAACATGGCCTCCTTATCTGAGGTTTTGAGTTGCCCACTGCAGTATTTGTGAATAACAGAAAGGTATCAGTTGGTGGCGATTGCTGCTCCTTATGGCATTGATGTTGCTTGCCAAAGTTGTAAAGAGATTCGGAAAGCAAGTTTGTTGTCCCAGTTTGAACAAAGTGTGCTGCATAAAGGTGAGCATGGGGCAGAATCATTTCCCATGTCTGCTCCAGCTGTTGGGCTGGCAGGTTTGATGTTTGAGCAGAAAAAGGAGCTGTTAGTAGGCTAACTGCGCAGGCTAATGGACAGGGAAGACAACTTAGAGTTAGAGATAAGAAGAAAAAATACAGAGAAGTTGACATCGGAGTTGGGACAGTCAAAGTTAAAGTTGATCAGAGAGGGCAAGCTTCCTTCGGGGACTTGTGGTACGAAGAATGGTGCCTCGATTGTTTCTGAATCGCGTATTTTTGATGTTGTGTCTAATTTAAGTTTGGTGGCTAAGTTTAATGAACGTGATCCCGATGCCTTTTTAATTTTGTTGTTGCAGACACAAGGAAATGGCCGAATCAGACAGAGTACTTATGCTTCAGTGTGTCCTCACTGAGAGAGCCCAGCAGGCATAGTCGGGTGTATGCGGTGAGGATGGCTAATCATGAAATGGTGAAAGTAGCAGTGCTAAGGCAAGCTGGTTCCTGAGGCTTACTGCCAAAAGTTCAGAAATTTGGTAAAGGGGGATAAAAATAATGATAAAAATCAAATGCTGAGTTCGTTCATGATCTGGCCAGCCATTTTTTGAATGTTGGTGTTCAGCGGCTAAAGTTATTTCTTTGGTGGATCTTTGTGAGTTAATCATATTGGAGCAGTTTAAAAATGCAATCCCTCAATGCATTGCCCCTTATGTAAATGAACAAAATCCCTGAAAGCAGGTGAATTGGCTGATTACTTTGTATTAACACATAAGGGCGGGTTTTTTAGAGGCATGCTCTGGGGAACATTTGAGAAATACAGATAACAGCAGTGACAACTGGCGCTGTAGTCTGAAGTTTGCATAGCCTGCATTAACAGGGCAACATGAGGGTTTCAGGGTCTGTAATTACTGCTGTGTTGAAAGTCTAAATGGGTTGCTGCGTTTTGCCAATCAATTCTATTTTCATTTTACACAACATCACAACTTTTTTGGGAAACTGGGTTGTACATGCACAATATTGTAATTACTCAGTAAACAACTCAGAAAACAAAAATGCTATAAAATGTTTTTATTACTGCATACCTTCAGCAAATAAGTACAATATAAATGTCATTTTTAAACACCCGGACACAATATTCACATTACATTTTATCTTCAACCTCACATTACTTCTAAAGTACTTAGATAGTGGTCCCTCCATATGATGCTCAGACCCTCTGGTACACAGTTGATTTTAGCCAAAGCAAAAAAGAAAAAAAAGGCATAAATAGATGTCACATGTTAGTAAGTCACATACTGCATGATCAGCTTTAGTGGAAAAAAAAATCTTGTTCAAAACATTTATACATTTTACACGCATCAAGACGATTTAAAAATGCTTTAATGTGAACGAACACCTTGGCTGGTTTCTGAGCATATTTTCGGATCTATGAAGTTTATTTGATGTGGGTCTCCAGCACCATATTTTCATCACAATGTACCAAGAGCCAAAGAGCCCCATATAAAATGGATTGCTGCCTGATATGGTATTGGTCCCTCTCATACCACCGAAACAGCTCTGACCTGTCAGGACAGGGAACTCTAAAGGGTGTCCTGTGACACCTGGCACTGAAACATGGTGGTTCTTTTGGGCATTGTGGAGTGGAGGGTGGGGCCTCTGTTTGGTCCATTGTTCTGCCATATCCAGCAAGTGCCCAATTGAATTTTGGTGGCCAGATCAAAGCCTTGGGCTCTTTCTTGTTCCACGAGCCACTCCTGAATGGTATTTGTGGTGTGGCCAAGGGGATCCCACCATACTAATGATAATATTTAGGTAGTTGGTAAGTGTCAAAGTAACATTCACATGACTACCAGGACCCGGTTAGCTAGCAGAACATTGTCTCTCACAGTGTTGTAGCACACATTTCATTTCCCAATATAGGATCCCATATTGAGCTTGCAGTCTCTTTAACAAATTATCTAGGGTAATCGCATTTAATCGGTTAGAGATCTTTAATTTTTACAGGGTTATACTGAATAAAAACAATTTCTAGATAACTTCTATGACCTTTACATAGAGAAATATAATCCCCACTGACAACATTCTCTTCCTAAAACCACCTCGCTGTGTGACATTGTATTTTTGTTCTTAAAGATTTTGAATAGGTCAGTACCAGAGTTCCAGCCAGAGGGACATCTGTGTTACATGACCACTCAGGGACAGAGGTGAAACGTTTGAAATACACTTCATGTTGGAAGATTAAACAAACATGTTTTGTGGTATTTTTTTTAGAAAAATAAAAGCTATGCTGTATGAGCCAGGTTAAAGCATTATACAAGGAAGGCACTGCAATAATAAGTCTAAATATGAGCTTATACATGTAGCAGAATTATCTGGTAATTGTCAGCATTCTCAGAAAACAGCTGCCGTCCACATGACCTCCACTTATCAGATGTCCGGTGTTTGGCTCTCCACATAACTGTAAAACATCCAGAGGGTCTGTTTTTCTCTACTATGATGTCACCAGAACATGAGCGTGCCGAGGGCCTCACTGATAATATACAGCTACCGATTGGCTTAATTCGCAGAAATGCGCTTGTGCACTTTTAGAAAAAAAAACTTTTTGAGGCCGTCAAGAGAATAACTCGGAGTTACAGTTTCCCTGTATCATTCTCCTGTGAGGTATTAAAGCTTGAACAGGTAATATTTACCACTGCTGTTATTCATACATGGAGCACTAAGGCTAGATATAAACATGCAGCTTGTATGTAGATAACCCTTTACATTATTTAGATTTGGTATAAACATACCTTTATTAATGTATTTACCATGGTGGTCCACTGATACACAAACCTCATTGGAGTATAAAGAAACATATGCAGGCTTGCATTCTAGTTTTTCAGTCCTGTGATTTGATTCATCATCACTTTGAGTCAATCCTTTGATATTACTCTTTTACCCTCCAACCTCCATCAATTTGTCTTGTTCCCGGTCTGTTTGCAATTTCAGGGCACAGTTTCTCCGTGATGGGAGCTGATGGGAACAAGGGTTTGGATATGTGTGCATGCGGGGAGAGTGTATGTGTTTTTATGAGGATGTTGAATATTTCTGACTGGAGCGGGAGCTGGAGCGGTCCAGTCCGTTCCCATTACAAGAGCCCTTCCAGCGTCCTCCTGAACTTCGTTTGTCCAGGGGAGACGTTCTATAGCACCAGCAGCACAGGCAAGACTACCAAACAGGAATGCATGCACACACAACATTATTCGGTTTTCTGTATTTTCTAATAATGCCATATTTTTAGCATCATTGTGTGCCCTCTTACCTGGAAACAATTCTTAAACTTCTGGCTGACAAAGTAGAGGGCAATCGGGTTAATGCAGGAGTTTAGGGAGGCCATGTTGATGCCAATGTAATCCATCACTAACAGGAAGCTGGCGAGGAAAGGGACAGTGTTTACAGTAAAGTGTGCAGGAAGTAACACAGCAGAGAACAATGGGTAACTCAAGTAACTTGTGCTGCATTTGAGTCGCCTAGTGTATCTGTGGGCCCACCTGAGCAGTTCACAGCGGTTGGGGTCATTTTGGTCGTAGATTGTTTTCTTCAGAATTCGACTGAGATGAAGGGGCAGCCAGCAGAGTGCAAAAATCAACACCAGGCAGAACACTGTCTTTGCCACTTCCCTCCTCTACAAAGACAAAGACAAATATTGATGCTACTTAGTGCCTCTGGGTCTCAGAGTCTTTGGGGTATGGTGGTTCCATCATTTGGGTGTGTACCTGTTTCATGTGGTCGTTGAGTGCGATTCGCATGCCTTTTGTGCGGCTGAGCATCTCACAAGACATGAGCGTGTAGAAGATTCCTGTGCAGGCCAGAGGGAAGCAAAAATAGAAGCCAAACAGCCACCAGTCTTTCACATCCTGGTAGAACTGGAAAAAGAAAAAGGCCCACACCCCAGAAAAACACACACATTTATTATTTTGCCATCCAAACATTGATTGTACCATATCGAATCGTTAATATAGTGTATTATCACACCCCTAATGGTTTGTGAGCAAATTTTTTTTTTGTTTGTTTTAAAAGTGGCATAAAAATATATTTCGGTTACATTTACAAATGCAAAAACTGAGAGATGTTGTGGTCACCTCCAAACCAGGAAATCTCCCAATAACTTATGTCGTCTAGAAGTAGGCCATCAGGCCAGAATAAACCATGTCTTTTCCCTCACAACATCAAGTTCAAATTAGTAAGTTAAAATAACATGAAAAATATCCTGCAGCTTTATTTTCACTAAGCCCTGCGATTCCTTTAGACACCTGGCTCGGCTTCAAATAAGAGCGGAAGACTTCAACTGGAAAGGCCTGTGAAAATTTGCACTTGCTGTGCAGCTGTTTGAACTCACCCCTCACATGGTTTGTAGAATTTTTTTTTTTTTAAATAACTGAAAATTATTTATTGGCAGAACCCTGATTAAAGAGAGACACTTACTAATTGTTGCTGTCTCGAAGTAGTGCTTTGAAGTTGACCGTTCTGTTGAGACTTGCACATGAAAGTGCATGATTTTTTTTTCTCTAATTTTGTTTTAAAAGGAAACTTTTATCTGGGTGCAGGATATTCTGACCACATATCTACGGGAAGATAACATGCAGTACAATTCAATGTGAACCTTTTGATGCCTCGTAGAATGTCCCATCTGTCCTGACTTCCCATTGTTAAAGCAATAAAACAATTTATATTATAATGTTTATAACAACCTGTCCATTTTCAGGTTGTTTCATAACATTGTTGTGAAGGTTCCCAGTCATCCAGGCTGAAGTATTCTTAAGTGCTTTTGTTGAAGGCATCTGGACTTCTCTTTGAGTTTGAAGATGTTTCACATTTCACCCGAAAGGCTAACATTTATACATTTCCATAGACCGACATTCAATTAAAATGAAATCTTTTTACATTGTTTTTCTTAAACTGTAAATACTTCACACCTTTACTCCTAACACACATTAAATAAAGTGCCTACCTTCATAAAGCTGGTGGTCTGCTCTGGATGCACCAGACACACACGCAGTTTGTTGCCTCTGTACGGCATCTCAAGCATGTCGAACGCCAGCGCCTCTGGGACTGCAAGCAGCACGGCCGCCAGCCAGATCAGAGTCACCTCCACTGCTTTCCACATAGGGATCCCCATCCCCTTCACCCTGCTCCATGACGTCACTGCATGATAGCTGCACAAGCAACGTGTGTGTGAAGATATAGTCATCAGCTGCTTTAAGCTAGGATGTTTGTTCTAGGTGTCTAGTGTAGAAGTCTACTGACCGGTCAATGCTGAGGGCACACAGGCTGAGGACTGTAATCCCCACTGAAGCTTTCTGAATGAACGGCATCAGCTTACAGACGTATACACCAAAGGGCCAGTCCTCAGCTATTAGCTGCAGGAAGAAGAAAATGGAGGCAGACAAGAAGTGAAATTGATGTTTCACTCATGTCAGCTCTTTAAGTTTCATGTAGTGGTCATTTCTTCTGTATGTCTTCCATTACTATTTTGTCAGCCCTCGCTAAAAGCAAAATTTGCATTTCAGGTTGTGTCATAAGCAGCAAGCAGAACCTAAAAGGTAAAGAAACTGAGGCAGAACAAGTTTGCCCTGGGTAAAATAATTTTTTTGTTGTTGTTTTCCGCTTTGTTCGTTGGATCAACCAAACGTCACGCAGTTGTGTTTCAAATGCACATTTGCCAATGACAACGTTGACATACAAGCCAGCTGTATGTTGTCCCCTCAACGAACATGAGGCAAGCGAGGAAAACAGACATTGTTTATCCCTCTTCTTTTCCTCTGAAATTCCAACATATACCATATGTTGCCCCTCACTTTTGTCTCACATCTGCTTTTCATTGAAGTTGGTTTGGCAAAGATTATCAAAAAAACCAAAAAAAACAAACACACAAAACATACTGAATGCAGAGAGAAACTGCAGCAACAAACTAGAATTGGCAAATGGCTCACTTAAAGGTGCAGTGAAAGAAAATGTTTTAGGTTAATTTCAAATTAAATTAGTCGCAGACCCAAGAATGGGTAATATTTTGGATGTCATGTACTTAAGCTGAACTTAAGTTTATGTACAACAGCAGTTAAATTCATCGGCTAGTTTCCAAGACATTGAGCGTCAACATTGACGCACAACAAACAGATACACTAGAATTCAGATAGAAAGAATGAATGCAGTCACCTTAAACACATTGATGGGGATGGCAATGATAATATAAAGTAGGTCCCCTAGTGCCAGGCTTCCAATCAGGACATTGGGCCCATTCCGCATGCACTTGTTCTTGTATATGATCCTGAGCAGCGTTGAGTTGCCGAGGATTCCCACCACAAAGATCAGGCAGGACACAATGGTGTTCACGTACTTGAAGGCATACTTGATTTCAGTGCGATTTTTGCACATGGGTGGGAAGGAACCCCGCGGCCGCGCCGGCTGTAACGGTGGACGTGACTCAGAGGTGTTGTTTGCGGAGGGCTCAGACACTTCAGAAATGGCCTGGGAGTCACGGATGAAGCGAGATGCTCCCACTTCGACAGCCAGCAGGAGACAAAACAGAGCGGTGGCCCTCATCCTTGCACAAGCGTCGCACTTAGGGGTGTTCACACATACGTCCTCACACTGGAACTGCTTCTGATCCAAGCTTGCTCATCCTGTATAAAAAGTAGAAGAATGTCATGTTACAGATGTTTGATTATGAAGTTTGGTAATGAACTAAGGACCAAAGCATCCACACACCAGGGAGCTCAGCCTGATTTCATGCTAGGTCAGGTTCATTTCAAATACATCAAGCCTGATCTTTACAAAACAGGTGGTCAAATCATCTTGATTTCTGTTAAAGAAGAGAGCAGTGACAGACAAATGAAATAGTGAGTATTGAGGGTATAGGTTAAAGGAAGGTCACACTGTGCTTCTGTATGGTCTGTGCGTGTGTGTGTGTGTGTGAGAGAGAGAGAGAGAGACAGACAGACATACAGATACTTTTTTTCATTTGCACCACTCAGAAACCCCTGAAGCGTCTCTTGGTACAATTGGGCTTATTGATGATGCTGACACAATCACACACACATACACACACTGGTCTTTTAGGGGACTTAACATTCTCTTCATTTTCTGGACAGACTTTACAAGATCTCACGCAAAACCTCCCCAAACCTTTCGACACTGATGCTGGATAGATAAAGGTTTGTGGGCTTACATGCATTTCACTTCCATATACTTTTTGATCACCTTGGACATGCTTAAACCATATTGCCATTCAAAGCTTCAGTTGGCTCATGAACAGAAGCTGGTTCTGTTCACACACACAAAGAAATAACATCACATGGATGAACTCACACACATATCACAAGAAATAAGCTTGGAAACTTTGGCCGTCCTCCATACATATCCCCTCTATCATCTGATTTATGGCTTTGTGTCATACTGCCCTGCTACATAATGTGGTCTTTGTGGGGCACCCAGCGCTGTTGGGAGCAAACAAAGAGACTAGCGATTTCCTTCCATAGTGATGAAATAAGACTTAACTAAAAGGGGCACTATTAGAGCATTATAAGAATCAGGCAATATGTAATAAACATAAGTGTCCAAAGTAATAGGCTTAACATTAATTAGGAATTTGCAGTCGGTAATTACCTCTATAGAGCCTCTTGCAACTGCTGAAATATCCTGGCCACCAAGTGTCTCCACTCCTTCTAAGTAATGACTGAGACTGGAAATAGGTGTGAGCCAGGTTATGTGGTTGGGCTAAGTTTGGTCATAATCGTAACCTTTGGTTTATAAGCACAGGCAGAACTTTCAACCATTGGGCACTTCCACTCCTCCAGCACTCCCTGAAGGGCTGGTAAAATGAGAGAGGCATTTTACACGTTGACCACATTTTTCTGTAGGTTTGTCACGACTGTCTGGCTACATTTATGGTATGGTAGAGGGCTCCTCTGCTTAAAGAACAAGGGTAACCATAAACCAACATGTTTAGATTAATACATACTGTCTTTGAGAGGCAGCAACATTTTGTGACACTGTGTGACTGGTTTTGTAGTTTTAGTTTCCATCTATTTACTTGAACAATAGCGACAACATTAACAATGAAATTATTTCTTTGGTTTATCTTTTCCTTTGACACGGGTTTCTTTTAGGTGTGTTTTACCGTGTTATTGTATAGTGACATCTTATGACAAAAACACTTTACATTTCAAATAACTCTGACTGTTTTGTGTATTTTTTGGGGCAAAAGGCAGTACAACAAAATTATGCTCAGAGCATCTAATGTCCAGCAGCGGCATGGTGTATCATAGTCTAATTGTCTATTCGAGGGGGAAAAGCTGGCCGGATCATCTTAATCTAACAGAATTTTTTTTTTGGAAATCATACCTGACCTTTAGCTCATCCGGTTACACTTTTTAGACAGAATTGGGGTAAAAATGCAGGCAGCAGAAGTGAACGTTGAGGAGACGAGCATGAGAAGTGAGAAAAAGTGGAGAGAGTAAACAGGAAAAGCACAGCAATAGGAGAGGTTAAAAGATTAAGATGAATGACAGTTTGATAGAGTGCACTGTTTATTGGGACAATGGGAGGAAAAGGAAAGCTTAAAAAAGAAAAAGTTTGAAGAGG
>KV751330.1:6979395-6994585 GCA_001698575.1 Mola mola | reverse complement strand
TCATATGAATAAATTTAACATAAAAGAACACACGAATGGAATAAGAAACAAATGTAACATTAAGTATGAGAGAGTAAAATGAAATGACTGAATTTGACTATTTTTATAGATGGGTAAGTTTAATAGCCAGCAGAGATACAACTGAGACACCTGGGCTAAAATTTTACATATTCTTGCATGTGATTACTAGAGGATAAAATACTGTAGTTCTTTAATTAAGTAAAAGTAATAAAACCACACTGTTAAAACACTACATTACAAGCAGCCCTGCTTTATGGTCTTCCCCAAGTAAAAGCACAACGTTTTCATCATCCTCCGTCTAATATGATTCCAGTGGATAACTTTAATACAAATGCTGCGGTTTACTGTTGTGTATGCTGCTGAGAATTGACATATTTCCAAAGCATAACAAGATAAACTTGAGGGGTTATGAGATGATTAACAGGGTTGGAAAGAACAAAACTTTAAGAGCCTATTTAAAAAAAAAAAAATTCTTGTGTCTAATTTATTTTTTCTCTTTGAGAGTCAATATTTTCCCTTTTCAACTGTTCACATGGTTTTCATTTGAACAGTAATTTAACTGCATGAGAAATTGGGAGGGCAAATATCGCCGTGATGACGCTGATGACATCGTATGGGCATCTGCAACTAAGGGATAAATACACACTATCAGGTACCAGGTCTGGAGGATCCAATAATGCACACAGGGAGCCTTCTAAATCGGTAGTCATTTTAATAATGAAGGTCAAAATCAGGAATTCAATTATGCGAAGGTACAGATAAGGATAAGGCAAACTCGGTACTCAAAACACGCAATACAGATCGGACACAAGGAGACTTATATACGCTGGAATGCTCGCTGGGAAGACAAGACAATCTGGCACAGGAGGAAGGGAACACGGGGGTTAAATACACGAGGGAGAGCTAGACAATTGGACACAGGTGGGACACATTGGGGAGTGGGAGCAATCAAACACACCTGGGGGACAAGACTAGACAGGAAGTGGGGAATAGACACATAGGGATTTCAAAACAAGAGGGGAAACACTGACTGACCCTAACAGACAGACACTTTACACTAGCGGACCCTGACACCAACTAAATACAAAAGGCTCTAAGGAGATGCTTTTTTGAACCCTCTGTTTCAATCTTTGACAATATAATAAAGTTATTATATGTTTTTTAAAGTGAAATTGTGATAAGAAAAGTCAATTGTCACCAGAGCACCAAGCATAAAGTGGAAATACTCAAATAGCAATTATTTGTACTTCCAAAATGTAAAAATACAAAATGTATAGTCTAATAAAAATATAGTTACCTTCCACACCTGTTCATTTGTGTGGATAACTTTACAAAGGCCAAACATAAATGTTGGCACATAGGAAAATGACACAATTACACAAACAATCTAACACAAAACGCACCTGCAACAACTATCATGTGAAACTAAAAATGTTTTAGACGGTGTTGCAGAGGTGTTGAATGGATTGGTGCTGCACTGATTGAGCAATCCAGTTATTCCATTCCACACATAAGAACTTGGAATAACAGGAACACCTTATGGTCATAACAGGAATGCAATACGGGAATATAAGTGCAAATACGGCCCCGAAACATAAAGATTAAGAATTGATGACGCCAAATGAGAAATACCAGCTGAGTTTCAGCTCCTCAGCAGGGATAGGAAAGGTTTTTCTACAATTACATTTAACACCCTAATTTCGAATTCTTTGTCAGTTGTTAAGTTAAGTTGTTGTTAAGGATTTCTTGCCAGATCCCTGGAGTAAAGTTGTCTCCCTCATGAAACGATCTAATAAATCCTGTCAATGCAAGACAGAAAGCCAGTGAAATGGACATATGCTTTTCATTTAGCCTAACTGTGTTGCTGTGATGGCAGCAGCATATATCAATCATGTGCCAGATTTTATGGTACGGCCAGAATGTGGCCAACACACATATGATGCATATCACTGCCAGTCATGAAATCGAAAACAATGTGCAAATTTTGTGACTGGATACTTCAACACAATCAGACTGTGATAAATTAAAATGGAACAAAGGGGGCCCTCTACTTTGTCTGTAACTGCATGAAACCAATATTTTCGTGGTATGAGGGCATCTCTGCAGGGGCACTGCTGGGAATTGTGGGCCACATGAAAACATGTCATGGGATGCTCCTGCAACTCACCTGGTAGAGCGTAAGGATCGCTCTCTCCAGTTTGCTGTAATTCTTTGCCTACCCAATAACAATAAGGGTCAACGGTCAGAAAATATATTGCACTGGGCCCCACCACCACAGTCAATGCCAACCCTGCTGTAACCACACCACCAAAACACAATCGACCCATTCAAAGCTTTAAATAGCTCTACCTTTGCAGGTTTGCAACCTTCTTGGAATCCAGTACTTACTAGCACAATTTTTACAAACAATGAGCTGTGAAAACTGGCAGACAAGCATGCAAGATTGTGCATTTTGTGGAATTCACTATTTGATGCAAGGTTGATTAAAATATGTTTACAATATACATGTAATTTTAATGGTGCATTTCTGAATGAGGAATTCATCTGAGACTGAACTGATATAAGATTATCATCTGAAAAGACATTCATTCATCCATTTTCTACCGCTTCTCCTGTCGTGGGTTCATGGGGGGGGGGTGCGAAGGCTGGGTACACACTAGACAAGTCACCAGTTCATCACAGGGCTAGAGAAAAACAACCATCCACACTCACATTAACCTAACCCCCAGTTTGCATGTTTTTGGACTGTGGGAGGAAACTTGAGTACCCGGAGAGAACCCACGCAGGCACAGAGAGAACATGCAAACTCAGAAAGGCCCTGACCCGGGAATCAAACCCATTTGACTGAAAAAGACAAAAGTATAAAATTAGCTGACTCTTATAATAACTTTACAGAGTCTATACAACTACACAATAGAGACTTTAGGCTGTTTTTGTTTCGTATAATAGTCATTAAGTGTAAAAAAAAAAAAATAGAAATCATTAGTGTTCGAATCCTTTTCCCCTTCACTTCCCGCAACCATGGAGACTGACATACACAGTCCTGGGGCTGGAGAGACAGGGCTGCCGAATCTGAAGATGCATCTGTTTGCCCTGTCACCACGCAGGGGATGGGATATCTGAGACTAAAGGTTTAAAGGCTTACTTACGGTTTAACTTGCATTCAATAAACGTCAGCTAACAAAGGAGTGCAATGTAAACACTCGGACTCGACTTCCATTCCCAGCTTTCTTTGTAACAAGAATGCTGTCGCCCTTTTCGGTCTTTCCGTTACCTTTTGCCGAGTATTTCTTCAGGAACAAAAGACAAGGTCCTCAACATTCACATTTCTTTTCTGGAGGATGGCAAAGGTAACCAATTAATATTTAAAGAGCTATATAAAAGTTCAACCATATAACCCTTGACCCTTTACATATTATTTCCAATGACCAGTCTTAACCGTACTGACTGCTGAAAGTCTTCCCACATGATTAGTGCATGGTTGCCAGGTCAATATGAAACAAAAAGGGTCACACTTAACAGTGTCCTGGATGACCCAAATCATTTTACTCTGCTTCCCCTGACACCGCTAAGCCCTTTGTAAAGGCCAATTATGGGCTATATCACACTATTCCAGGATATTATGGTGGCGAAGAGAAGACATTGACTATTATAGGCTGTTGTCAGGGTAGTAGCAGCAGATTCTGCACCTTACCTATGTGGCAGTGGGATTTTGCATCAAAGACAATTTTTTCCTTGCTTGGATTGAATGAACAACGCTGTATTTCATTCATTCAATATTAATGACATGCCTTTGCCATCCTGGAAGAAGAAAAAAAAAAACCCTGAATATAGCACCTCTGCATAGCCCAACACATCCACCATAAACAGCTTTAAAAAAAAACAACATTTTTTAACGAGCACAGAGCCACGGCTTGGACGCGTTCTAAAATGAGACACGCATGCAAACATTCTGCCAACCCTGAAAGTATGCAACAAAAATAAGCTATCAGGCCATAAATTCACACACTTAAGTCACTAACACCAAATTTTCATAATGCGTCATTTACCAAAATAGCCGCAGTAACTCCAGTCATGTGGCTCTGGTTGCTGCTGCCGCACAAAGTGCACAAGCGATCCACTTTACCACTTACCAACAATTAAATTCGACATGAAATCAAATCAGGGTCCGTGACGTTAAGCTTACCGGACCGCCGCGCAGCGCTGAGGTCCCGGCCAAAGTTTTCCAACCTATATTCCCACAGTTTCGCGAAGGGGCGCGCTGGTTTTTAAAGAACGGGTCGGTTCCAGGGTCCCGTCTGTGCGTCGGGGTCCTGCGCCTCAGATTCAGAATGCGCTCTGACGCGCGGAGGGAGCGCGTGGGCTTTTAAAACGCGGGCCAGGAGGCTGCTGAGACAGCCAATCACATTACAGACACCAGCATCCTCCTCGCTGCTCTCTCTATGGACGAAACGAACACGTGCACAAACGTATTTCTTTTTTTTTTTTGTTTGTTTTACACTTTTCTTGGAAGTCCATACAATTACGCCACTACACTCTCAGCTCATTAGAGCATTTCAGTCAGGGCTCATGACATAGTGAAGGGCCAAACTGCTGATAAAAGAGTCATTTCTGACCTGATGTAAAAGTTTAAAAAGTTTTCATGGGAATGCTTCAGCCTCCAGAGTTTGAATAAAGGTAGTTTCTACCACTATGATCATGTGATCGTGATTGTGTTACAGCTGTTGACACTTAAAATGTTACATTGGTTTGTTTGTGATTTCTGCTGCGTAGCATTAAAAACTGCTGTAACACTCAAGAGGATTCAGAAGTTGCAAAGACATCAAAACATTTGGCAACGCTGTGTCGCAATCAGCATGTGACACCAGCAGCACAATCTGAAATACAAACTAGAGATAAACAATTCTTAATCAATTTGGAATGTGAAATGCACAACAAAAACACCAAACAACTTCAGCATTTATTTTCTCTGTGCTTGTGACACACTGGACACACATCCTCCAACTTGCGCAAACAAAGACACCAAACACATCTCGTAAAAACCCCGCACCTCACACTATCAGCTCTGCCATTAGACCCAAGGCAGTGTGCACACACACACCAAACAAAGCAGTTCTCTGTGGCATCTGTTTCATGACATCCATTCCCTGCTCTATTTTTGGAGGAGACTATTCCTGGTGCATCATTATGTTCATTAGCACAGTCACATATTATTAAACCATTAACAGACATTATCACCATTATGCAAATGGTTACGTGCAACTACGTCTCCCCAACTCCAACTCCATATTGCATTGCCGTGCACCTGTGTGTGTGTGTGTGTGTGTGTGTGTGTGTGTGTGTGTGTGTGTGTGTGTGTGTGTGTGAGAAAATAAGGGCTGGCATAGAACTATGAAAACTATGAAGGATGGTCCCACTTTGAACCAAGCTTTCAGGACAGAGATCCATCTTCAGGCTGATGTCCAGAGGGACAAATCTAACAAATGGTCCTCAAACATATAAAGGTGGTTTCATCAAATTTATGAACTTCTATTAGAAAAAGGCACAGTTTAAGTCACAAAAGAAGCTTTGTTTTTTCTGTTGGTTCTTCATATCAGCTCCACCTCTTGAGTTGCTTTATGTTAGAAAAAACACACACTATATGATAAAAGGAAAATTGAAAATAAATATCTGTGTATCTGGAAAATACACATCACACCCATCATGAAGTCATGTGCATCAGACGCATTCAGGGTAACCTGTCGTCATATTCTGTCACATTAGACAGATTATTCTTAACGGAGGCAATAAACTAACGGCAATTATTCAGATATTTTTGATCGCATGCTCATCATGTGGTTAAAAAAAAATCTCTTGGTTTCAACACAGTACAATCTAAGCAAACCATTCTGAGTTCATTAAAAATCATGGCTGAACTGATAGTAGAGATTTTGCAGCAAAATTCAAAGGAAGCATTAGCCTAACAGGGCATGTCGACCAATGTCGCCCAGTGACTGAAATTCAAATTGACTGAAATTCAAAAGTTGTCTCTTAAAACAATAAATATTGATTTTAATGTGTGCATTCAAAGAAATGCATGAATTGGGTAAAACTGAAATGATTCAGTCGAGCTACAAGACCAGGTTTTTAATGGATTAAACAAACATCCTCTATTTGTTCATGATTTTTTTTTTTTTTATTTGCAAAACTTTTTATGTTTGACAACAGGAAGCACACTGCAGGGGGGAAAAGGGTTGTTTATTCAACAGTTTCACGCAGTGATTTACGCTCCAAACCACACACAAATGGATACTGATTGAGCTGCTCAACAAAAGACTGTATAGAGCAAAGAAAACACAAAAGAATACAGAACAGAGAGAAACATTTTGCAAAGACATTAAAAGTCCTCTTCAGCAGCCCTATGACTCCCCACACCAACATCACTCTTCCTGCTCTGCCCTAAAACATACACCCGAAGAAACAGAAGTGTTGTGTTGCAAGCCTGCAGCTTTTTTTATGTTTTTTTGGGGTTTTGTTTTTGCTTTTAGTGTCCTGTTGGACCGAAGCATTTGATTTGTAAAGTGTATGCCAGCTTCTACTGTGATCCTGTGTTCCTGACTCTCAAAGAAAAAACACAGCAGCTTTAAGTATTTACTGTCTATTGCAAGTAGGTCAACTGGGAGCCTTAAACAAACCCTTGCTGTATATATATATATGAGCAAAGAAAAATCTTTTCATCACACCAGGATGAACCCATTTGATCCTGTATCTTATCGAAAGGACTTCATAAATCTTACTTTTCGCTTGCAGTTTCAGTCTGGCTGAGGGTGGCTTCATTATAAGACTTCATCCAGCCCAAATTCTGCTGTTCCTGTTTCAGCTAAGTCAATACCATCAGTTCATGAGGAAATCGGGCACAGCTGGATTCCTGCTCAGCCCTGTATTTACAAAAGTGGGACATTTTCCAAGGGTTCCCTCAGTTGGTGCTCTGCTGTGTATCATCATGGATGCACCCCAGCCACCCACCCACTCCACAAGAGTTAGCCCAAGTTGTTGGCTCTGTATTTCTGGAGGGATGGGAACAAAAGCTTTGACTCTTTTCAAGCTACTTGTAAGACATTTGCTTTTGTTGATGGATGGACATTTGGAACATTTGAGGATCAAACCAGGGACATTGTGATTGTGACAGTTTGGGGGATTTTTCAATCAGATAACAGCTTGGCTTGAGTCGGTCTGACTTTTTCTGTCTAAACTATTGTTTGAACGCTGTTTCATTTCACCTGTTTCTTTTGCTGTGACTGTATTCCCATACAGCATGGCAGGTGTACCTGTTGCTGTTAGCTCTTTATTTACTTACAATTTCCTGCTAATTAGCTGTTAATACTCCATTTTTAACAATTTCTGATATTTTGTTATCCAAAGGATTTTGTTGCAAACAGCAAAATCATGAAATGTTGTGTGTTCGCTAGGATGTTTGTGTAGGTTCTCAGTAATCCAGGTTGAGGCAGTCTTAACTGCTTTAGTTGTAGGCATCTGGACTTCTTTTTGCTTTTGAATGTTTCATCTCTCATCTGAAAGGCTTCTTCAGTTCATTTCTTCAGCACTGAATAAACGACAGGTACTTACTACTGAAAGCAAATGCGTTCAAACTTTGGAACCGATATCTAATAGTACTAACAGGGATGCAAGAAAGAAGCTAAACTTCAAACCACAGAGATTTAGTTAGATGCTACAAAAGTACTGAGATCTGAACACTCAGAAACATTCAAAAATACCCTTCTCTCTGGTCTACTGCACGGCATGAGTTGCATCTTGCATCTTGGAGGCTCGTCCTTTAATTCATCTTCACAAATCTCCACTCTCAATTACTGCTCAGCACAAACTAGAAAGACGAATCGGTGCAAAATGGCATGACTTGCTGTGGCTAAAAGAGCAAAAAATTGCAAAAGAGTTGAAAAGTGCAGTTGGTGTTGAAGATTGGATATTGCAATAATAGATATAAAAGAGTCCATAATTGAGTTGGTGGAAGTGGCCGGGGAGAGGAACGTCTGGATCTCCCTGCTCAAACTGTTGCCCCCACGACCCGGACCCACATAAGTGGCAGAAAACGAAACGAAACGAGTCCATAATATTTTTTGATGGCAATGGCGAAAAACAGTCGACAGGTGCGCTTGACAGCCCATTTACGTAAATGGGCTCATTTGTTTTCACTGCCACACATAGTGCACCATCTGTAGCGTGTTAACACCAAATCATGACCATTTTCTGTGAAAAAAGCGACAATCTTCTAGAAAATAATTTCACCAGTTTTGTCCTTCCCGTGGCATTAGGCCTAGGATGTCGTCTTGGAGGCAAGTGCCATCATAGAAACGTACAAACTTAGCTGTGTCAGAGTTGTCACTTGATTTCCTCAACAGTGAGCAACACAGCATCAGCTTCCTCTAGTTAAGCCAAAACAGTTTCAAAAAACACCATTGAATATGTGAACACGGTGGATAAATGTCATTGACACATGTAAAAACATAGTTTTCTATCCAGTCACTGTTGAATTCATGATTTTCTGCATCAACTTTTCTTTTCTTCAGTGATATTTCACCATATCAGTTCTGCTGTGAGCGAGCTAGCAACAAACCTGTGACAATAGTGCCTTGCCTGTCTTTTGTAATCATTAATGGACATTTCTGATGACTGCTACTGACTGGACACAAACAAAGATATTTGACAAGAACCTAAAGTGTGAATTTCAAAAATTTGTCACAGCAAAAATATCAGTCATTCATATATTTTTTCACGTGTTAAATTTTGTTCAATTATAAACAGAGCTGTTTGGTGGACATGGGCCAGTCTGACTTGATCCGCAGGCCAGAGCAGGACAAAACTAATATATATATATAATAGTATGTAGTGATTTTTCTAAAGGCTGAAGGATGGAAATGATGGTTTCACTCTTCTTATGTAGCTTCAGCAACTTTTCAGTTTTACTTCCCAAAAAGATCAAAGGTGAAGAAAAATTCCAAAAATTCCCATTTGACATGAAACATTGTGAAATTTAAAATCAAATTCTTCAAAGCCTATAAAAACGTCCTCAGCCAAAACTCAACCAATTTGCTCCTAACTTACACCACTTATGCGTAATATACGTTTGATCTTGAAAGGTCAAAGGTCAAAGTCTCAACATCGTTTTATCAAAATTACTATATCTCAACATGCCCTGTACAGAATTCTTACAAACTTCAACTGAGGTATCATTGTAGCTCCATGTCAAAAAAAGCCAATATTTAACAGCAGGAAATTGCATTAAAAGGGTTACAGCGCTTGTAATTAGTATTTGATTTTATTTTACCGATAAGTAAATTTGAGCCCTAATAACATTTTAGGCAGGTGTCCCAGCAAAAGAGGGGCTGTTGGGCTTTGGCAATGGCATGTGCTCCTGTATTGTTTGTTGATCTGATTGACTGCTAATCCAAGACTCTCATAAGGTTCAGGCTAAATATTTCTTTAAGTGCCTGCCTTTTCTATACAGATTCCTAAGACGACTTCTCCAGCAATTGTTTGTAAAAGACCATCTGCTTCAGGTTTGAATTCTTCCACCTACTGATTGTATGACAAAAAATGAAAAGTCACACTTGCCACAAGAGAAAACTTAAGTTTAACATATTTGAATAATTCCAAGTGGAATGCAGCAAATCAATACAGCAAGGTTTCCACTGGCCGAGTGTGCGACACATTACAGTAAGGTGTGAGCCTATGTATGTGTGTGTGTGTGTGTGTGTTTCTGTGTCCGTGTGTCTTGCATGTGTCTGTTTTGATCAGATAAGTGGTACTACCGTCCTTCCTTACCAAAGGAAATACCTCAGGGTTTCTAGTGAAAAAAGTTTCAGAAAAAACAAAAGCCACTGGCATCCTCACTCACCCTCTCTGTTTTTTATGTACTTCTCCGGGGTCATTTCAAGCAAATCCGTTCCGCTTTGAGCGAGGGACCCCCAGAGCCCCAGACCCAAAGGTCTCTGAATTTATAATCGGGCCAACCCTGGCCCTGATCTGCCCGAATGGACATGTGTTTTTAGTTCATTACATACTGTATTTTGATTTTGTTTATTTGATCATATCTGTGTCTCTGGTAAAACAAAGGCAAGCCCAGGTCAACCCCACTGCCAAGGGGGGACCTCATGTGCAGTGAACTGCACCAGCAAAGCCTCTTTCATTACATTCTTTCAAACAGTGGGCCTCAGAGGAGCATTTAATAGGTGACAAATGCAGTGGTAGGCTTACTGCCAAAGGGTTAGATTAAAAACAAAAGTTAAATAGCCTATCAGCACTTGTGCTCATTAAATACATGCAGGTTAGACCGCCAATACATCCCTGGTAATGTTCATGGTGCTGAAAGGTTGTTGTTCAACTGGCTTTCCTCTACCCCTAAACAGTTCCCTGAAAACCCCAAACACACTTCCACAAGATGAAAAGTAACACTATATACAGACATACATGCAATCATTTCTGTAATTCAGCAATCCTGACCCACCCTGGGAACAGGAACAGTGACACCCAGCTGAAATGGACAACTGGGGAACTTGCTGAAAACATCCGGTATATTATTGGCAGGTCCAGAAGCACAATGTTAGCGTAAAAAAAGACCATTTTTCCCCCCCTTTCAGCAACAATGTGAGACAGCTAGTGTCATAGCCAGGATAGGTGGTTACTTCCTCTACACTTTTTCCCTGTGCAGGAAGCTGCCGATAACACAAAGAAAGCAGAAGAGATGGATAACACTTCATTACACTTAGTGTTAACAGTTAGACTTGTCTATTTCAGCAAATGCTCTGGCATTGGTGAAAAATTCTAATATCTGTGGTTAAGGATACACAACCATATAAAGTATCATATTTTGTATCCGTTTCATTCTTGTGGGATAATTTGGTTGACGCAAACAAACAAACAAACAAACATCATTATCTGCTTGTTACTCTCTTTATTATTAACGCAGAAGTAAAAGTGGTTGGTCAGTGGTTGCTGACAAAGTGCAAGTAAAAATATGAGAGAAAAGATGAGACAGAGGAAAGGGAAGAGGAGACTGACAGTCTGGGAATGGATGGAAAGTAACCCTCCCGTATGCTACCACAGTCAATAACAGAGATAATTGTGGCTGACTCCACGACAACAGTGGCCATAAAGCCAATTGGAGCTATGGTATATGGCTGGTATAAAAGAAAACGCAGTGATGCTTCGGCAGCACAGGCATCACTGCAGGTCATCTGCGTTAATGAATAGAGGTATCTTCTGTCAGGCTACCACTTCAGGGCGTGTTGTATGAATTAAAGGGAACAGTGCACTTTTATGCCATCCAGTACGCCTGAGAGAAGGCAGTGAGTTGGCTGTGGTGCAGGCACCAAAAGCATTTATGTCTTTTCCAGTGTCTGTTCCCTCAACCTGAACATTTCATGCTGATCCACAGCTGAGAAAACATCTTTTTTATTGCCGTCTTTGGAAACCCCAAAACACTTTGTATTCATCTGTCTTTTTCTGTAAATATCTGCCGCACTTTTTAATCAAACCCTACAGGGAATGCCCATTTGAAAAGTCTTCCATTTGGCGAATGGTGGTGGGGTGCCCACACGCAGGCACCAAAAAGGAGAGCTGGTACAGTTCTGTGATATTTATTTTAAAAAAAACAAAAAAAACAACGCTTATTTAACGTCCTACACAAAAGGAGCAAAACCAGTAGAGAAGTCCAGTGCGGGCAGACAAATCCACGAGGGACAAGACAAAATCAGAATTCGAGCAGGCAATATCCAGAAACAAAAATACCAACACACACCATGACACTATGAAGGAAATGCCAAGAGACAATGCTGAGACAATGCACCATCCGCGGTGCATCTTGGGAGACCCTGCCGTCTTCAAGCGTTGGGGTGCCCATGCTCTGTCTGCCCCCCCCCCACAATTTTAATTGCATTCACACAACCTACACTCAGGTTTTGTCGTGGTGGGTCTCGGACCACCCTGTTTAGGGGGGTGGGTACTGGGGGGGCTCTGACCTCTCTGGTGCCTGGTGGGCTCCACTTCAGGGGTCTAGGCGGGTCCCTGGTTGGTGGAGCTCTGTGGCTGTGGGCTGGGCCTGCGCTGGGGCGGATGGCCCTGGGTGGGCCCGAGGGGCTTCTGCTCCCAAATCCCCCTGTGGGCCTCGCCCAGCTGGGGGCTGCCGCCTCTGTGTTTTCTTGCTGGTTCTCGCTTGGGTCGGGCTTGTGGCTGTCTATGGGCTTGGTGTGCTGGGGCCCCTCGTGTTCTGAGAGGTCTTTGGGTGCTCTGGTGGCCTGGGTCATGACCTTCAGGCTGGGGGGATGGTGTTCAGCTTCCCTCTTCAACTACCTACAACATCCAATGACTGACTGACTGACTGACTGACACACACACACACACACACACACACACACACACACACACACACACACACACGATGGATAGTTGTGTGAATGCAATTGCCTCATGAACACTACTGGGTTAGTCCTTTAGCAATTTTTGTTACAATAGTAATTGTACAGTATGTATTTTGGGCTCTCTTTGCTACCACGGCCAATACTATGGTAAATTTGCATTGTAAGCCCTACGGTTAGTGCAGTTGTTGCAGTAAGCTATTATAGTTATAATGGCACTAATTTTTACTGTTGTTATTGTAGTTGTTTTTGTTGCAATTGTTATTGTAGTTGTTTGTTTTGTTGTGCTCTTCTTGTTCCCCAACCCCGTCTTCCCTAACTTGTCTCTTTTGTCTCTTTCTATCGACTTTTTTTGCTTCACGCAATCCAGTAGCTATGCCAATAAAATTAAACACAAATTTCAACAGGAGGAGTATATCAGACTCCTCCTTTGTAGAGCAAATCTGTTTTAGCACAAGGCATCCAGAACCTTCACACAGCATGCCTCAGCTGCTGAACAGGAAAGATAAAAGAAAAAAAAAAAAAAAGGCATAGTAACACCAGGGCTCTGTGGTCTGGTGGAGGGACACTGGGTTAATACGCCCGTTTCATATTATGAGCTTCTTTTTATCTGTTAAATGTGTCAATTTATAACTGTAACAAATGACTTTACCAAATAAACACTGATAATAGGAATCATTGCCAATTTAGAGATTAAATATGGTTATTATATTAATAATATCCTCTGTTTTGGAATATGAATTACTGAGAGTAGCTGCTCTTCATTTCTTCATGACAAATTGATCAAGATGAAAAGTTTGCACTCCCTACCTCAGCTCTAGGGTGATTTTTTTTTTTTCTTTTTCCCCCCAAAAGGAATAGTGTCTTCGTCTTCATGCTCCCTTTCCTCTCCTTTGTGGTCATTGCTAATGATGTATTTGTGTGCCGACCACATGTAAAGTTTGTTTAAAAGGATTATTTGAGCTGGTATGGGAGATGTAAACATTTTTTCAGGCTTGCATAATGAAAACGTGTAGACATGAAGTAGGAAAACACTGCAGTGTCAGCCTTCATTTGCAATGGGCAGATGGTGAACCTGGCTCATTTAGATAGTTGGAGGGAGACAGACTGACTTCATGTCAGATTAGTTTGCTTGATGCTGATGCTCCAATTGAATTGAATTGAATTAGGGCTGTCCTACCTAGCCCTTAGTTATGCTGCTATAAGCTTAGGTTGCTGGGGAAACACTCCATGATACAATGAGCTCTCTTCGCTCTCCCCTCTGACTCAGACTCCATCTCTGCTCTTCTAAATGTCCATATCCAAAGAAAACACTATACTAACTTTACTTCTTCCCCGGTGCTTTATCATCCTGCAGGTCTTTCTAGGTTGTGGCGGGAGCTGCCGCTGTGGTCCTGCCTGATGCCTCCTGCTCACATTAGGACAGGAGATTCTGTGAATTGGATCCTAGACTGGATTTCTAAGCGCAAATTGGGATCCACAGAATACAATGGCTTCTGGATCACTACACTTCACATATCCCTGGATTTAGAGATTCCACATACTCTTGGACTCAGTGACTACATTAGCAACACTCAGATCTTGCTACATGGACTATGACTCCTGGACCAACAGAATACACCTGTGTCTGGATCACTAGACTTCCCATACACCTGGATTTATAGATTCCACAGACTCATGGATGTTTTATATATTCTAAGTAAACTTATCTTGTATTCTGTACAAGTGACGTCGATTGCACATCCATTGCAGGAAGAAGGATCCCTCCTCTGTGGTTCTTCCTGAGGTTTCTTACCGTCCCTGTTTAGGGTTTTTTTTAAGTTTTTCCTCACCTGGTTCGAGGGTCTAAGTGCAGAGGATGTCACATCTGTACAGTTTCTCAAAGCCTAGCGAGATAATGTGTAAATTGATTTTGGTCTACACAAATAAAATTTGATTTGAAAACATTGGGCTACCAAGACAATTCTGTCAGAAAAAGACACATGCCAACAGACGCCACTAATTCAGGAGGTTGTCTTAACGTTCATCTGGACACTAAAGAGAAGTTCTAAAAGGTATATAACATTTTCACATTCAAATGTCTAAGACTAACGTGATATTTGTTACATGTTTTGAGTTATGTATATTATGTTTCCACCAAAATTCAGAAAGGAATTCTTTTTTTAAGATATGTTTTTAAGGTTTGTTTGATTTTTCGTTTACGATGTTTGTGATACCAAAAAAAAAAAAAAAAAAGTTAAGTGTCAGGCTGAACTGACCTCAGGTTTAGGAGTGTTAACTCCACAATCAAGCAAATGGAATGTGGTAGGAAGTTGTCTGAGCAACATGTGAAACACAAAGCCCATCATCAATCAGGACTGATGAGGAGAATCCAGTCAAAGTTAACTCTAGGGTCAATGATGTCAACATAATATTACCATCATTATGTCTGGGAAGTTGAATGAAAAACAATTCGTTTTTGTTCTTTTTATTGGTCATCCATGAGGCCATGCCTAAGGCTGTCGACCAGTCAGAGGATGGGTCCCAGGCTTCTTGGCTGATCTTTTTTTAAAGGAGGCTGTAATCAACTACATGCTCAGGAGGATTCAAAATACAGAGACTCAAAGGGAGGTTCTTAATCAGGAAGTGGGTCAGCACCGGGAGATTAAACTAACAAGAGAAGGTACGATTTAAGGGGACAGGCAAACTCAGTAATCAAGGGACAAAACAAAATCAAACATGAGGAACTCACAAGGAAATAAACCTGAATTGCTCTCTGG
>KV751330.1:6955302-6979195 GCA_001698575.1 Mola mola | reverse complement strand
TTGGAGGCAAAATAAAACAGGAAACACAGAATGACCCTAACAGACAGACACTTAACACTACCCGACCCTGACAGCTGTCATCTTCAGTAATACACATTCAGACCATCTGCACTTAAAGAAAAGGAAAATTTTTTGCCTCATCGCTTCTTTCTCATGAAAATTTAAGAAAACTCAAGACCTTGCTTACAATAAAGTTAAAAATATGAATCCTGATAAGCAATAAAAGAAACAGATCAAATATAATAAAAGCAGACACACAAAGACTATGAATCTATACATAGCAGCTTGATTTTGGAAGCAGGAAGCTTGAGGCAGAGGTGAATGTACAGACCAACTTGGTTTTTTATTTTACTCACCATGCAAACGAAACACATATACAAACTACCTTGGCCCACGGGCGGCATGTAGCCCTGACAGCAGCAGTGCTTGATGGAAACTGCCAGCCCTATATAGCCTGCCACTAATCATGACCTCAACCCCACCACAGTACAGTCAAATTTACACCTCCCCCCAGCGTAAAACTACCACACACTACCAATTATAACAAATATCATATAATACACCCTTACAAATGATTAGCATGCACTTCATTTGTTATACACGTTAAAATAACATTTACAAAACCCCTCAACAGCAATACCAAAGCTTACAAGCACCCCTTCACTAATCACAAAGTGGTATGGCCCAAAACCGTTTAATCACTGCCATTAGCACAGGGGAACCGTTTGGAGTGAACACCTGGTGAGGAAACAGAGCTTAGTGACCTGAACACAATCCATGTAGCAACAATTTGCAACCTGAAAAATGCATTCATTTGTTTGTTTCTTACAAGTCAGGCCTCTCTAATCCACCCAAGCAGAACAGCAACATCTGCATAAATATGATACAAACATTAATTAAACATTTAATACTTCTGTGTTTGTGTCTGACTTACTACTACTGCCACTTTTCAATGCTATCAATTGTGCTTCAAGTGCTAGTGCCAACCAGAAAGCCTGGTAAACAATGAAAGTCACCAATGCTAACAGTGCTAACAATTCTAGCCCACCTAGTAATGAAGAGGACTTTCATTACACTGTCGCAGGTTTATCATGGAGGCAGAACAGGCTTAAAAAGTTTAAGCTTTCAACAACAACATATAATAAGCTGAAATGATGTTTGGTTTTGATGGTTATTAGTCATTTAGTGTTAAGATGAGGTTATTGAACTCAGTGTTTCTGTCAATCAGGCAGAAGTGATTCATAGGAACAGAGCCTGCTCATTGTGTTCATACACTAGCGAAATGGTACAAAAAATAACCCCAGTTCTTTGACCTACACAAAACCAGTTTTGCATGCACAATTAAATAAAATGTAGCTTAATTGGCGTAGAAGTTTGCTTAACTCTTGATAACCCCTTGACTCTAACAATTGTCAGAGTGGCTGCAGTTATGGAAAAAAAAGACCCAACTTGATAACTACTGGAATATCCCTTTAAGGACTTTCTTTGTACATGCATGCATGAATTATTTTCATGTTTCTTAAAATCCTTGTTTACTCATGTATGTTGTTTATGCAAGAAAGTCAGAGGTATCATGCATACGGTAGGTTTGCAGGGCAGATATGTCGAAGTTATCTGTCCTACAGTTAAATATCACCGTGGTGCATGTAAATGTCTGTGTGGCCTCCCCTTAGGAATGCTGAGTATTTGTCTTGTTTGTTTGCTGTGGTTAGTAAAGTGTTTGCACTGTGTTTGTGTATACATGCATATCTTTGGGTTATTTATGCAATTTAGGGGTTCAACAATAGTCTCATATGTCCAATTACTGGCTGGCAGACAGCTTAATGGAGGAAAATGTTGATTTTTTTTTCTGGTCAGATGAATTTTCTGTCCATCTGTTGTAAACTTGTTTCATAATCATGGATTCCTTTGAGGAGAGGAAAAGAGGAAGATTCTCAAAAATTAAAGGATGTGGAAACATCTGAGAGTGATTTGTGACTTTTTTGATTTGACATTTACCCAAAAGATTTACAGAGAACTTGTTTGGGATTCTGATCTGAGGATGGTCTTATTTACACAGATTTTACAATGATATATTCCTGAACCTAGCCAGTTACTTTTGTTGCTTGAATTTAACCAAACTGCGACAGAAAAATGTAAAGAAAAAATTAAAACATAAAAATACAGTGTAAGGGTCTGCTGGTGTCATGTGTCTGTCAGTTAGGGTCAGTTAGTATTTCCTCTCTTGTTTTGAAATCCCTATGTGTTTATTCCCCACTTCATCTCTACTCTTGTACCTCAGGTGTGTTTGATTATTCCCTCTCCCTAATGTGTCTCACCTGTGTCCAATTGTCTACCTCTCCCTCGTGTATTTAACCCCTGCGTTCCCTTACACCTGTGCCAGTTTGTCTTGTTTTCTTAGTGAGCAGTCCAGCGTATATTTCATGTGAG
This sequence comes from Mola mola, assembly GCA_001698575.1. Lineage (NCBI taxonomy): Eukaryota > Metazoa > Chordata > Actinopteri > Tetraodontiformes > Molidae > Mola > Mola mola. The sequence continues at coordinate 6,976,765 of KV751330.1, read as the reverse complement.
TCTCCTTGTGCTTGATCATTATTCTGTGTTCCGATTACTGAGTTTGCCTTGTCTGTACCTTTACCGAGTTTTGAATTCCCGGTTTGACGTTGTTTATTAGAACAACTACTGATTTAAAAAGCCCCCCCGTGTGACTGTACTATTGGATTCTCGGTTTCCCAAACCTGATAACAAGGCTTTAGACACAAGATTAGACTCTACTGTTTTGGGTGAAAGTCCTTTGTATAGCCCTCACACACACAACAACAACTTGCTTAGCATCCAAAGTTGTTCTCTATGCTATGTGACCTGAATTCATGAAGGCTTTCTACAAGAAAGCTCATAAATTTCTGAGAAAGATCCCTAACAACCAACTTTTTCTAATGTAGGATTTTTCCTGTCATTAGCTGGACATCTGCCTTAGATTTTCTTTCATCGGTTGATCTGATCTGGTCTCTAAAATACCATCATCACCATTTTGAGGGATGGTTCAGAAGGATAAACTGTAGCTGAGCTTTTCTTTGTCATATTTCCTATTTGTCTACTTCACATAGTTTTTTTTTTAAGATTTATGTAGAATATGTTTTTACTTAGTCCTCCAAAGACTGATGTTTCAAGTGATCAGTGATAATCTCATTAAACAAAATATGAGCTTATCATTACTTCCCTATCCCATCCCAAATTCTTAGATAAATAAGAGTAAAATGCCATTGAACTTTCAGACTTGTGTCAAAAGTGAGAGCAAGGTCGAATATCTAATATGTTTTTATAGTACATAATAAATTACAACTGCGTAACTACCATAGTAATAGTAATATCCAATACAACACCCAGTCAGTATGACCATGTTGCCTGTTTTAGTGTTGCCAACAAAGATAATGAGATGTGCTTTTGTCGGTTAGTTACAGGAAATGAATGCTGTTTCAATGACTTGTTGATGACGATTTGGGGTCAGAAGGAGACACGCGGCTCATGCCAGCATCATGACTTGGGCCCTCTTCAGTCAACTAAGATTTGGTGGGAAGGCTTCCCGTATGCTTGGTGGGAATAACAAGTGAGCCATTGTGTATGCTTGAGTGCATGATTGTGTGCGTGTGAGTGTTTTAATGATGGTGGGACTGAAAAGATCGGGCACAACCCTAATGAATAGACCATGACCAGGTGTCATGTGATGGGTCAAAGCAAACACAATGGACACTTGAAAGAGAGGAGTAAACAACTTTAACCCCTGTTTGTGTGTATCGTCTCTGTATCCAGCTTGCTGCAGTCACCACTCACACACAGCACAGTCAGACATCCTTACAGGAGCTTTCAACAGCCATGTAAAATCTTGCCGCTCCATTCCTTCAGTGTTTATGCTTTGTTTTAATCCTGTTCACCCTGTAAAACTCTGTCAATAAGGGCTGTGAAGGGCAAAATATCTCCAACATGTGTGTTTTCTCATTATTGTGTTTATAAATCACTATTGACTTTTTTCATGTGTTCTACCAATAATCCCTCAAGATCAGAGGCCTGTAAAATGAAGCAATTTCATCATACCCAGAATATTGTTTAGTAGTCTGGCTTCACAAACCAATCACAATTGCACCAGCGGTCACACAAACGTAATCAACTCAAGATTTCCTTCCCTTTTTCTTTCTTGTCCCAAAAATATTTTCGTTGACTTTTTTGAATACGTTTTTATTACATACTGTGTATATATATATTCAACATTGTTACATCGTATACATAGTAACAACTACGAGCATCAAAACAGCCCTTTCTCGCTCATTCATTCAAAGAGGTAGTGTTTCCCAATAGCAAACATGAAAAGCCTAAACAAATACAAAGACTTTAAACACATAATCCATAAAAAATTAACAAAAGAGTAACAGTAAATTGCAGATGCCAAATGCAGGAAGCACATTTGGCCACCAAACAAATACTGTGAGACTTTGTAGTGTTAATTATTAAATAAGCAAAATATAATTTACACACCATTAGAGCATGCAGTATTTATTAGGGTTAGGGTACATTCAGCAATGTGGGTCCTTGGGCCATCTTGACATCTCTGCTCACCTAGTAATGGCTTTAAGACTGCTGCAAATGTGTCTTCTGCAAGGTTTTGTTTGCCACACAAGGAAACACAATCAATGCCTGGTCTCAAATACTTTTCAATTGGTGTATATCTTCAATAAATTGTTTTGTAGAAAACTCACAAGATTGGCCACTGCTTTCTGGGATCTAAATTAAGTAAATCCATGTACAAGTTCTGCTGGAGTGCAGCCAAAGTGTAAGTAATGATTGGACAATGATGACTTGCATTACAAAACAACTAGTTTGGTAATGACAAATAGTTTTTCTTAAGAAATAAATCAATTTCTAAGCATAAATTAAAAGTATTTCCCACTGTTTGAAGCTAGTGTGTTGTATGTTGTTTTTCACAGTGTGGTAGAAGGCGTCAGAGGCAAACCTCAGCTGTTACTCCCAGAGGAGAGACTAACTCTTTACAGTGTGGTCTCGATTAACCATGACAGCCCACGCAGACTCTGTGGATATGTACATCCCCTACCAAACCAATTTATTAAGGGACAGAAAAGAGACAAATACATTTCACTGCAGGCAATGAGGAATGTATAAAAAGAGAAAAAGAAAAGGAATTTGAGTCTAACATGGGTATTACCAAAATGACACTGCTCCTCTCCTCCTCATTAATTTTCCATGCTTACTGCTTAGGAAAAACCTCTAATTCTCCCTTTTTTTGCTTCACTGATTGACAAGAGTTTTTTTTCATCCTCTTTTCTTAGAGAAAAACTGACAGCTACAAAGTGATGTTTGTCTTGACCCTGAACAAATCTCTCTCTATGTGAATAATTATTTTCAGAACTTCAGTTTTTGCTTAAAATTCTGTAGCAGTTTTGGTGTAAAATTCTTCCTTGCAGTAAATCTAGTGTCCAGAGATAAAGCACATTTGGGCACTAATATTAAACTATATTGGAAATGTCTCTTCATGATTTTTATATAACATCTGAGAGTCAAATACTCTCTTGGTCTTTGAAAAGAATCTTCGTTTTAAGATCTTTGTATTATGAATGAATGAATTAATACATCGAGCTATATTAAGATATAGATGTTTTTTAAATCAGTTTCTACAAACTTACATTTTAACTTTTTATTTTAGCTTTTTATTTCCTCTGGTATTTCCATCAAGTTTATATATAGCTGTCATTGATCATTTTGTGTACAGGAAAAAGAAAACTTTGGTAGGTTGAACCTCTTGCAAGATCATTGAGAAAAGGAATGACACCTCTGTGGCTGCCATGAAGGACAGATGCACTCACCACAGGCACAGTATTCTCTGATTTAATTAATTAAAGAAAAGATAGAGTATACAATGAAGGATCAGCAATAGTAGGACAATGTGGCAGTGGACTCAGCAGTTGGTGGAAATTATGTCTGTGCAGAGAAAAGGGTGATATAACAGATTTCTAGCATTGATAATGGGGGTTTATTTTGTTTGTTAACCAGCAAATACACTCATTTTCCAAATTGTGGTGCTTTTGTATGTGTATTATTAAAAATCTTCTCCATTTAAAAATCAGTTTTGTTATATTGAGGTCCCTAAAGCATTTGATATGGACTAAACAGATTTCTGGCCAGAGCTTGGCTGACTATCAAGATGTGAACAGATGTGCTTAAAACGCCTTTTCAGATATGAATAACTTTATGTGAGAAAACCATTGAAGATATTATTTATAGCGAAGTGTTTCTTTAAAATGTGCCATTTATCAAAAGGATTTTATTTTAAACAAGAAAAAAAACACACTTACATTTTTTAAATGCATTAATTCTGAATTGATTGACCCTCATCCTTTTTTTTTTTTTTTTTTTTTTTTCCCTCAAGGAAAATGAGAAGCTTTTTTATGATTTGGAAAAGAGATGCACTGATAAGACTATGAAAATGGCCTCTTTGTCTGTGTGCGTCATTGAGCAGACGAAAATAAACCAGTGACACAAAATATTCCCAACAGAATATACAGTCACTGTTGCAGACACTCGCACTGTTCACAAGTTGCACTGCTGCGGTGGGCCCTTGTTTTTAGGGTGAGCAGGGTGGTGTTAAAACAGTGGAGAATGGGTATGTGTGGAAGATGATATAATAGCGTGGACAATGACTGACAGATGTAATAGGTAGCGGCCTCACTAACTTGTCCCCCAAACCTCAACTTAAGAGCATCCATAACCAATCAGCTTGGTCGTTAACCTTTCCCTCTGAAGGTGGGCAAAACGCACAATCTTGATGTGGCTTGAGTTCTCCATATTCAAAGAGTGTCACGTGCAGACATGTGTAGGTATGTACACGCACATACATAAAAACCTACACACATAGTGGGAATGCACTCAGTTTGCGTCCTTCAATGAATTACACATTTTAAGAGACACAACCTATACAGAAATAAATAAACAGCTTCAACACACAACAATCGTGTATTGTGACATCAGTAAACTGTAAGGTAGAATTATGTCTACTGACCTTACCCACAGTATACAGATACAGAGAGGACAAAACAAAAGATCAAACGTTTGAGTTTCTGTCCATCCAGGATCGATACTGTGGCAACTTATTATATGGAACAACTGATTCCAGTTGTGATGCTGTGTAAAATGTGACAACGTGTTTCTTAAAATGTGAGATAATTTACCATTTCTAACAAAGTTCTTATGCTTTATTTTCACAGTGGAAGAAAGAAGAAAACTGGTGTAGAAAAATACCATCCTATGATCCTCATGTGCACATTACCACATGATGATGTATACTATATATGAGGTAACCGTGCTCAGGCCCGGTTGTGCAGACCAGAGAGGGACTGAGGAGGGGGGACAATTTGATAAGATGCATCAGGCTTGTTATCAGCACACAGTTCAATAGCCACCGTCCATCATGGTCTGGAGGTGCATTAGTTCACATGGCATCATGGGTAACCTGAACATTTGTAAGGCACCATTAAAGCTGAACGATATATATGGATTTTGCAGCAACATATGCAGCTAAGTACACAATGTCTTCTTCAGAGATGGTCTCGCTCATTTCACCGAGACAATGCCAAACCGCATTCTGCGTGTATTACAGTAGCATGGCTCCGCAGTAGAAGAGTGTGGTTGCTATATTGGTCTCCCTGCATGCCCAACTTCTCATCTATTAAATATATTTTCCACAGTATATAAAAAATGAACAACAAAGGAAGCGTCAAACTGCTGAGCAGGTGAAATCCTACATCAAACAAGCAGGAATCTCCAAATTACAGCAATTGGTCTCCCCAGTTCCTAAACACTTACAGAGTGGTAAAGGAAGAGTAATTCAACTGCGGTTAAACATGTCCCTGTTTTGGATCATCTTGCTAGTGTCAAGTTCTAATATATTAAAATTTTTTAAATTTCTGAATTTTAATATTTGGTGTTTTTAAAAATCATTGAAATGACATTTTTTGAAATGGGGTACCAGAGTACTCATGGAAAATTGGTATCTCGCAAGTTTTTCTTTCGTGTCAAGCAGTAAATAGCAGTTAATATTTTTGACATTGAATTTCCTGCATTGTAACTAGTGCATGTGGGCAAACTGCGATGAAACTGCTGAACTGATTATATCTAGCAGCATTAATCTATGGCACTTATGTGTGACTGACTGTTTCTCCAATTATGTGCCGTAATGGGCAAACTGTGTTGAGTCTGTGTAATCTGAGTCTAGCAGGGACAGTATTTATATTCCAGGATGACAAAGTCATGCCTCACCAAACCTATGCTTTGACCAACCTAAAAAACAGTGTAGCTTCCACAGATGCACATATGTTGCGATTTATTAAATAGCATAGCAATAGTTACAACCTAAGCATTTATAGGCAAATTCTGACAATATTTGACACAAATATCTAACTGGACAATATGATAAAAAATATGAGATTTTAAATCCAAAAGGTCAAAGGTCAGGTTCACTATGATATTGTAATGATATTGATATTGTATTCTGCTACAACACTCTTCTGAGAATTATTCAACACCATAACTCAGGAACAGAAGAAGAGATTGTGGCTGTGGCCTTGAAACTGTGCTGATTGCATAGATCTTCTCTGTTGCTTTACTTCTTTGTGGTAACATCCATATTTGAATCAGTGCATGCCACGACACAGTCACTGGTTTTTCTGATATCGTCATTCAAGATGGTGCCACGGATGGGTGCCTCGGTACTTCACACTTGGGTACTTTGTGTCTTTTTGGGTAACCTGGTACACTGTTTTAAAGGATGCTTATCGCTCTGTTCCCCATGCAGCTGTAGGTCTCTGATCAATGTATGATTCATCTCATCCTGACCTACAGGCAGATATTATAAAACTTCTAAGCCTGTTGTTAGGACTGTGAGGAAATGGACTGAGGAGTCAAAGCTGGAGTTACAGGCCTGCTTTGATTGTACTGATTGGAGTATATTGAGTATATTGAGTATATGAACTCACTGACACTGTGACATCATACATCAGCTTTTGCGAAAACGTGTGTGCAGACCAAGACCTTCTGCACATACAACAACAACAAACCATAGTTCACGCCAAATTTTAGGAAGCTGCACCAAATCAAAGAGGAGGCACACAGAAATGGGGTTGGGCACTGTATATGCAGGCCAGAAACAAGCTGACCAACGAGATCAGGGTAGCTAAAATGAGCCTGCAGTTTGCTTACCGGGCAAACAGGTCCGTGGATGATGCAGCCATGCAGACTGCACTGCATCCTGCATCACCTCAACTCCCCAGGGACATTCATGAAGATCCTGTTTGTGGACTTCAGCTCGACGTTCAACACCATCATCCCTGAAATCCTCCGACGGAAGCTCTCTCAACTCACAGTACCTGCATCCACCTGTCAGTGGATCACCAGCTTCCTGACTGACAGGAGGCAGCAGGTGAGGCTGGGTAGCATCACATCCAGCACCTGGACCATCAGCACTTGTGCCCCCCAGGGGTGTGTCCTCTCCCCATTGCTCTTCTCCCTTTACACCAATGACTGCACCTCAGGGGACCCCTCAGCGAAACTCCTGAAGTATGCGGACGACACCACAGTCATCGGTCTGATTCAGGAGAGTGATGAGCCCGCCCGCATACAGACGGGAAGTAGAAAAGCTATTCCACTGGTGTAATCAGAACCACCTGGAGCTGAATCTGCTCAAAACTGTAGAGATGATAGTGGACTTCAGGAGAAGCCCCCCGACACTACTCCCGCACAGCATCCTCAACAACACAGTGTTTAGTGTGGACACCTTCAGGTTTCTTGGATCCACAATTTCACGGGACCTGAAATGGACCTCCCATGTAGACACTTGTTTAAAAGACGCCCCAGCAGAGGTTATACTTCCTATGACAGCTCAAGAAATTTAACCTGCCCCAGGAGCTGCTGATCACCTTCTACACTGCCATCACCGAGTCTGTCCTTTGCAATTCCATCACTGTCTGGTTCGGATTGGCCACCAAACAGGACAGGAACAGACTGCAAGAGACAATCAGGTCTGCAGAGAGGATAATTGGGAACAACCTGTACCGGTCAATGGTGAACCCTAACAACACACACACAATCTGTTTAAACTCCTCCCCTCTGGTAAGCGTTACAGAGTGCGGTACACCAAGACCACGTGGCACAGAGACCGTTTCTTCCCCCAGACTGTTGCTCTATCAACTATCAGTTGCAGAGCGTCAGGGAAACTTCTTGCAATAAATCTCTACTTCATATGCATATTTGCACATCTCTTCATTGCATCTATTGTTTGAAATACATGCTCTTTATATAATTGCACTAATCATCTCCTACATTGCACTAGACACAGACTTCTATCTTTAGTCTATTTATTTTTTTTTACTTTATTCTATTTTGTATATTTTGTACATTGTGGTGTATCCTCTCCCCACTGCTCTTCTACCTCTACACCACTTCTACAGAGATGAATTTTAAGAATTTTACCAAACCTAAAGATTTTTGAAAATTCTTGCATCGTTGCACCAAAGTTCCAGTAACAAAAACCTGTAAAAATAAAAAAAACTATGATAAATCATATACTATTACTATCATTATATACTCCTATTATACTAGTTGTCTAAAAAATATTTTATTAAAGTAGATTCTTTCAAAATAGCTTAAAGGATAACAATGCAATCTAAGACTAACGTGTGTTTAAATAAAGGTAGAATGAAAATAGAATGAAAAAGTAGTGCTGTCAATGAGAGATAAAAAGTAAAACTGCACTCTAATAAATGTAATAAATTATTGCACACGATATAAGAATAAAATTAAAAGTAGTCTTGCACATGAATTAAGGGGAAAAAAATTACATATGATACACTTTTGTGATATTGTACAAGTTAGTACTGATTTTTTTGTCATTAGTGGCTGCTATGGGTGGAGGCTGGAGTTGAGTGGGAGGTCACACACACAACCTTTACCCAGGAAACTAGAGTTTGAAATTCCATTTGAAAGTGTCACTATGTATTTTCTTAACCTAACCACGTGGTTTTTGTGCATAAACCTAATCAAAGTAATGCAGACCTTAGGAAAGGGCTTTTGGAGCACAATGCCATATTCCAATGGACTTAGTGGGTCAGTAATGGATGTTCAAGGGTAAAGCCTATGACAATCGTCCATCGGAGATGAGGTGGCATGAGAACAGGTTGGTGTGGAAATTATAGAAGCACAGTTGTATTTACAAAATCAGTTCTCCCTCAAACGTTGCTGTCATTTAATCATATCCAGAGTGTCGCTCTGAAACGTGATTGTAAAAGGATACAGGCTTGGGGATACTTTGTCAAAGCGGTGTCAGTAAAAACAGTCCCCTTAGTGTATCATTCCACACAGATCTTTATCTGTATTTTACAATTATTTGGAGGGACTTTCTTTCTACTATTATGTACACAAACACTAGAACTGCAAGGAGTCATCTCTGCTTTACAGACTGAAACAAATCTCTTTTTGTGCAAATGGAGGAGGCAGCCGATCATGTGCTTGATATAATCTTTTTATGAAGTGGTAATACAGTAGCCTTCTATTTTCTAATCAGCAGGGTCAGCCTCAGCAGTTTGGCCTCTCAGGAAGGTTTTGTTTTATATGGAGTTGCAACCACTGGAATGATATTGTCAGCAGTAGAGGAGAAGTCCTCTATTATTACTTGACTTTTAGAGCTGGTTTTCCAAGCAAGTTTAACTTTCTCTCACTGTGTTGCATGGGTAAAGTAAATTACAATACTCTAATTCCCTAAACTAAATATACAAATGTTGTGATGATAACACTTTTTGGATCAAAATGTTCATGCCCTTAGCTAGAAACTTGAGCGCTTCAAGGCAGGGACACTGAGAGGTCAATTCGATTGATGGGGGACAAACCAAATAATACAATGGTCATGTGTATCACATGCTAACGTCCTCTCTGGCTAAGAGGCACATGCTAGCTGCCTTCTCTAAAGGTACTGCAGAATGGAGGCAGAACAAGCTTGGAGTGTTCCAGTCTCCTTTTTGGAGTTCACTCATCAATGAATTTGTTTTACATCAGTCACTGAGAAGATATTATTTACAAGATACCTTATATGTCTGTCTAATCCCAATCTGAGAGAGTTGCGTAGCCTGGTAGCTGTTAACTCCGTCTTGCAAAACAGGCTAAAGAGCTGACCTCAGTCCCAACAATTTGGAATTAGTTAGGAATTATTCAGATCTTCTGAATGGATATGGAGATAATATTTCACTGAGGGAGATGTGAATCTTCACCCGAACCACTGTGGCTTAATGAGTTTGGTGGCAACAGATATCCTTATCTAAGCATAAACGATTTGTCCTTGTGTAAGTGTGGTACACTCAAAAATATGTGATGACTTAATGAATGTATTTTTGAAAATATTGTTTACATGTTATTACATTAATTAATGTTTTGCTAATTGCAACAACACAAACATTTCAGTATTGAGTTTGAGACCCAAAATATTTAATTTTACATTTGTTAGGAGACAAAGCTATGACAATCTACTGGGTTGCAAGGGACCTTGCAACCGACAGCGAAGAGACAGTCAAGCTGAGTCCGAGTGACGAGGAAGGCTGCATGGACTATGTCCTTTCCTACATGCAGTCTGACACCTTGCTAGAACTGGAGGATGAAGGTATGGGAGTATTGTTGATGTTGAATGATTTGGTATGTAAGGTTACTAATACCTGTACTTCCGTTGATTCACCAGTTGATACAGCTGATGATGTTGTGACACATGTTATACACAGCCACAGTCCACTCGCTATTAACTCAGACCACAGATCACAACCACACCCTCACTTCAACAGCATAACTATGCATTCACATCCCCATTCCAACACACATGTTAACACAACCACATAGTCAGTAGAAGAGCTGAGAAAAGTGTATGATGAGCTGGGTAACAGGCTCAGGCAATGTGAAACTACAGCTACCCCACCAGCCACAACATGCAACTACCAAGCGTCAACATCACACCTAATGCCTCAGATGACCTCAGAAAGAATGGTCCCCCTAAAAGACCTCTCCTACCTCCAACGCAGAGAATTTAAAGTGCATGGTGGTCAGAGTGGAGACCAGAGCTCTGACATAAACTATAACAACATGAGGAAACAAATCGATGAGGGAGTTAAAGAGGGCTTTGCAGAGGCAGAGATAGTCCGGGGCGTGTTGAGAGTGATTAAGCCAGGCACCTTTAAGGATATGCTTGCTAACAAAGAGGAGATGACTATCCCCGAACTCAAGGGCTTTCTCAGGTCCCACATCGGTGAGAAGGCATCCACTGAGATGTTTCAAGAGTTAATGTGTGCGAGGCAAAGTGAACAAGAGTCACCCCAGCAGTTCCTGTACCGCATGATTGGACTGAAACAGAAACTCCTTTTTCAGTCAAGGCAGGCCAACACAGACATCTCTTATAATCCTAAGACTATCCAAGAGGTCTTCCTCCACACTATCTATCAGGGCCTGGGGGTAAAACATGCTGACTTCTGACAGAGGCTGAGGCCCCTCATCTCAAATAACCAAGTCACTGATGAAGAAATTCTCAGCCAAGTGATGAAAATCTCTTATGATCCTAAGACTATCCAAGAGGTCTTCCTCCACACTATCTATCAGGGCCTGGGGGTAAAACATGCTGACCTCCGACAGAGGCTGAGGCCCCTTATCTCAAATAACCAAGTCACTGATGAAGAAATTCTCAGCCAAGTGATGAAAATAATAAGTGATGAGCATGAGCACCAATGCAGGCTTGGTCAATTCCCCCGCCAAAAGACAACACATGCACATAGTGCCAAGGTGGAAGCAGGAGATTGGCAGAGTTATGACAAGGTAGGGGACGTCATAGACAAGAAGAACTTTCAGACCATACAGCAGCTTAGTGCCCAGGTGGAGGCACTGACACACATGGTGGCCTCTTTGATTGACCAACAAGTAGCAAACGCCCAGGTGACTCACTCAATGACTCCACTGCCTCACCCACTGCCACGTTCCCCCTCTCAGTCATCTCCCAGCAAATTCCCTCAGCACTCACTGAGCCAACCCTCTGCCCAAGTAAGAGGAAGAACAGCTCGTTGCCCAAACTGCACAGAACGGAGCCTGCAGGAGTGCAACCACTGTTTTGTGTGTGGAGAGGCAGGACACCGAGCGGTGGGATGCCTGAAGCGCGCCAAAGTTCCGGGAAATGGGACCCGGTTTCTGCCGAGGGACAGCCAGAGACCGGTGCACAACCACAGTCCCAGCCAGTAAACCTCACGACTGGACAGCCACCTACACAACCCAAGACCAACAAACAACAGCCAGAAATACTTACCTGTCAGAGAACCACAAAATGTAAAGCACCCCTAGTTGGGAGAAGGAGCCAGCTCAAATGTTTGATCAATGGGTACCCAATAACAGTCCTATTCGACTCTGGATCCCAAGTGAGCATAATCGACCGAGAGTGGGCTGACACATACATTCCCAATTATACAGTGAGACCTCTCCAGGAGCTCCTTGATGACGACCTTGATGTCCTTGGAGTAACTGGCCATGCCATCCCCTATGATGGGTGGGTGGAGCTCACCGTCAACCTTACAGGGAACGATGATCCCAATCTCACCATACAAGCTCCCTTTCTGGTCAGCCAGCTGTCACTCTCCCAGCCTTTGGTAGGAGCGAATGTACTTGGAGAGATTCTCAAGAGGAAAGAACCCTCTGATGAAGCCATTGCTACAGTTATCAGCCTCTTACGCACCGCATTAGGAATTGAAGAAGAACAAGTGATAGCCATGGTCAACTTCATTCAGACCCCGCAGAGGACATACTGTGGCCCAGCCACAGTTAGGGTGGGTAAAGACAACGTTGTCATTCCAGCCGGGAAAGCTGTACAGGTGTGGTGTAGGGTGCCCCAAAACTTTGACACCTCTGATTCTCTTGTCCTGTATGAGCCCACAGAGGGAAATACTGCTTTGGGACAGCTGAGTGTAGGAGAAGGCCTCTTGGAAATCAATAACACTCGACGTCCTTATGTTAAGGTGCCCATCTCCAACCACTCAAAACATGAGATCACCCTACCAAAGAGAACCCCCCTAGGTACCATACAACATGTCGTCAAGGTCCTTGAGGCAGATACACCAGAGCCACAACAGACTGATCTCACACCGGGAAAAGTAACAACCGTGGAGGTAAATAGTGCTGTCGCTCACAGTGACCTCCCCACTGAACCCTGGCTACCACCTGTCGATATTAGCCATCTGAGCCCTGAACAGCAACAGGCGGTGAAGGAAGTGCTGTATGAGGAGTCTGGGGCATTTGCTCATAACAGTGGTGACATCGGATGTATCCCCACCCTGCAGATGGAGATCAGGCTCAAGGATGACATCCCAGTGCAGAAGGCCTATGCATCTATCCCCAAACCGCTCTACAGGGAGGTCAAAGAATACATCCAGGAGCTGTTGGTGCAGGGATGGATCATGAAGTCCTGATCACCCTATGCAGCCCCAGTCATATGTGTGAGGAAAAAAGATGGGTCCTTGCGCCTGTGCGTCGACTACCGGCTCTTAAACAACAAAACAGTGCCAGACCGACACCCCCTCCCTCGAATCCAGGATATCACTGACTCACTTGGAGGATATGCCTGGTTTTCGATCCTGGACCAGGGCAAGGCCTATCACCAAGGGTTTATTGCCGAAGGATCAAGGTACCTGACTGCATTCACAACCCCTTGGGGGCTGTACGAGTGGGTCAGGATCCCATTTGGATTGTCGAATGCACCAGCAGCGTTTCAAAGGAGCATGGAGGAGATGCTCGACACGCTCAGAGACGACTGCTGCATCCCCTGTCTCGACGATGTGCTTTGCTTTTCCAAGTCCTTTGATGAACATGTGCAAGTGCTGCGCAGAGTCCTCCAAGCCCTACAGCACCACGGGGTGAAACTGAAACCAGAAAAGTGCGAGCTATTCCGCAAAGAGGTCAGATATGTCGGCCGGCTGGTGTCTGCTGAAGGGGTGAAAATGGATCCCAAAGATCTGGAAGCAGTGCGGATCATGAAACATAGGACGCCACAGACAGTTGGGGATGTCAGAACATATGTACAGGATTTTTCGCGCATAGCCAAACCCCTGTATGACCTACTCCAGGCAAAGCCGAACACACCACAGCCCAAATCACCACGAGGAAAGACAAAATGTCCCCAGCAGTCCTCTCGAACCCCCGTGGAGTGGAAGGAGGGACACCAACAGATACTCGAACGTCTGGTAGACATGCTGACCGAACCGCCAGTGCTGGCGTACCTGGATTTCAATCACCCTTTTACACTCCATACAGACTCGGTGCAGTCCTCTACCAGAACCAAGATGGAAAGATGAGAGTGATTGGCTACGGATCACACACCTTAACACCAGCGGAACAGAACTATCACCTACATAGTGGGAAGCTTGAGTTCTTGGCGTTGAAGTGGGCGATATGTGACAAATTCAGGGATTATTTATTCTATGCCCCCCATTTCACAGTCTTTACAGATAATAATCCCCTGACATATGCCCTAAGCACCGCCAAGCTTAACGCAGTGGGCCACCACTGGGTGGGACAGCTTGCCGATTTCCACTTCGACATCAGGTATCGGCCAGGCAAAACCAACATTGATGCCGACACGCTATCCCGCTGTCCCCTGGACATTGACACCTTCATGGCGGAGTGCTCTGAGGAACTATCGGAGGAAGCAGTATGTGCTGCATGGGAAGAGAGCCGCAGGGCCCAACAGGGAGACATTGCCTGGGTGGCAGCCCTCAACCTGACATCTCAAAGCCAACCTCACATGGAGCCTCTGCAGGCAATTAGTCACAATGAGCTGGTGAGACAACAAAGAGCAGACCCCGCAATTGGGAAGGTTATGGAGTTAAAGGAAAACAATACACCACTAACAGAGGATGACAGAGGGAAAGTTGACACATGCACAAAGAGGCTATTGAGGGAATGGAACAGGTTACACAATAGAGGATGGCCTACTCTACAGGAAGAGTGTAGGTCGACGGCAACTGGTCCTGCCTGCCACCTACAAGCAAACAGCCCTCACCCACCTACATAACAACATGGGTCATGTCGGTGTTGAGAAAGTCTTGAGCCTAGCAAGGGAGCGATTCTACTGGCCTTTCATGAAAAGGGACATTGAAGATTACATAACCAGAAAATGCCCTTGCATTAAACAGAAAAAGCCAGCCTCACATGAAAGAGCACCCATGGGCTGCATTATGTCGAACGCGCCCCTCGAACTTGTGTGCATCGACTTTCTCCACCTAGAATCCTGTCGGGGTGGTTATGAATACATTCTGGTAGTGGTAGACCACTTCACCAGGTTCGCGCAAGCCTACTCCACCAGAAATAAAGCTGGCAAGACGGCTGCTGATCGGCTGTTCAATGATTTCATCCCCAGATTCGGATACCCCGCCAAACTCCACCACGACCAGGGTCGGGAGTTTGAAAATGAATTGTTCAGAACGCTCAGACAGTTATCTGGCATCGGCCATTCGAGGACTTCTCCTTATCACCCACAGGGCAACCCCGCCGAAAGACTAAATCGCACCCTGCTGCAGATGCTCCGGACCCTAGGAGAGAAAGAGAAGGACAATTGGAAGGACCACCTGCCTCATGTGCTCCATGTATATAATTGCACAAAGCATGAGGCCACGGGCTTCTCCCCTTACTACTTGTTGTACGGCCGTCAGCCACGTCTTCCGGTCGACCTTCTTTTTGGCCTGATAGCGGAGGAGGAAGTTGAATCCCCAAGAGGATATGCTGAAAAGTGGGTAGGAAAGATGATTGAGGCTTATCGAATCGCAAGTGCAAACAGTCAACAGTCGAGCTCCAAGGGAAAAGTGTACTATGATAAAAGGAGCAAAGGTGTGACTCTTCAGCCTGGGGATAGAGTCCTCGTACGCAACCTCAGTGAAAGAGGGGGCCCTGGCAAGCTCAGACCCTATTGGGAGCAGACCATCTACATTGTGAGAGAGTTGTGAGAAGGTTGGAAACAACCCGGTCTACGAGGTGAACCCAGAGACAGGCACCCGCCCCATTCGCACCCTACATAGGAATCTGCTACTACAGGTGAACGATTTACCAGTGGAGCCACCCCCAGATCTGGTCGCTGATCCATTTAAGCCACAAAAGAGAACAAAGAAACTCACAGAACCCCTAAGAACTACAGGAGGGACACAGAGCCCAGAAACGAGTGACTCTGAAGCTGAGGAAGGTATGACTCATTACTGGCTTCGGATACCTGTGGGAAACCCAAGGGTCGACGGTAACTTACCTGGACAGAGTGCTGCGAGCGAGTTACAAAACAAACCTGAGCACAGTGAAATTCACCTGAGAGAGAGACTTTATGCTGAACCTGAAAGGGAAAGTGTCATAGGTGAAGAACAGGAAACACACAGCAAGGATGAATATGAAAGGGATCAGTCTCAGCCTAACAATGACCAAGACATACCTCAAGCAGCTTATCAACAGGAAGGTGTCCCAGAACCCCATCCCGAACACCAGATCCCTCTGAGACAATCTATCAGAGAAAGGCGACCTGGTTATGTGTTCACATACCCATCCCTTGGCCAACCGGTTTACCAGCTACGTCCCACAGTGAATGCAACCAGGGTCCAGCCAATACAGTGTACTCACCCGAGTTACCTTCAGCCCTACTGCCATCCCTTTCAGCCGCCATCCATTATTCCATACACATACCCATCTACCCCATACCGAGTTCACTGTTTCTGAAGGACTTAAAAGACAAAGGAAAGAAAAGAGAGACAATGACACACACACACACACACACACACACATAACAGACATTACATTGAAGAGACCTAAAAAAACCCCACACCCATTTAAGACATTCCATACTTACTTAGGAAATATCAGAACCCCATCCAGAACACCAGATCCCTCTGAGACAATCTATCAGAGAAAGGCGACCTGGTTATGTGTTCACATACCCATCCCTTGGCCAACCGGTTTACCAGCTACGTCCCACAGTGAATGCAATCAGGGTCCAGCCAATACAGTGTACTCACCTGAGTTACCTTCAGCCCTACTGCCATCCCTTTCAGCCGCCATCCATTATTCCATACACATACCCATCTACCCCATACCGAGTTCACTGTTTCTGAAGGACTTAAAAGACAAAGGAAAGAAAAGAGAGACAATGACACACACACACACACACACACACACATAACAGACATTACATTGAAGAGACCTAAAAAAACCCCACACCCATTTAAGACATTCCATACTTACTTAGGAAATATCGTGTTATGTTTTCACTGCCAATTGAATACTGTACTGTTTAGAGTGAAATGGTTTATATGAAAGTTGAATTTTTGTGGGTTTGAATTATTAAGGTCAGGTGTCAGGATCCACTTCTGTTTGTTGGGGAGTGTGTGGTACACTCAAAAATATGTGATGACTTAATGAATGCATTTTTGAAAATATTGTTTACATGTTATTACATTAATTAATGTTTTGCTAATTGCAACAACACAAACATTTCAGTATTGAGTTTGATACCCAAAATATTTAATTTTACATTTGTTAGGAGACAAAGCTATGGCAAAATGTATGTCTATGGGAAAATAGAAGAGCGGAACCAATTATGCTCAGGTGGTGTTGCACCCAGGTCACTAAGGCGAGGGACGCTCCTCTCTCCCCTCAGAGAAAACTTGGGAAGAGAAACGTTTGGTTCATGTCTTCATTTCTCCGGACATTTCATCTGTTTTTCAGGGGCTGGAAGGCATCGAACCTTATTCATTTTGTTACCGTGGTGCTAGTCTTGGGACCCGTAACATAAGCAAAGAGCGAACACTACTGAAAGCGGGACATCGATTTCTTATTATCAGTTTGAACTCCATCAGGGAGTGTTTTGAGGCTAGGGCTGCTTTAAACAGAAAGACAAAATGGTTTCTTTGGAGTTTAAAGAAGCAAATGTCTTAACACTGGGCTATTGGATTCAGTCTGCGACTCACACCAGTCACTGAATAGTGAGTCCATCTCACTCAATGAAATTCAGCTTGCTGATCAGATAACGATAGCTAGTTTAGGCTCCGTGCTACAGTAGAAAAGAGCTGCTTTACACACAGGTATTGTTATGATTGTGATGGAAGGTGTTTAGACTGGTTGTCAAGTGTAACTACTGGCAGGTCATCGGTGGCCTTCCCTAAGAGGAGTCACTTCTTATGGAAGTGCAGTAGCTGTGGCACCATCTAGTGGCTCTCTGGCTGACTGTCAGAACTACTGTAAGGTCCGGGATGGGGTACATTTATATTCTCCAGGTTACAACTGCTGGTGATGTACCATCAAAGCTACAAAGTCGATCCATACTGTTCAGAGAAGGTTCATTGAAAGCAAGTCTCTCGTTCCAGGAGTGCCCTGAAAACAAACAGTTGCACATATTCACAGGTGGAAGATGTCGAGTACAACCACCCTCTGATCATAGCAACAATGCAGATTCATGGATGGATGGATGTTTTCACAACACATTTGCTCAGTTTCAGCCTACATTGTACAGTCACTGGGAAAATGACTTTTGAGACTTTAGAGGCAGGGATTAAGATAGACACTCCAGCCCAGGTAAATGCAAAATGTGAGAGGAAAAAGAAATCAGAACTATTCTTTACACGTGTTCCAACAGCCAGTGACTGTTAAATTCATAATCCTTCTTTCCCCTCACATGTCTCTGAAGTGAGGTTCCTGTCACCATTGCTTTCCTGGATGTGCTGCAGCATCAGTCGGCATTTACTTTACAAGTTTCTCCATCATTTAACCAGCAACACATGTATTGTAGACAGCTGCTATGTGACCCATTATTTTCTGAAATAACAGGAGATGTAAGGCACAGGCTGTCTTTACACAAGGTTAAAAATTCAGCTACACTACGGATGGATTCAATCAGTGTGCCATTAAAAACAGTTGTAGCCGTACCACATTGGCTGTAATGAGACATGATGACATAGCTGTCATTATCTAAAACACAAGCCTGGAGAATGACAGCAAATTCCTTTGCTTCTATTGTGTCAAATTAATTGCCACACAAAGGCAGGACCCAAAGTTTCCCAACAGGCCATTGTATTGTAATGAGATGATCAATGTTGTTTACTTCAGTTGTAAATGGTTCTAATTTTGTGGCTGAGCTCTATGAGGAAATGTAAAGTATATAGATTAAATTCCTTATTCAAATTTACGGTAAATGCATGTGCAGAGATGACAAAGACAGAGTGGGACTTCAGTGGATGAGTGTGAAAAAGGAAAAGTTTTCCTGTTGGAATAAATAGATAATAAACTCTGTCAATACTGGTCATAAAATTGTTCATTATATATTTACATGTCTAGTGCAGTTACGTGTTTGTAGAGACAATAGAATAAATGCTGCTTAGAAAATGATCATGATTCAATCAGTACAAGACAGAAATATGTGTGCTGCTGTGACACCCAGTGTGCATACTTCATATAACTCTTCATTTAGTGTTAACTGTATTAAATTCCATGACCATGAAAGTAAGGAGTGCATGTGAACTGACACATATTAAATGATTTATTCATGCCTTCATACACAATACAAAAAAAAATTGTTCACATGCAATAACAATACAGCAGCATATTGTCATGAACTTAAAGGAGTACAAGTCATTTTGTTATTTGGCAACATATGATAAATCGCTTTCTTGATGAGATTTAGATGAGAAAATTTAAGCCAAAATACTTTTTTGAGTTTGGCTTAGCATAAACAAGGGAAATAAGACCTACAAATTGTAAAAGTTAAAAACAAAACTCATATTGATATTAATATAAAATAATATGAAGCATATCAGTTACTTAGCGGCAAATGATATCTACAGTCTACAGTTAGAATTTTGCCCTCAATGTCAAAATTACACGACAGAACAATATAGATATTCATATACTGATATGCAATAGCTATGATTATGCATTTACGTCTTTAATTAAACAGTTTTAGAGGCTTTGAGGATAGATCACTGCTATAATAATCAGAAAACAATAATAAGATAATAAGAAACAATTGTACTGGAAAGAATCCTCCCCCGAGTTGTCAGTTAAATGTTTAAATGTTCATGCATAAAACATATTGCAGTTTCTTACAGTTCCTTTGGTTATATTATGTTTCACCAAACTCCTTTCCTCTTTGTTAATGGCAGCACATGGCATCCTGGAGCTCCTATCCAAAGCTGCTTCTTGATGACCACCTGCCTTTAACCTGCCCTCAGCTAACATTTTCAACAGGCTCTGAACCAGCGTCAGTCCTCAGCTTGGGTGTTTTGTGTAAGGTACTGCCCATCTTTGACAGTTGCAGGGACGACAAGTGGCGGCGGAAACCCTCTCCAGAGAAAAAATAAAGCAGAGGATCAAAGCATGAATTGGCAGCAGCCAGGCACAGCGTCACCACGACAGACTTCTGCATGGCAATTCGCTCAGAGCAAGTAGTGTCCGCCCGGGACAGGAAGCTCAGGTGGACGGTGCGCTGCACATGGTATGGCATGAAACTAATTAGAAAGGTCAGTAAGACGATGACAATCATTCGGATGGCTTTGGCGCCTATGTTCTGCTGGCCTCGGCAAGCATGTGCGCGGGAAAGCAGGACACGGACTATGCCAGCATAGCAAACCAGGATGACCAGAAAGGGGAAGGAAAAGCCCAGCACCAGAGACAAATAGTTCAGCATAAGCAGCTTCTGCAATTGTTGACCTTTTGGAGGCTCAAAGCACTTGGTTTTCTTTGTGCTGGGGTCAACAAACTGGCCTGACATCAGGAAGGGCGAGGATGAAAGACAGATAAACACCCAGATGCCCACACACACCAGGCGAGCACGGGTCACTGTCACCAGCTGCAGGTTGCGCACAGGGAAGACAATGGCCAAGAAACGCGTGACTGACATAGCAGCCATAAAGTAAATACTGCAGTAGAGGTTTACATACAGGGCGTAGGAGCTAATGCGACAAACAAAGTCCCCATATTCCCAGTGGCCCTTGTTGACATAGTAGAGAACTCGCAGTGGCAGCGTCATGACACACAGCATGTCAGAGACCGCCAGATTCACTATGTAAACATGGAAGGGTGACCTCTTGTGATAGGTTTTGATCAACACCACAAGGGCCAAGCCATTCCCCACCAGGCCGAACACAGTAATGAATGAGTAGGATGTGGAGTACACCCGGTTCCGGAAGTCATCGATGGACGGACAGTGAGTAAAGTTGCTCTCGAAGCTGTCCGTTGCATTCATGTGTTCCATTTGTGGCTACACGTGCTGCTGTTGAGGGAGAAATGACTTGATGATGTTTGCAAGAAAAGGCAATGAAAGAAATTGCTGAGAGGTAAACCACCAAAACCCATATCTCAAAGAAAATTCTGAGCTCTGTAGAATGATATCGCTTTATCAGATAGAGAGAACGTCTATTTCCTGTTTCCTGTTGTGCATGCTCTGTGGGAAACTTATTAAGTAAATCAGCAATTTGGGCATTTACAAAAGATTGTGCTTTTCGGTTTACTTACATTTCTGCTGCGGCTGTGAAAATCATCTAGGTTTATTACATTCTGATGAGCAACAACAAGAGAATACTGATCCTAAATTGTCTATTTTACCATTTTTATATATCTGCACATCATGTAATCATAAATGATTAATTATAACGTTCATACTTATTTATAGTAAATGAGAGCCTTAATTGAAAAACAAAGATGCTACAAAGATGACATATATACACCATCTGATTGTGATAATAATATAAAACACATCTGCTGGTAGCCCTTTTCTGTAAAGTCTTTAAACATAACATTAATTCTGCCAAGCATTTGCAAACACTGAATATAACATCATCATTAATGCTGCATCTGTAATTATCTGTCTAAACCAAAGTGATCTCCGACTTACCCGTGACTAATTTAGCATGTTGCAATGTGATACAATCAGATTCCAGCATGATTTACTCAC
>KV751330.1:6931273-6955276 GCA_001698575.1 Mola mola | reverse complement strand
TCTTCTTGGTGATGTTCACAATAGCAACGCTGCCTCAGTGTGTTTCATTCAGCTTCCTGCCTTGTCCTCCTCATGTCACGGCAGTTGTGGGAGGAGGATGCTGCAGCAGGTGGCAGAGCAACAGCAACAATGACACTCAAGGAGCCGCACATTTCTGGAAAATGAAAGAAGATTTAGGGTAACAAAAAAAGAGGTGCATAAAAGCTTCATTCATCCAAATGTGCAAAACATTTGCATACATTCACCTCAATCTTTAATCGTGCAGGCACCTTTTGGACAGAGATTTCTTAATTTCTATTCTTCAAGGTCTAGTTTGTTTTTTTTAACCCATTCATGACCCCAACCACTTTTACTTTCTGATCTCTCACCTTTCATACAATCTTATCTTGTCTTCTTTATTTCATTTGCACCTTAATATGAAAATGTGTAAAGCTTAGTGGGGACGGCATTAAATAATACACACGTAGAAAAAAATAATTTTGTTATGATTAAAGAAGCTGGTATGTTATTCTTACACCACTGGTTAGACCAGGGTTGCTACATAAGTAGGCAAGACAGCCTCCTGTAATCCAGCTAAGTAGTGTAAGTAGTACCAAAGAAGTACTCAATAATCTTGTTTCATTTTAAAGTTTAGCTCAAATTTTAAAAAAAAAAAAGGCGTTTCTGGATCATGCTGTGCACATTTTTAAAAACCAAAGCCAAATGTATAGCAAAAAAAAAAATAAATCTGTTCCTTCCTATTTGTTTTTGATTTTTTTTTTTTTTTTTTAACAAAATCTGACCAATTTTTCTCCCAGGAAAGCACAAGCTCGTGCTAACAACCAATCGATCTTCACGGCACATACAGTAAGAGCTTTTTAATATTTCATGTCAGAAGGGCACTACGAGAATGGACAACGTGTGTGGCGGGCCTCATCGATTACTGTCCAAATCACTTATGATTTATGGACTTCAGGGATGAAAAGATGTTCCTTGCTGCTGAAGACACCATTAGTTGATGCTAACTGCACTGCACTCGGGAGCAGGTTAACACAACATAACAGATACCGGACCCAGACAATCTGAGCCCAGTTTGTAGTAATGAGGTGGTTCATTCTCCTGGGCAGCTTTAACGTAACTGCTGTGAGACATTAGTAAACACATAACAGCCTCCCCATTTGATGTGGACTTTAACACTAGATTTTTTTTTAAGGAATGTGCTCTCGGTACAGCTTGTTCTTCCTAAAGCAATTCAAAAAGGAGGTCCGTATCTTGGGATCACAATTGTTTTGTGAAAAAGGAAAGACAAAGATCACACAGCACCGTCTGTATTGACTGATAAAAAGACACAGTTTCTTTTTGGGGAAATGTGTATGACCTATTCACATTTAGTCATCAGTGGAAACTGCAGCGGAAATGGACATACTCACTGCCGTAACCATTTCTGTAACACATTTAGTGGTTAGGCAGCAGCAAAGACAATTGTTCTGCCCCACTTATACTTAGCAGTTGCCTGTGAAAACACCAATGACTAATGATGAGAGAATTCTTAATATAATAGCTTCATACTGCATTAAGTGCTTCGCAAAGAGGAATATGAAGAGAATATGGCTCTGAGAGATGTTGAAAGCATATTTTGTAGCCTCCGATTAATCCCATTTGAAAATCTTTAAGTAATTATTTATTAACTTAACTTTATCATTGAGGTCTTACTGTTGTCAAGAGGAACCTTTTCAAAGGTTGGGTGTCTTCATCAGTAGAGTACAACAGATATGCTAAGGAAACTGCTTTAATCAACGAGTTAATCATTAGTTAGCGCATAAAAATATAGCTGCATAGATTAGAGCTAAAATAATGTCCTGTTTGCATGTGAAGGCGGTAGATACTAAAAGGAGGGGCAGCTGAGCTTAGTTTTATGTGCAAGTGTAGGTGATTTGTGCCTGATAATTGCTGTGATTTACCAAACCCAATAATGTGGGTGGAAAGTAGATGTTTAATACACTGTTCTTTTTCCAAGCACCACCCAGCTAATTCTTAAATGGATTTACTCTATTCAGATGTTATTTATCTTCAGTTTACAGTAACTGTCCAAAATAATAAACCAAAACCAAACATTTGCTCCTGTTGGAGGCTAAAATGGGAGAGGTATAGTTTATTTGATAAGTGGGGGGAAAATTAAAGCAGTACCGGGATGTTAACTCAAATATCTGCTGTAGAAAAAAACAAAAAAAAAGCATTAGCAGTGTGTTGGGTAAGAAGCAATAAAAGGATCTTGCCTTGTTGAGGCACCAGATTCCATCTGGTTCCATGGAAAGCATTAGTTTTATTACAGCTCATACATAGTTCACAATATATACATTTTTTAAAAACCAGGCTCAAGATTTGTTTTCCTAGTTTTGTGTCTAGTCAAGGTTTCTTTCATGGCAAAACAAAAAACTATTTAAAGAAAAAAACTATTATGAGACAGTCCTTCAAAAGCACAGAATAAATAAAAAAACTTTGGTGTTTTTGTCGTGTTTGTAGTGTGTTTTGCTATAAAACTGGAGACATTGAGACTTATACACTTATTAAAGGAATCTAACTAAATAAAAGCCAAGTTTGAGGGACAAAGACTCAAAGAAGTTATTTGGTTGATCTTGGTTAATCAATTGTTTGTTGAGGAAGAAGGGAAATATTGTTTTGTACATTTTAGTGTAAAAATAGAAAAGAAAAGAGGTGTTTTATTTTAACAACTATTGGCACCATCGAAATGTGGTATGTGTACAGTGACTTGATTATTGAAATAAGCCTTTTGAATATAATTTCATCCTAATTTTATATAAAACTGTTTTGTGTGTGGCTTAAGGTCACTACTCGTGCAAAGTTGCCACTGCCAATCTCGTGAAAGAACCTATTGAGTCCCATGATTCAGGACCTGTAATGAAACTTGGAACCCAGCGACTTTGAAAAATCTGTAGATACAGACTTCTTCTGATTCGAGATATTGTTCCCTTCTCCCGCCAGCACACAGACATCGGAATACAATCCATTTATCATTGCGCATCTACCTTAAATTCAAATGGCACACTTTATTAGTTTATTGTTCCTATTGTAATTACTTTACACGTAAATGATGCTTTCTTCCAAAACCACTTACTTCAAATGAGTGAGAAATTTAAAAAAATAAATAAATAACAATGCATCGAAGAAGGGCAATACAAATACAATGGGAAGTTTCCATACTAACCCAAATAAGATTTTTTTTTTACCAAAACAATGCACACTCAAGAATACTCAAAAATAAAGTTGGTTTTGTTTCTAAGGTCCTACCTCACACTGACTGATGAGCCACAGCCAGTGTCTTTCCTCAACAGCCAGTACTTTAGAGTAAGGGCCTGGCACACTGGTTGGCCTATTAGGGTTGACCAGCGCCTCCCCAGGCTCCCTTATTGGGACACAGTCCTGGAAACAGTACAGTCTGACCGGATCTGAAATCACGTACTGCAAATTAAAGTTAATGTACAGTCCTATTGTAAAATTGCAATTGGTAGCACTTAACAATAAAGCCACATTAATTAACATCACATTGACTTAGTAATAAGTATTATTAACAATTTATTAATGTGCTTATTAAATCATTTACTGAACATCTTCATGTTAAATGATATACAAATTTATACATTATTAAATCATTTAAAATTTAAAAAATACTACCGATCTAAAAAACACTATTAAGCATCATTTAAGGGATACAACTTTAATATTATAGTCACAAAGAGCAGTGATAAATGGCTAATTCAGGTTAATGAAACCTTTATTAGGGTTAGGGTGGGAAACCATTTGTATGTTCCGCATACAATCTAGTATGTTTCATCTAAATAATAAAGATTTTCCCTCATTGATAGCTATTCTACAATGAAAATTGGAATTAATAAACATGTTTGCAATTTAATTTATTAATATAGTCTTATTAATAACACTTAATGGAAACCAAAACAAGGAATTATGAAAATAACTTAAAAATTAAATATTATCCAACCTGTAAATCTGTGTAAGATACTTTGTTACTAATGTTAATTGCGGTTTAATAACTATTGAATAAGAGCCAGGTTAATATGAGGACTCTTAGTGATTACATGACACATGAATTCATTGTTAATACATTTTTATCACTGTATTAATTAATATTCATCAATTTACCCTAATTGTTACTTGTTACTTAGCATCTTAATGATCATTGGTTCCTATAAGTGTTTGTATGCGGCCCAGTTATGCTGTACTGTTTCATAATTCAGTTGACCAAGTAAATGGCTTTAACGTTGTAGGCCTTGTTTGGACAAGTTAGTTGGTAGTTATGTCTAATCTGACAAAAGAAAAAAGGAGAGACAGCAGGATGAGAAACCTTCTCATTATGACTTCTCTGGTGGTGACCCTCTATGACACATTTGCCTTTATATCTCCCCTTTCTGTTTACAGAGATAAAGAACAGAGATTAATTGTAGTTTGGGTGTAAGTCATCAGGCAGTCTTTTTGTCCCTCAGCATCTGTATGAACCTAGATTGAGTCTGTGCTGATTGTGAGTCCATGCAGTAGTCATTTGTGGCATTGTGGGTGTATTTCATTCCAAATGAGCAGATTTAGTTATTTATCCATGAATTTAAAATATCCGAGAAACAAGGTCAGTGATCAAGACAAAAGAAAATGCTAAGATTACCATCTTAGTGGGACACAAACGAGTTGGACAGCAGGGTCCAACACCAGCAAAAAAATGCAGGTCACACTACAACAATTAAAATGTATGCATCAGCAGAGTAACCACCGGCTGCTGTCCTGTTTTATCAGCCATGTTGAGCTGTATAACTATTGACTGTAGAGCTAGTGGAGCTATTGCTCCTTGGAGTCTGCCAAGATCACAACCTCAGATCACAAAGGAAGCAATTGCTGGTAACAGGGCTCAGCTCAGCAAGTCCCTGCTCCCTGGACATGGTGGTAAACCAAAAACAACATGAGACTAGGGAAGCCCAGTCAGATGTGACGAGATATGCAGCTGCTCTGCTGAGGACTATGCCTTCAGGGTAAGTTAGACAAGACAAGGCAGATGAAGATCAGAGGGAGAAAAAATGGCACAACAAGCAGAAAACATCAAGACTTGAACTTGGGCTTGAATCTAAAACATTTATGGCTGTATTTTTCTGTTGGTAAATAAGGTTTATAAGACATAGAAAACTCACCACTCATATCCATCCACCAGCTGACAGTACACAAGTACAAGGGGCTGACAGACTGTGACCTGTAGAGGTACAAACGGTTTTATAAGATAGTAGGCTATTGGCTGGGACTGGTTAGCATGCAAACTTAGACGGTATCTATGACATTTTTTATGGTAGCCATAAGGGCATGAAATTGCAGGTAAAGGCAGGTGTAACAAGACATCTCTCGGTGTGAAAACCTATACCAAAGCGTTCGTTTTGTGTATAATTAAAAATCTTAGGACCTTGGCCTTTGACCTTTCAAGGTTAAATGTTTTTCTCTGAAATTACCACACATTCTGGTTATATATATATATATATTTTACAAAATGATACAAGTTTTTCAATTCTGTCTGTAGTTAGGGCAAAAAAAGTGACCTTGACCTTTAACCTTTGGCCACCAAAATGTAAGCATCGGTAGGATGTGCAAAAGTATACCTTTGATGGAAATTTCATCAAAATCTGTCGGTAACAGATTTTGTTTGACATATTCTGTTGACAAACAAATTAATAAACATTGGCAAAAACATAACCTCCTTGGTAGAGAAAGTTAATAAAATTTATTGAGGTTCTGTTCCATTTACAATGGCAGAAATTTTCCAGTGAGCCAACACGGACTCTGACCTGGATGGACCGTGTTTTCTTGCCAAAAACGCCCTTTGTGAAAAAGGTCTGAACATAGATGTCTTTGACATAAGCAAAAGAAATTGCCACATCTTGAACATTGCACCTTTAAGGATTCCCTCTTTAAGAAATTGATTTTTCCAATCTTATTGCCCCTTAAAATGTCAACCACTGCCAAAATAACAAGCCAGAAGTAACCCTCGAAAGTTACACTTACCGTCCTGGTATTTTTTTAACAACAGAGTGAGTCGAATGATTTTGTCAGTCTAGAGGACCGTCAGGTTGAGTGGCAGCATTAACAAAGTTCACTCTTCGGTCACTCTTTGTTCACTCACTGGTTGCTGTGGATACAGTTGTGTGTATCCCCTGAAATTCCAAAATACCGACGCCACATGCTGTCACACCTTTGCAAAGACCCACATAAACAATTAGAAATATTTCTTTTATTTTTTGGATTGGAAGAAGCCACTTCGGAAACTTCAGTTGACATTAATCAGAATGGAACTTGGAAGGCATATTAGCTCCCTGTTCCCAGCTGTCCCATACCAATCCTTTTTTTTTGCTCTGTGTTACGTTGAAAATCACGCAGACACAAGGGTCACATAGATGTCAGTGATAATACAGGTAAAGGTCTCAGGCTCTGATTTTTCACTAGCAGGAGTCAGATGGAGTCTGGCTCTTCTCCAGATGAGACATGATAACATATACAGACTGAAGCCCAGCTGAGTTGAAGCAACCAGCGCTGGTAAAGAGAAGTTAGAGAAGATTCCTCAAGCACTCTCACCCAGCCTTTTAGAGAAAAGGGGCAGATATGGAGTTTAAAGAACAGCTACAATCTATATTTAAGTGAAACTGGATGATGCCTTTCAAACTAAACGTCGTGCCAGTTCACAGATGTGTCCCACACAAACCCGATTCTGTTTTTTTTCATTTCTTTGTCTTTCAAACATGCAGTGATATCGAATACTGATGTTTTGATTGGTTCCCAGCCAGATCTACAAACCAAAATGTTCTGGTACATGACTATCTGGGACGTTCAACCATCTCACGTTTGTGCCTTTAAACATTAAAATTTAAAGAATATATAAGATTGATTCAGCTGTTAAACAGAGAGTTTCTGAACATGAGGAAACCCTAGCCTTTACATAAATGAAATAATGCAGAAAAAGATACATACCTGAATTTAGAAGATCCTATGATACACAGTTAAGTGTCAAACTCAAAATAAGCTTTTCAAACAACATATTCCCAAGAGTCACAGGAAAACGTATGTTGTTTATCTTGAAGGCTTGGCTACGTGTCTGGACCTTTGCCGGATTACACAACACATTGGCTCAGTCAAAGTTTAAGGAGAGTTGCGCAGAAGTGTGTCTGTGTTTGTATTGACTATGAATATTTATACAGAACAAGGTAACTGCATCACACAGACCTGCATGTGTTGAATATTCTGCAGGTCAAATCGGGTTTTTAACTGATTCTGGGGAATAAGCTCATTTTCCTGGTCTGGTTCAGTCTCAGAAAGAAGACAGCCTCTAAAGGATGCCTGCGTCACTTCTTGCTGCTGGAGCTGCTTTGGTTGAACAATAGCACAAATTCTATCTATTAATTGCCACTTCTATTTTATTGTCTTATTTATATAATAAAGATTCATTTAATATTTGGAGTCTGATTGAGTTCTTTGTATGGTATGTCCAAAGCACGACTATGTATCCAATAAAGTGTGCTGAAATTAGAAAAACATTTGTCACCATCGCTGCTGTTTAAATAAAAGGGCTTATCAGACATCAGGCCCCAGGGGCTTCAGCATGAAAGGGCCCATGAGGCTTGTGTTTGTCTATATTTATTTTTTTAATTGATTAATATGTTTATTATGGTAGTAGATCTTTTTTAAAAATTTAAACTGCAATCACAAATGATTGGTGCACTAAGTCTGACTGATGCTTGTGCAGCTTGGATGAAACAAAAGTTGAGACCTGACGTGCCCTGAAAACGGGGCCCGTGGTGTTAGAATGCAGCCTTGGTCATCATAAGCTGTAATGTTCATACCAGAAAAAGGTTGTCGCAGCAAGACCAATCAAATGGATGAAGCATGTTTTATACTTTACATGTGTGAATATGATCGTGTCTTTTAGTGATAATGTTTGATATTCTTTCATGAAGAAGCACCTCCTGAAAAAATATCCCCAATAAAAACATGAAATACAAGTATGTTCAGTACAGAAAATCAATTAAGATAAGGAAGCTGGTCTCACATTTTAACCGTGACAGATTATGTTTTGTTTTGTATTCTGCATGCTCATCTTCTGCAGCCTCTCCTCTGTTTGCTCTGTCAGCATGTAAATGTGAAAATTTTACTAAGGCCCTTTTGAGAACAAATACTGGTGGCATGTCAACACAAGGCAAGAATCCATTTCATGTTGATGTCTAATACCTATATAAAGATGTGTCTTTCCGTTTACCCCTTTTCAGCAGTAAAATCAACACTAACCACCCACTGCATATTGTAATACAAACGATTTTTGGCTCCAGCTGAACTTGTTTGATATCTGTCATCCATCCAGATACTCATTTATAGTTAATATACACACACACAGTGGATGTCCCTGAGGACGTGAAATATCAAATTTGTACATCTGAATGAATGAATGAATGAATTGCTTGTATTTTTAAATTGTGTATCTGTACCCAGATCTCACACACACACACACACACACACACCATAGTCACAGCTGAAAGACGTCTTTTGACACTGATGCAAAAGTAAATTGTGTATCTGTACCCAGATCTCACACACACACACACACACCATAGTCACAGCTGAAAGACATCTTTTGACACTGATGCAAAAGTAAGGTTTAGGGTTTTTTAAGTTTTTCCTCACCCGGTTCGAGGGTCTAAGGGCAGAGGATGTCACATCTGTACAGTTTGTCAAAGCCCAGTGAGATAATGTGTAAATTGTGATTTCGGGCTATACAAATAAAATTTGATTTGATTTGATTTAGTGAAATGATGCTGGGAAATGCATTGCACAGCCAGGAAATATGATCAGCTTTCATGGTTTCAGGTGGGATTTCTAACATTTGCATGAGAAAACACTCATCTTTAGTTTCTTGACGTTTGTGAGCAAATTTCAGCCTGAAAACGCTGCTCCGGCCATAAAAACTACACCTGTTAAACTTCTCATTTAAGATCCATTACTAGTGAAATGATGCTGGGAAATGCACTGCACAGCCAGGAAATACGATCTTCTACACAGCATTCATGGTTTCAGGTGGGATTTCTAACGTTTGCTTGCGCGTGTGTGTGTGTGTGTGTGAGTGTGTGTGACTGTGTGTGCATGTGGCAGCAACTTCAAGTACTCCTGGAACTAATCAATTGAGGCTGAAAAAGGAGGAACAACAGGGAAGAAGGTTGAAGAGGAGTGAGAACCACTGGTTGTGGCTTCCTTCCCATGATGCTCTCTGCTTGGCAGTGGTATGTCTGCATAGTGTAGTCGAGTACTGTCATTCATGAGTTAACAATATGGAAGGTCAGGCTTTTTAAAAATAACAATTGATTTGGTTTGTCCTCTTCATCAAGTCAAGGCTCATTTGTACACTTCAGACGTAAAAGAACCAGAGAGGAACCTGCAAGTGCTGTTCTAATTAGTTATAGAAATACAGAACATGTGTGTGTGTGTGTGTGTGTGTGTGTGTGTGTGTGTGTGTGTGTGTGGTTGCCTCTGCAAGCACTTTTGACATTTTCTATTTCTAACTCATCACTTTACAAGAAAACCACACAGAATATTAAAGTGGCACTGGAAAGGGAAGCAGGAAGCTCAGGCATTTTCTTAAAGATCAAGATTATACGATTATAAGTAAGATTATAAAGACTCTGGTTTTGGGCTGTTTTGTTCTATTTCAATTCTCAATCCTGTGTCATTTGTTACTTTACACTTCCTGTCATTCCTCAACTGTGACTGTCACCTGTGTCTTGTTAACCTGCGTACTATGTATAAGTGCCCCCTTCATGTTTTCCGGTATTTTGTATCTCTTTTTGTTACTGTTCTCAAGCTTCAGACTATTTTCTTGGATTTAGTCTGTGCCTTTTGAATTTCTATTAAAACTACTGAAAACTGTCACTCTGCCTTAATTGCTTCTCTTTTCTTTTTTTGGCGACCTCTAATGGGGAGGTAGCAGATTGCAACCAACCATAAACACCTCATCTTTCCCCTTATATGGTGTCAGTTTAAAACTTTAAAAATTTTAAAGGCTTTCTCTCTCTCAAGTTTCTCTTTCTTTTTGTTGTCATAGAAACATGTTGGCTTTGTGGAACAGAAATCTCTCTCCATAGATATTAAAGGTTCATTCTGAAGTAGAGAAAAGATAATAAGTCTTAGCTTCAGGTGGTTATTCACCAACAAAAGTTTATAAATAACATATTCAATTTCTACCAATATTATATTCCATATTTGCCACTAAACCTCCATAAATCCTCCATAGTGGACCTGTAATGCCTTTAAGTCTTTTGCGCAGCACTTTCAATTCCCCACTTGTTGAAATTTGTTATACAAATAAACTCGCCTCACTAAGATGACCATGTTTGGAAAAGAACTGATCAAATCTCGGACAGCTGACTTTTTACCGTATGTAACCTGAGACAAATCAGCTGGTTGTATCACAGACACAAACAACAGCTCTGTCTGCACAGGCCGGGGTCAGCCTGGTCAGCCTGGTCAGCCTGTCTGTCTCCTCTCTCAGTGTGGCAGACGAGCGCTCACCCATGGCTGCTCATGCTGCAGCTATAAGTGCTGTGGGCTAAACAGTTGCTGCTCTCCCTCTGTGGCCCTGTCACACCAGCAGTACTGATCTGAGATCTGCTCTGCTCTACCCAGGTTGGAGCAGAGTGCTGGCGCACAGGGGCAAAGGTCAGTTTTAGGTGAATACACATAAACTCGGAGGACACCCCACTGCAGCCATGTTAATATCAGTCCATAAAGCCTCTAAACCTCAAGACTCCTGTGTTGTACTGCCTCGCTGCCTTGGTCCGACTCTGTTGTCAGGGCAGAGGTATGTATAGCACGACGGGGCTGCCCCAAAACTCTCCTGGAGCCAATGAATGAGAGGATGGACGGAGGGAAGCAAAGGAAATACACTCATCATCGCATTAAAGGAGAGCAGGACAGCGGGGTCGAGGTGGAGGGAGGGCGAGGGAGTGGGTGGCGAGGGGTGCAGTAATGGGGTCTTTGTTGTGGTTGGTGTGACTCACAAAGCCTTTGCCAGAGCAGCGCAGCTTAGTTACCGTTACCAAACACAGAGAATAAGGAGGGAGGAGTGTGCATGTGTAAAAGGACTGAGGAAAGTTTCTGCATGCCCCGCATGTCGGTCGGTTCAACCAGTTATGACATTTCTGAATCACTTTAATTTTGTTTCATTGCCCCAGTTTTCTGCCTTAACTGGTGGCACAGTTGCATAATCCCCCATTCAGACTTTTTAAGTAGATTCTTTACAAACAAACATTAGTAATATGTTGGTAACACCTTTCTTTACAGATGTAGTCAAAAAGTCAAAGGACTGGTACATTAGTGAAGCACTTGTATATTTTTTTAATGGGTTAATGTGTTCAACCTTTCAACCTTAATTTGAAGAACAGTTTTGAGGATCTAATAGCAAAGGGGTAATCACCTTGAACTAGAAATTGTATATTTGGTACCACAGAATGAGCTTTTTACATCTACAGAGGGAACAGATACTCTTAAGATGTATACTAGGACGGACTTCGTACCAGAACCAAAGATGGCACCTATTCAGTTCCATGGGAATTGTTTGCCCGGCCGGTACACCAAAAAAGCTTTATGTTTTATTATGTTCATTTAGTTGCAGTCTGCAATCTCGGCACAGGGTGCCACTAGATACTACATGTAGGGTGTTTTAAACATCAACCATAATATTCTAAATTTAGCATTCATCTTAATTTAACCCCACTTAATTTAACTCAACTTCCACTCCAATGGAACCGCTACCATGGCTGATGATTGCTCTTATTTCAATATAAAATCTACAGAAACGTTGGCTACTCCCAAGGAATGTATGTGAACTCCATCTCCATACAGTAATTAACAAAAACTGCAACAAAAATAAAGCAGCACATAATCCAATCAATCAAAGATGTAACCTGACATGAACATGCTGCCTTTAACAGAATATGACATAATTCTTTTTTTTTTTTAATTTAATGTGCTTTAAAAACAGCAGATGGCTCCCATCATGTACAGCTGTGGCACGCGTGTGACTCGCTACTAAGAGCTCAACAGATAGAAAAATGCTAGGTCAATTTGTTCGCTCTGCAAGTCGGCAGTCGCAAAGTAGTCCAACATGCAGGAGCACAAATGATTAAATTAATTCACCAGTTTCAGACGTTCAGATGATGGAGCTAGCACCAGCCGCAGGCTGAATATCCTAAATAAAGCAATACGGTATAAACATAATGTTATAAATGTTTTATTTATACCTGACTCGTGCAAAACATTGAAGACTTCTGGTTGAAGACTTCTGGTTGTTGGTATGTGTGTGCATGCGTATGAGTTCAGCTTATGCAGTAAGCAGGATGTCCTGTCCTCCCTGCTGCTATTGTGGAGTGTTTGACCTTTCTGATGCAACCCCCACCATTTCCCCTCGTTCAAGTACCTCTACACACACACACACAGCACCATGTCAGCCTGAACACAACGGGAACCTATCCAACACCGCACCATCATCTCGCTAAAAATACCTCTTCTGGT
Organism: Mola mola; assembly: GCA_001698575.1. Taxonomy (NCBI): domain Eukaryota; kingdom Metazoa; phylum Chordata; class Actinopteri; order Tetraodontiformes; family Molidae; genus Mola; species Mola mola. The sequence continues at coordinate 6,942,685 of KV751330.1, read as the reverse complement.
TGTCTCAGTCATGAAAATTGTATTGTAACAATAGTGTGGCAGGATTTTGATCAACCAAAATAACACTACAGTACACTGTTATTCTAGCGGGTGCCGTGCATTGAGCAGGAACTCTGTACTGTCATCTCCTTTCATTGCTTTGCAGGTGAAAGAGTCTTGGCCTACCACCACCCGCCCCACATACCCACACAAAGAACCTTTTGTTGTGCTGACTTTTTGTTTTCAATAGCTGCGGAAAATTGAAAGACCACTATAAACCAAAATGAGCACAAGGACGCACCCACAAGTTTTTAGTAGCAGCTGATAAGATTTGATTTTTGACTTATATAATATGTTGATCCTCCTTTTATAATCCATCATTCCCTTCAGTAAATTCCACCAAATGTGTGCTAGCTTATGTTCCAGCATAAAATTGCAACACAAAAGCCAATCATAAAACGATCCCTTTTAAAAACTATTACAGAATTTCAAATCGAATAAATCTCATATTACATTCTAATTTTACACCTTTTAACATGTTTAGCAAAGTACAGACAGCATGCTTTCCTAGTACACATGTGAAAAAAAAAAAAGTTTTCTATCTTTGGGGAAAATGCGCAGTCGTGCTTCTTCTAAAGAGTCGTAATTAGATTCATTTGCAGTATAAGGTGACCTCACAACAGTTTAACAGATGTCTGTTTTATGGCCATAGGAGAATTTTTCACTGCAAGATTGTGATTGGCAGCTTGGAAATGTTGAAACACCTAGTTACCCAATGATATATTATTGGCAGTCGAGCGACAATGTCTGTTGGGGTATGGCAACACCGTCTTGACAACGCACACTGCAGTTTCTAATAATCTGTGAACTGCCAGGAATAATGTTGCAATTTTAGAAAAAAAGAGGGGAAATAGACACACGATTATCGTTGGTGACACGGCCACAAAGATGAGATTAGCAAAGAATCACTAGAATGTTAAGATATCACTCGGCATGGTGATGCAAGACATTAGCATTGCACACTTTTGACAGTCTCGGCTCATGCGCTGAGCACACATTATTTTCATTCAGTTTGAATATTTGGCCCCTCATCTAATCTACAAAGGTATTCTAACTTGTCTGGATTTGCAAGAGGCTAATAGTATTAACTGAGGGTGAGTGAGAAACACTAATCATTAAAGGAAACAGATTTCTGTACAACACTGGATTACCATTGGATGAATACCTGTCCTGCTTTTGTTTGGCCTTGTTTCAATCGCTCCTCTTCCTCACCTGCTTTAACATCTCCATCAGTTATTCCATTTGTTACATTGTTACCTGGGGATAGTGTTCATTCACTTGACTTATTTTTATAAAAAAAATGTACAATAGTGTAACACAGGAATTGTGTCTTTTTTTTCTTATACATTACACAGGGCAACATATATTTACTTAATGATTGATTGATTAAGTTAGAAAACAGAAACTGTGCAATTTTAAGTTGAGTTTATAATCCTGTTTATATGTGCTGATTATTTTTCATAGAGGTGTATGGGTTCCCAGAAAATAACAGCTCTTGAATTTCTTTATTTAAATGTATTGGATTGGGACGCCAATCTGAATATTAGGGGATGTGCCCCCACCCTCCAAAATTCTAATCGCTGCCCTGCTTCATAGTCCTAATGCTTAGTGAGAACTCCTGTTGATGACTCAAGCGTGTGCTCCCCCACAAATACCCTATTCACAGTCTTCTCCCTCAAACCCCCCTCCTCAGCCTCCGAGGTGCTATTGTCTGGTTTCCTGTGCAGGCTTCTCACCCGCTCCCGAACGCCCCCGGTGGGCAGTCGCAGAGGACGTGCTGCCGTCTCGCTTCGACCCGGAGGGACTGACCGAGGTGACGGAAATGTCTGAGGAGCTCACGGCTGCGGGATTGGTTCGTCCATAATCAGCTGTAAGGCGGCTGTGTGACTTCTTGGTTACATTTGTGTGCGGTGGGAGTCTGCGCAGACTGAGATTGAGAGCGTGTGGAGCTTATTCCTTTTGACAGCTGCGCTGCTGCCAGACTGACAACCATCAGGGACCAGGAGGTGAGCTGTCACCATCCATTCAGCTGCTAGTAAGTTCCTTCCACTCTGTCCCGTCTTTCGTCTTGTTCAAAACATGTTTGTTTTTTTTTTGTTTGGAAAACTTTTGACTTGCTTTTTGCTCCAAGGGCCAATTCTGTTAAGCCGCAACTTGGATACAGAATTTTAATATTTTGATATGAATTGAACATATTTTTGAAATCCTGTGCATAGAGGCATATCATTTATCTATAAAGCAAAAAAAACAAAAACTGAAACATCACTGTTAATTGTAGCGGGTCTGTATGGCCTCAATAATTTGGTGCTGATTGACCTGCAATCAAGTTAATTCTCAATCAAGTCCAACAATATACAGATTAGGGCCATATTATATTATATGCTATGTAATGCTATATTCGCTAATACTTTAAAATATATTAGCTAAATTAATTAACAATATTTAATGCAGTAACAAGTAATTAATGTGTCAACTAATTATTTGGTAATTATCTTCATGTTAACTAAGATACTGATTCATACATTAGTCAATATTTCAAAACCATACTACAAAGAGCATTAATACACAATTAATCCAGGTTAATAAATGGCTGATTCAGATTAATAAATGCTTTAATGGGGTTTGGTTTACGGTTAGGTGGCCTTCTATGTGAGAATGCGCCTCATTGTATTATTATTATTGAATTGTTATTACTATGTTAACTTATTTTATTAGTATGGTTGAAAACTATTGAAAATGTACCTAAGTTAACATGAGGACTGTTAGTAAGTGATTACATGACACATTCATTAACAGATAGTTAGTTAAATGCTTATTACTGCATTATTACTATGTAAATTAATGTATCCTTATTGTAAAGTGTTACCTTACATTCCATAGACCTTAATAAGTTGGCCTAATCAATGATTAGCATTTAGGGGATGACACAGTCAGGTATTTATCATATAGGTGGAGTATGATTTAAATGTAAGTCGAGAGTTTCTAATTCAACACATACCCTGCATGTAGTCCAAGCACTTTCCAAGCTGTGTGTAGTGAGGACTTCCCCTCCATTTTCAACTCCTTCTGTTTTCTCCCTCCTTGCATTTGAGAGAAAGGAACAGCTGGATGTGAGCTGAGCCTGAACCCGATCTATTGAGATCAGAAGGTCCCAGAGGCTTGTCTCTGTCTCTGCCATGACCAACTGCATGAGGGGGCACTGTAGCTGTGCAGCTGTCCATGACCTGAGCATGAAATCCAGATACACACATTCACAAACTCACACTTGAAATCCCACGGCAAGAAAACATCTTTAAACCTGTTTTTCTGCAATACGGTCATGTTTTTCAGCTGTAATAACAGAAAATGCTATGTTCTATTGACTGTGCTCCCAGCGGAAGCATCTGAATATGAATTCAGCACTGTCAGAGGTCCTGGGATGAAGCCACAGTGCACAGAAGGTTACACAGTGTGAGTGTGTTATAACTGGCACATAAATATTTACCTTCATGTGTATGCACATGCAGAGACTTGCACATAAGTGTGTATTTGGTGCGGATGGGTACAGTGAGTGCATTGTGACGGCCGTTGGAGACTTTCTGGGAGGCATGTGAAAACGCAGAAAAGATGTCACACACGCAGCTGGCACAGGCTCAGGACAGGCTTGATGGACTGCTTACACACACAGTGGTGCCTTTATGTACTGTACGTGTGGTAAAAAGCCATCTAGGCTGAATATTATCCAGAAACACTCATGGGTTTTTTTTGGTACAGGAGATGCCAAAGGCTGACCACCTCACTGCTACATTAAATCTCCTGTATAACACAAAAAAGGCCAGTGAATGTGGCTGCTCTAGTGATTAGTTGTCCTCTCGTTTAAAGTTGTAGGACTGGTAAAGAAAGATTAAAACAATGGTCAGAAACCATACATTAGAGGCCGAGATGTGCTGTCATTTTAGTCCATAGCATAGGTCAAAAACTGTGGATTCTACATAATACAGCTGGATAGTGTCTTTGCCATGTCACTCAGTCATTTGCTGTTTTATTTGTTTGGTCTGTGCTTTTGTGGTTCACACATCATGTTGTATTTGTTTACTTGCACAGTAAGTGCAATGAGATGATGCGTGGCTTCAATAGTGAAATAAAATAATAATATATAATAATATATTAATAATAAATATGTGATTATTTGACCTCGGGAGGACTGATAGTTATATGATAAACTGTTTTGCTGCACTGCAAAAGCTGCATACATGGAATGGTATACTGTGCATAGAGATAAAATGATTAACCCCAACGCAATCGTAGCTTATGTTTTGATATCACATATGGACTCAAATATTTAAAGTAAATGAAGGAAATGCATGTTTTGCACAATACTAAATCATTTTCATTGTTTGTGTTTGATAGAAAATCTACTGTGTTTCTTGCCAACAAGGCTGTACGATTGTGGGGGCAACTCCACACTGCTTTTGTACCCGGCCGACATGCTGGCTTTTTATATCCTCCAGCCAGAGCATAGCCTACTATACACTCTGACTGGTTTCTGGATGAGTATAGCTGTATGGGAACTGTGGTTTTCCTCTAACTAACCGTACATGAAACTCTGCCATGAGAACAAAACCCCTGTTGAAAGACAAGATAACGTATAACACAATAACCTGTGACCCTGTAAAAGGCGTACATACTGACAAACATACAAATAAACTGGTTAAAGCTATATTATAACACTGAAAATGTACTTCATATGCTTCTATTCTAATTTTGTTCTCTTTCACTCCGAAGGATTTGAATTGTAAAAAAAACCCAATTGTTTCATTGTGAGGACACATTGGCATGTGGCGAAGACACATACACAATTAATCTTACAAAAGATAATGTTGTAGTCTACCTTTGGTTGGCTGTAATTAATGCACACTGTGTTTACGTTAATTGAAATCAAAAGGATATTAAATGGTTTATAGATTATAATTTACCTGCAAAATATTGTATGGATGGTTATATTCAAAATGTTTATGTAATGAAAAATAAACAGCTGCATTCTACACACTTGAAAACAATAAGTATGCGAAAGTTGTGCTTTTATAGACTGGCTAATGGCTTATAGGGATGCTATATGGAGTCTTCTGTAAAAACGGAGGTGTTTGCCTTTTGCTCTGTAACTTTTATAGTGAGGAAGTGACAGTGTGCTTCTCCGTTCTCTCCACAGGATGACCGACCAGCACTGCAGGCGTGCATCCTGACGGCCTCTGCCTCCTCTGAAAGGCCACAATGACTTGGGAAATTGACTGGTGGATCCCCTACTGACACCTCCGATCCTCAGAACTCCGCCAAAGCTTCCCCCCCGTTTCCTGAGGCTTTGGTCTACCTGTTTTCTGCGCAGCTTCCCTCTTTATTGAAGCTGTAATCATGGCTAGTCTGGTGCTCAACGAGACTGGAATGGAGGACTGTGGCATTGATGACTCCTTCAAGTACAACTTGTACTCGGTGGTCTACAGTGGGGTGTTTGTCTTAGGCCTGATCACCAATTGTGCTGCCCTTTTTGTATTCTGCTTTCGCATGAAGATGCGCAACGAGACCACAATGTTTATGACTAATTTAGCATTATCAGATTTAGTATTTGTTTTCACACTACCATTCAAGGTCTTCTATAATGTCAAACGCCACTGGCCATTTGGAGATGGACTGTGTAAGGTATCGGGAACAGCCTTTATCACCAACATTTACGGAAGCATGCTCTTCCTCACGTGCATCAGTGTGGACCGCTTCCTTGCGATAGTCTACCCTTTCCGTTCCCGCTCCATTCGCACACGTAGGAACGCTGCGCTGGTGTGTGCGGCTGTGTGGTTGACCATTGTGGGTGGAGGAATATCAGTGACCTTCTTCTCCACCATTAACAGCACAAACAGAGCCACCACATGCTTTGAAGGCTTCTCCAAGAGCACCTGGAGGACCTACCTGTCCAAAATCACAATTTTCATTGAGGTGAGTAGTGACAGACTAGATAGTTGCACATGTTTACATGCTTTTTAATTACTATGTAAAGTTTTGGTACAGCTCTACTTTATTTCACAGATTGTCGGTTTTCTTCTGCCCCTCCTGGCCAACTTGGTATGTTCCTCACTTGTACTACGGACTCTACGGTGTCCGGTGACTGCTAGTCATGGCTGTGACAGCAAGAGACGTGTTCTGCGGATGATTTTGGTCCATCTGGGTATATTCATCATCTGCTTTGTCCCTTATAACTCCATCCTCTTCCTGTATGCCCTGGTGCGTACTCAGGCACTAGCTAACTGTTCTGTGGAACGCTTTGCCAGAACCCTTTATCCCATCACCCTGTGCCTGGCCAGCCTCAACTGCTGCCTGGATCCTGTGGTTTACTACTTCACATCAGAGAGCTTCCAAAAAAGCTTGACCATGGGTGGCAAAGGGCCCGGCTCTCGGCCTGAGAGCATGCCGCGCAGCGACACGGAAACCCAGGACACAGTGAACACTCTGCCCAGAGATACACACAATCTGGCCAGTAATGGAAAAGACTCAAAGATGTCTGAGAGTCAGTTCTGACTCAACAGGGAAGAAGAAAGTTAAAGATCAGAATATGGGCATGAGAAGAGCTTTAAAAAACAAAGCAATCAGCTGTTTGGTCCTGGAAGTGGCAAATACATAACTCAGCAGATTAGTTAAGTCCTGAGGTAAGTCCTGAGGTAAATCCTGAGGTATGGCCTGGGCTTTACAGATTAATTCACCAATGGAGAGCAGAGGAATTTATCTGTGTGTGTATACTGTGAGACACTACAGGGAAAAGAGACCCAGCCTCACCGGCATGTCTGTCCGGAGACACGCAGAGCTTACGAGAGAGACTCTGGCACATCATCACTCAGGCTTAACCCACATACATATGCACACACACTCAAAAATGCACTGGATTGTCGATAAGAAGGAGATTTCCATCTGCAATGTTCAAATGCAAATGCTGTTCACTAATTTTGTAACACAGTGAGCCCTTATATTTTATTGTTGTGAAGTTCACAGCAGGTTGTATCATTGTAGATGTTAATGTTACACTCTGTGTGTGGTGAAATCCATTGTCATACTAACCCAGCAGCGAGCTGACCTAATGCGTTTAATGTGTCCTATGTTAAAGTTTGAGGGCATTAAATATCTTTTATCAATCACTTTTGAAGCTGCATTTATTGCTCCCTGCCTCCTGCCTGCTGGTTCAGTCAAACATATCCTTATCTCGTCTCTGTTAGCATGACTGTTGTTCTGAACTCATCTGTCCTCTTATTTTCATCAAGCAGCCAGTGCGTCTTGTTCTCAGAGCAGAGGGCAGATCTGATCCAATTCAGGATCTTGGCCTGTTTGCTGCGTCAAAGGCCAAATGCTTATTATGATTGGAGCAATGGTCCATTGTTTGCTTCTGAATGAGGTCCCCCTGTCTTAATCTGGCCTTAGACTGCAGATCTGCTCAAAGTTTTTTACACACACTCCAGATTATGAGTGAGCACTGTTGAGTATATACACAAAACATCATGCTACACTGCACAAAGAGAAAAAAGCTATGTCATTTGTTAGCAGATGCAGGAGTTTGTTAAGTTTGCATGTATGAATTTGTGACGTTGCTGTGAAGGCAATGCGAAAGGGCCCTGAACATGCCAACAATACTTAAACTTTAATCATGCATGAGTGCATGAGGATCTTAAAGGAGTAATCTGTGAGTTGTTGAGCCTTATTAGCAGATCATCAAATATGAGGTACAAAAATAAAGCATCAGTTTCTGATGACCTGGCAAACTTCAAGCATCAGTACATAAAGTATGACATGGGGATGAGACTCAACAATCAACTATGTTATATATTATAGCTTCAGGGTACAGTCATGTCAAAATGCCAGTTTGCAAAATTGCATTGACATCACATTCATTACAAAGGGCCAGACGCTCGTATTTGCTTTCGCATGTAGTCCACCTCTGGTAAACTTTAATGCACAAATTGGCACCACTACCTGATAGCAAACTGCCTTTGCTGTGCCTTGAGGAACCAGAGAGCTTAAGATTCTAACATGGAGAGTGTAATCCCCGCCAAAAATTGTGCAGTTTCCACACGGTAGTACAAATATTAAGAGAGTTTTATTACTTCTTGTCTATTGAATGAAGTGACATTCAGTCACAAAGTAAAAATTGAAAGACGGTCGGACCTAGTGCAGTACTTTTTCACAGCAGTCATGTTGACATGAAATGGCAGGTAAACACAGATTTAAGTAATTAATACACTTAATTAAGGTTCTGGTTCATTTAGTATGGCAGAGTCTATCAAGTGACCCCACCAGAGCAGCATCATGGTGACCTGAATGGGACAGAATCTTCATTAGCAGAATTGCTGAAATCTGTGTTTACAGCACAATTTCTTTCTTGCACCTGCTACATTATAGAAGATGTTAGTATGAGTTGTTTATCCATTCTTTCACATAGCCAGTTACAGATTCATGACCATACTTGGGAATGTAGTACGCCTCTATACATTCAGCAGTTGCATGAGGGAATAAAGATCTGGAGGCTTCCGGCATGATTGATGAGACCACACACACCCAGCAGCAGCACAGAGTGAAAACAGTACATGTATTCAGGGAGGTCAATGGTTGTAAGGAGGAAATCTAGTACACTCAAATGGAGTCTAATGTTTCCTTTAAAGGAGTAGTCTGCCCTTCAAACTAGTTCAGAATTGGAACAAAAACAACAAAAACAAGAACTGTAGCACAGGAAACTGGAACTGTTGGGACCTCTAGTGGCTATAATGTGGAGGAAACATTTTACTGAAAATACCAGAAAAGACACCACTGACCATTAACTATAACGTATAGTTCTTTTTCTATTAAACATTTTCATTGATTACTGATTATCAACCTGCCCTGGCGCTATAGTGAGCCATGTGTGTTGAAGTGAGATTGGACTCACTCACTCACTCTGGGAACATGTCTATTCATTTTTCCAGGGTGTGATCTCATGTGTATGCAGCGAGTAAAATTGACAGGATGACTATAGCTCCCTGGGGCAGACCAAGGACACGCTGGAGAGATTATATCTCTCGGCTGGCTTGGGAACGTATTGGTGTCCCCCCGGAGGAGTTGGTGGAAGTGGCTGGGGAGAGGAGCATCTGGATCTCCCTGCTCAGGATGTTGCCCCACGACCCGGACCCCGATAAGCGGCAGAAAACGAGACGAGACGAGACTATAGCTCCTGCAGATGTGCTTTACACATGTAAGGCTTTTTTTCCCCCCACAACAGCTTTAGATAAGGAAGTGGAGAGTCTGAAAGGGGAATTGCATAGAGCATTTTTTCTCATAACTCCAAATTTTAGAGGATGCACACTGAGACAGTTTACGCACACACTGCATGAAAAGCAAGTATGAAGTATGGCTCTGAGTTAAAGGCACCTGTTTCAGACATGAACAAAATTTCAGAGGTAAGAGGAACTCTCTTCTTCTAGAATGTCATTATCTGTTAGAGCTGTCATTTTGTTTTTGTCACCACACACTCAACCTCCCTATGTGCCCAATTCTGTGTGCTCTTTACTAAGGAACGCTGATGTGGCAATTGTTACAAAAACAATTGCGTGCATAAGGGCACAGCTTCCATTTCCTCTTTATTACTTTATCATGTTGTTTGGTGACACTCCTGTTCCACAACCAACAGTCGAATCAACAGCTCACAATACCATCTCAGTGCAGTAACAGAAACAGCACAAATGACGCAGTGAGTTTTTTGCATGCAAATGCAGATTGTTTTTTTCTTTTCTGCTGCTAGCATGAATCAGGAAGGCTGAGGACCCTGTACATGCAGCTCGAGGAGGAGTGTGCATCAGTCTGCTGTTTACACGCAAGTGTAAAGGTGCTGGTGCATGTAGGTGCTGGTGGTTACCCTTGACTCTGACCTGTCCTTTCCATGCTGATCAAAAACAAAAGGTAATCGCAGTTTTGTTTCAGAGAAATGTCTATGAGGTGCTATCACTGCTGTGCCTTGTGTGAAAATTTGAAAACTTCATTCAAAGCCATATTATTATTTTTTTTTGGCTGAGGATGGGGCCTTTGTTTATTCCCTTTCACTTGTCACTAAATAAAATAAAAATGTATCCATACGTACAATTGACAACTAAGCTGTGTTGTAACGGGGTGTTTAAACTGAAGCCTGATTCAAACTATTTATGGAAATTATTCAAATGTGCCTTTAAAATGTTTTTTTTACACATTGATGCCAGAATGGATGAAAACAATTTATGCCCACAAAAGTGGACTTGTGGTAGACTCCCTAAACTCAAGTCAGAGGACATAATGTTGCACGGCTCTAAACTGCACAGATACAGTAACGTGAGGGGATCCGTTGGCTGTCTGTGGCCGACTGATAGCCCCAAGAACTAACCGTAGCAAGGATCAAAACTGAACAAATCACAGTAAAGCAGCAAACTAACTGTTACTGGTTCTCTATTCCCATCCTGAGGCAGGCAGAGGACGGATGTGGTTTCATCGTGATGGCAAAAGGAAAGGTGATGCTGTAGCGATAAGCAAAGTTATTGTTCTGTCTTTCTTCCACACATTTCCTGCGTAAGCCTTTAGCAACAGCCATCTCTGGTTTTATTGCCCTTCTTAAACCTGTTTGGTTTGGCATCCATCAAAGACACAGCAAAAATTCTCCTCATATATAATATATCATAAATCTATAGTACACAGCTACAGTACAACAATAAGATTGAATATTTTTCGGAGAAGGCACATGTCCTGGTGCAGTTATGATTTGGGCAAACTTAAAACTTGATTTGATTTCTGTAGTATATTTCTTGTAATATCTTAGCATGGCTCTCTAATAAAATAGGCAGCTGCAATTAATCAATTACTATTTGACAAATCACTAAGCAAAAGTCAGAGACTGCAAAACCTCACACCCTTTGATGTGATTCCATTTTACTCCTGAACCAACAGGCTATGCCTGCTTCTGGGTCAAGAGGTTTCTCATACATCTGTATTTATAAGCTTAAGAAGTCCAACATTCTAAGTAAACTGTTATTATCATGTTGTTGTGTTTTGTACAAGTGGCATCTATTGCACGTCTGTCTGTTCTAGGAAGAAGGATCCCTCCTCTGTGGTTCCTCCTGAGGTTTCTTAGTTTTCCCTGTTTAGGGTTTTTTCTTAAGTTTTTCCTCACCCGGTTCAAGGGTCTAAGGGCAGAGGGTGTCACATCTGTATAGTTTGTGAAAGCCCAGCGAGACAATTTTGATTTTGGGCTATATAAAAAAAATTGATTTGATTTGACATGACTGTCATACTGTATAAGAAAAGAATGAAATTTTGTAAAAGAAGTGTCAATTGATTAACAAAACCATGATCGTAATATAATTGAATCTT
>KV751330.1:6907807-6931234 GCA_001698575.1 Mola mola | reverse complement strand
ATAATTAAGTTATAGGTCAAAATGTCCCAACAGTGAAGAGTTCGTTTAAAAATTCTAGAAGTCGGATCTGGATTCAGATCATCTTTGAGGGGGACCCAGATATCATAGAAAACTACATTGTGTGAAGACAGGTAGAAGGATGAGTGGAAGGATGTATGGACAGTCAGACAGACCTGATTGCAATATCCTCTCCTTTCAGGGGGCAAGGGCATAAAACGTCATGCCATTAATGTATCAGGAAGTAGACAAACACCAGCCTGAAACACAAAGTTAAAACTTGAAAGATTTAAAACTGCAGACAGGGGTTAGAAAAAACATCTAGCAGCAACAACCAGCTTCTTGTTTCCCTGCTCAAGAATCAACTTTTAATTGTTTTTTTTGTTTTTTTTTCCAAGCTCTACTTCAATACAATTTCCTTAAAAACATCTCTTTACTTTTTACTTTCACTTGTAAAATCTGAATATTGTCAGTCTCTAGTCAACAGTATCACGTTATCTGGTATTTGCATGTTCACATGAGATCAAATGACTGATGTTGCTCTCTCATCAAGACAGCCTGAGGTAAATATGCAGTCATGTCTTACTCGGCTCCTGTGACTGTTTGCCAGGGAAAAGTGAGAGAATTGCAACAAATAAAGGTTTTAATCATAGATCTATGCTCTCTCTATGTGTACACTGGAACTCAAACCTTGTAAAACAAATTTAAACCTCTTAAAGTTGCAATAGATATCATGTTTTAGAGCAGAATAGGCTCATTAAGCTGTATCTGGTTCTTAGGAAACATGCCCATTTTGATTTTTTGTTTGTGACAAGCAGTGATACTGTGAGCACTAGTTGTATTCATGCTGCATATGAAATATGACATTTTAAGTTTACAACACTGTGACCTCTCCTCTTTGGCTGCCTTTTATCTCACTTCTCTGCGCTGGGAAGCATCTTCTCCCAGTGGGCCAAATGACCCACTGACCTTGGACCTGTGTGTGACTGTTTTGGTGTGTGTCTGTTGTTACTTTCACTGATGCATGTCCCAAATGCCTTCTGCACAGGCTGCCTTAAAGATCTTAAAGGAAAATATTTCATTTAATTGTTAGTGTACTTTTTTTTAATTTTTTTTTTTTACTATACTTAAATACATGTAAACACCAGGTACTTTTGATACATAAGTAAATTTAGTGACTTTTAGAAACTAAAAGACTAAATTTACAACTAAATTTAGAAACTTTTACTTGAGTCACTCAAGTGATATCTTGACTTTTATTTAAGAATGGTTTACTTTGTACAACAATGTATTTCACATTGTTTGGTTCTATTGTACAACATTCAACTCATGTTTTTCTTTCAGGTCTTACAGGTGTCTGAGTAGTTTCAAATGACACAGAATACGTCTGAAAGTTGGGAGGAGTCAAACTCCTCCTTACAATGTGGCCACAATATGACCAGCTGGGAACAACAAATGGATACAATGTATACCTACTTCTATCTTCTGCTCTTCCTTCCTGGGCTGCTGCTCAACACCACTGCTCTCTGGGTCCTCTGCAGATACATCAGGTACACATACAAACACATCAAATCATCCACCAAGTTCTTGGCGTGGCCAACTCTTCTGCGTGTTGCTCCACAGTAAGAAGACCAAGGCAGTGATCTTCATGATAAACTTGGCTTTAGCAGACCTGGCCCACATCCTCTCTCTGCCCCTGAGGATTTATTACTACTTCACGCACACTTGGCCCTTTGGACGAGGCATCTGTTTGTTCTGCTTCTACCTCAAGTACCTCAACATGTACGCCGCTATAGTGTTCCTGGTAAGAAAACTGGAATATTGTGAAGATCAGAAGGGAAAAGGGAAGTCAAATTACAGTTTAGAGATTTCTCATCTGGTTGACATGAATCAAATTCAATGCATGTCTGTGCATATAAGAGGATGTAATTATAGTTTGAACCAGAAACTCCCTTCTCCTCAGTTCTCAAATCTCCTTCCTGTGGCTCTAAATTTGGTATGTAATTTTCACATCAGTACATTTTTCTGTTTCAAGGTTTGCATCAGCATGCAGAGGTGTGTCTTCTTGCTCAAACCATTCTTTGCGCGTCGGTGGAGGCGGCGCTATGATCTGTTGATCAGCATCACAGTGTGGTTGTTGGTAGGTATGGCCTGCTCACCCTTCATTCTGATGCGGAGCAGCAACACCACCAATACCGGGATTGGTACACAGGCAGTCTATAACATGTCCTCTTCTCTGGATGCCATTTCCACCCAACGACCCTTAAGTTACACAAGGCTTTATGCAACACCTTTAAGGTCAACCCGAAGTGGGTTCCAGCCAGCACCCAGTCCAAGTTCCACCAAAGTCAGCTGTTTTAAGGACCTGCCTATGCGTCATCTGCCCTTCTCCCTGGCTGTCACCACGATGGTTCTTGCTGAGCTCCTTGGTTTCTTAATTCCTTTGGCCTGCATCAGTTACAGCTCCATCCGCATTGCCCGGTCCCTAAACCAAGAACACACCCAGGAACAGCAAAAAAAGGACCCATCAAAGGCACTCAACTCCTCAGCACGTTATCGATTCCATTCAGTCTCTTCCTACAGTCAGACGGACAGGTACAGCGAAAAGCAAACAAACACTGAGAAACGGCGTGCTCTCCTGATGGTGCTGGGCTGCTCTGGGCTCTTCTTGTTGTGCTTTACCCCTTACCACATCAACTTCTTGCTGTACCTGATGGTGTCACAGGATATCGTGTCCAACTGTGCGACAAGGGTGGCTGTGCGACAGTTCCACCCGGTTTCTCTGTGCTTGGCGAGCCTGAGCTGCTGCCTCAACCCTGTGCTTTATTACTTCCTTACAGCAGAGTTCAGGCTGCACTTCAGCAGGCGCACCTCCTCCTTCACCTCTTCGCTCCTCTCCTCCCCAATCAGCTCCCCGACCCAGCGTCCTGCACAGCGCAGAATGACGAGCTTGGAGAGTAGCTGCTCAGACAGAGAGTAGCATCAATCAGATGTAGGTTTTTTCTGCAGCCAACTATGTCAAACAGATGTCCCATGATGCACTCTGCTAGCGCTGGACAGACATGATCCAGTACAATCCAAATATAAACTTACCTGAGTGCGAGGAACCTCCTGGAGGCGATCAAATCATCTGTCAGCAGCTGAAATGGTGTCACATTACCTATGTGAATACGATTACACAGTTGCATGCCAAAATTTGGGAACCCCTTGAAAAATAACATTTTTTAAAATGTTTTTTCTAAATTGAAAATTTGCAATCACAGTCTCCGTAGAATATGAGAAACAACAATATTACCAGCAAATCTTAATGCATAGTCAGTTTTTATTTCATAAATTGAACCAAAAATAAATATAAAACACAGTTTTGGCATGCGCGAGGGTTTGGGACCCTAACACACTCAGTGATTACTAAGACCCCCTTTGGCAGGTATCACAGCTTGCAACCACTTTTTGTAGTCAGCTAAAAGTCTGTCAATTCTCGTACTTGGGATTTTAATGTTTAAATCTGGGGACTGTGAGGGTCACTTCAAAACCTTAAGCTTGCTATCTTGAGATAGGCCATGGTGGATTTTGGTGTATATTTGGATCATTATCCTCTTGTAGAATCCATCCTCTTTTAAGCTTCATGTTATTCTACAGACAGTATGATGTTTGCTTCCAGAATTTGCCGGTATTTAGTGGAATCCATTCTTCCCGTGCAATGTTTCTTTTGCCACTGGCTGTAACACAACCCCAAAGCATGTTAGCTCTACCCGCATGCTTTACGGTTGGCAAGGTGTTTATTTCATGAAATGGTGCTCCTTTAGTTCTCCAAACGTACCTTTGCTGATTGTGGCCTTCGTGTCATATCTTAATTCGATGAATCCACAGCACTTCTTCCCAAAACACATCAGGTTTCTGTAGATGTTCCATTGCATACTTTTGATGTTGGATTTTATGATGAGGATGCAGGTAAAATTTTCTCCTACAGACTAGAGGAATCCATGGTTGTTCAGTGTTTGCATTTATTTAAAAGCTTTCAAACTGGGGCCAGCTGCCAATTTCTAATGACGCGCCCAATGAGCTGATTAGGATCTAAGCTGAACTGGGAACACTTAGGGTACCCAGACTTTTGCACATGCCACATCTGTGTTTTATATTTTTCATTTGTGATTCACTTCATCAAGTAAAAAGTAACTATGCATTAAATTTAGCTTTTTTTACTCCACCATATCCCATAGACATTGTTTGCCTCTTTTCAATTAGATAAAAAATATACTAGTCAAGGGGCATTTGGCACTTGGCATAGAACTGTAAATGCAAGATGTAGATAATTTAAAGCTTGTTGATCTTCAATTAAAATGCAACCAATTTTAATAAGCTGTATTATACACTGATCAGCCACAACATTAAAGCCATCTGCTTGATATCCAGGGAGCTTAGAGGCCAGGATAAAGCCTCAAGCTCTTTGCCATGCTCCTCAAACGATTCCTGAATGACACTTATAGTCTAGCACATCCTCCATGGGGAGTGGGGTCGGGAGATTTATTCTGTTCTAATGTTTACATAGATGGTACATTTTACGAGAGCACATGAATGCCAGGACACAGTTTCCCAGTAGAACATTGCAAAGTAACAAAATCATTACTATTTTCTTCACTTGTTTTAATGTTGTGGCTGATCAGTGTAAATATCAAAGATGTATGTACATGAATATTTGTGAATAGCGTAAATAAAAGCAAGCCTGAGGTTTTTGTTTTATCCTTTGGTGTAATGTTTATCTTTTGTGTCTTAGCTCTGCTTCTCATGAAGTGTCCTCTTAGTAACAGAAACTGAAAACAGCTGCCGCTCATTTTCACTGTACAGTACTTGCTCTCACAAAGCAAAATGGAGAAGACAGTTGTCAGCGGTTGCAGGAGTTCTGCAGATGAGCAACCACCAGGTGCTGGTTATAACTGACAGTTTACTCCCCACCTACCCCCGCCTCATGCATCTGCAAAACCCAATTCTAAGCCAACTGTTTCTACGCCCTCCCCCAGGCACACGTGGCTCACTTTAGGAAAAACTGTCTGGTTCACCAACCCACTTCCTATCTTGTTGCAACCATATTGTATCAAACGTCAACGTTATTGAGTAACATAAACGAAAAGAGAAAATTCATTTCTAGCTTGATTCTCAGTCCTTTCATTTGTCATCAAAGGGACACAAGGGTCAGATGAACACTGTACAATTAGAGAAAAAAATGTCACCATACTAGCAGAAGTCATGGTATGAAAAATTCTTGTACATTGCATCCCCACACTCACAGGAAGTCTTATGTATGCTACAAAACCCTGCATAGCCGAGCCTCACAGAGAGAAAATACAGAAGGATGAGGGGAGAATATGGTGAAACATCAAAACAGGAAATAATAAGAGAACATTGAGAGAACTGAAACTGATAATATAGACAAGTAAAGCAGTAGAAGGAGCGGCCAGGGTATAGTATTAGAGGGGGAGGAGGGGGAAGGTGACAGCATGTGTGCTGGTTGAGACTTCATCGCTCTGCTTTTTGATGTGACACAGCTCTGCTGACAGAGGTGAGACATTCTTTTTAACAAACAGCGAGTTTAGCGTGAGAGACTGTCACAGCTACACGCTTTCAGTGAGGAGTCATTCCTCATGTGGGATCTCACACGTCTCTCCACTGTGAGGAATGCCTGCTGTGATGAGGCTGAGAACGTGTGTCTCTGGGCCATGGTTTGACTGTAGACGTGTTCATTCAGGGTGTGTCTAAAGGGTGGCAATCATGATAAATTTTGCGCGTTGGAACAACACGTGTGAGGGACGTGGTTGGTTGCCGCCATCATTCATCGGTGATGAAACTTGAGGGCAGATGTCGCGTGTGGAAAAGCTGTAACGTGCCAACACCCCACAGAGAGCTGAATCACACTGGATGATATCTTTCATTTCCTTTGGCAAGACAGCAGGACTGAAACTGTGGAACCCTAAGGTAGGGGAGCCGCTCCTTTACTGAAATCTTCATGTACAATTAATTCAGCACAGATTGGCTTCACGTTGGCAAATATCAAGATCCAGCGCCGTGCGATGATGCAAGATGACATAGCTAGTGCATGGGCTGTCCATGTTAGGTCATCATTTCCATCAAAGTACTACAAAGAGGAAGGGGAAGAGCAGAGATGGGTCATCAGAGTCCTTTAACATCTTAAAGGCAGCCTGTGCAGAAGGCATTTGGGAAGGGCTTTCAGTAAGACAGTAAACGACACACACCAAAACAGCTGTACACAGGTCCAAGGTCAGTGAGGGTAAAAGTGAAGTGTGGGGCTTATGGGAAGAGATCCTTCCCAGTGCAGAGAACTGAGATAAAAGGCAGCCAAAGAGCAGAGGTCACTTTGCTGTGAAAGCATTTACTGTGTTAGTGTCTCTCTTAGGCAAAATCACACTTTCCAAAATTGCTCTACTTGTTAATTTCATCCAGGAGGAAACTGTAGTGGCAAGAGTAATACTGTAGCTGCTTTACTGGGAAACATCTACTTTACTTGCATTTATGATACTTCATGCTTCTATCTCACGCGTAATAAGTCAGCTATGATTACTGGTTACTTTTAAGGTGTACTGTTAGTGTAGTGAGCTATGTGGAGCTCTCCATCATGCTCATGTATGAAAAAAATAAAAAAAAAAATTTGTGTAGCAGATCTTTTCTCTCCCATTAATCAACTCACGGTCGCTCAGATTTCTCTTGAAGCCCTATTGAGGGGCGCGGAGCTGTAGGTTGAAAACCTCTGGACTTATAACATTGAAAACTTAAAATATACAAGAAAAAGAAAAAGAGAACATAAAATAGCTCAATACAGCTCTCCCAGCATGACTTAAATCTTTGGAAGCCCCTAGAATGATCCCAAAATACATTATTTATATTTTTAAAGCTGGAATCCTCACAGACGTGGTGACCACTAATGTTTTCATTTGGCCGCTACAGTAAAGATTTTGGTCTATCTTTCAAATGAATTTCAAGTATCAGAGCTGGAGCAAAGTATTTTTCCAGGATGTTTTTATTTTTCCCATCTACTTCAGCTGTTATAAGGAGAATGCAGCTGATTGTTTAAATTTTTAGCTGGAGAGCAGTGAGACAAGCTGCAAGAACAGTAAAATGCAAACACCTGAATGAAATGTAGAAATATTATATAAGAATGCATTGGTGCTATTAATCTAACAAGAAAATTCAATGTAAAACTATTACTATTACTTAGATATTCATGGTACATTTTGTGGATAATGCTTAAAATTATGCAAATGCTAAAATATACCACTGTTGGCAGTATCCTCTGTTATGTTTGCAATATTTTGCTATGTTTAGAATATGTCATCAAAAGGATGTCAAGCAGACACTTAAGCAGATGTCAAAACATATGTCCCTCATCAGTATTAATCATGTCGCACCCTTCCCCAAGTAACAACGTTCTGAGCAGTTAAAAAGCAGTAAATAAACTGTGTATCTAAAAGGACTAGCACCAGTTCAGTCCAAGATAAACATATAATAAGAGACAAAACAGGGTGAATTGCCAGTTAACCTGTTGACCCACACAGGAAAGAAACCCATGATAAACCAATGTATGCCTGAAGTTTACATCATTCTTAGGTTGATTATGGCCACAAGATGCAAGCTGAGTTTCATATGCTGCGTTAAAATTAAGATTTGAAGTCCATTAGGGCTCGATATTACTTAAAAAGCTTCTGAAATCTAAAATGTCAAAAAGTTTGTGTTTTGAAATGTACCACAGATATGGAGAAATTCAGTAAAGGGGATCTCTGTCTGACCTGTTAACCACACGCCTGATCTTATACTTACATTCAACAGACTAGTTTCACTGGTGCCTCGCTCTGAGGCGTTCCACATCAGTGTGTTTTAGAGTACTGCGCCGGCAGAGACGCTACTTGGTGAACACTGTGTGGGAGAGTGGAGCATCAACTTCTCTGTGGCTTTGCATTACTGTAAGAGGGACAGCAAAAGCTGCAATCACAAGGCAATAAAGTGTCAGATCACACAACGCTAACGCACATATCACAAGCTGTGGAGGACAGGTGTGAGTGAGTTTGCATGTGTGACTGACAATGTGGTATCTGTCCAACTGAAGATGTTTTTTTTTTTTTCTTTTTAAATAAAACCCTAAGATGTCTGTGTCATATGCAAAACATGGTCATCAGAAGTTGTTTAATTGACAAATATCATCCTGTTGTCTACAGACACCTGCTTTTATCTACCTCGGCATACCTTGGCACAAGACTGGTGGCTGGGACGGAATCTGCTTTAAAGCTACAACAGTTTATCAACATTTGACATGCCCAGTCCAAATCAGCAAAGGAAGCCTTAATTAATGGACAGCATGAGTGCTCCAAAGATTTCATCACCAGGATACACACAGCTTTCCTGAACAAGCCTCCTGTTGACCTGCAAGGTGGCTTGCATTGACAGAAAACAGTGAACAGCCCTTTGCTTAAGATGAGCTTTGCCAACCAGAGCTGTAAAAGCAGTGTAGACGTCCGCATATACCAGCACTGTGTGTACTCAATAGTGTACGGTGTGATATTAGCACCGGGCCTACTGGGTAATGTGCTGGCCCTCTGGGTGTTCTGGGTTTATGCGAGAGAAACCAAGAAGGCGGTGGTATTCATGATGAACCTGGCTGTGGCCGACCTGCTGCAGGTAAAATACCTCCATGTTTCTGGTTCCTCCAGTTCCCTGTTGTGCATCTTAAAAATACGAAATCATGGAAAAAGTTAAATTTTTATCGTATTTCAAAAATATGAACTTTCACCCAATGTATTGTACATTGCATGTACAGTGAAATATTTCAAGACTTTTTTGTTTTATTTCAATTATGACTTATCCAGTTACAGGGATATATTCAAATATTTTGAGATGTTAAATTTTGTACTGTAGGGCACAATTGTAAAAATTAAGATTATATATTGAATGTTCACTTTCTTTAATAACTGATGAAATATCCTGCGATTTAATTTTTTTGAGCTTCACTAGTATATGTGTATATTTATCTGCTGTATGTTTATCATTTAATCTATTTTCTCATTATTCCTCATCCTTTTTTTCTTAAAATTTTCCCTAACGAAGCATCTATAGCTGGTATCAATAGTAAATGATTGCTGAAAAGTCAGTATAATATTTCTGTATTGACATGTTGAATAACTTAATCTGTCATTATTGCCCTCCTCAGGTGCTGTCTCTGCCTCTGCGTATCTATTATTACCTGCACGGTTCCTGGCCCTTTGGCCATTATCTCTGCATGATATGCTTCTACCTGAAGTACGTCAACATGTACGCCTCCATCTTCTTCCTGGTGTGTGTCAGCGTGCGTCGCTGTGAGCTCATCATGCGTCCGCTGAGGTACAACTCGCCCAGGCGGAAAGGAGACCTGCTCATCTGCACTGTCGGCTGGCTCTTAGTCTTCCTGTGCTGCCTGCCCTTCCCTCTGCTGAGGACCACCAGTAGCAGCCTAAACTCTAACTCCAGCGAGGGGCTCCTCTCCTCGTCAGGGAGCATGGCCTGTTTCTCAGAGCTGCCCATGAGGGCTATTAGTCTTCCAGCAGCCGGGGCCCTTCTGATCACAGCAGAGCTGCTGGGTTTCATCATCCCCCTCATGCTTGTGTTAGCCTGCACCTGCCTGACTGCGGGGAGCCTCCGGGAGAAAAGAGTGGGGGCAGTTCCTGACCGAGGGGAGAAGCGGAGGGCGTTAAGGATGGTGCTAAGCTGTGCTGCGGTCTTCCTGGTGTGCTTTGCTCCCTACCATGTCACTATGCCCCTGGACTTTCTGGTTAAAGCCAATGTCCTGAGAAGCTGCTCCCTCAGGGACCGGATTCTGCAAAGTCACCCCGTCACACTCTGCCTCGCCAGCTTGAACTCCACCCTGGACCCGCTCATATACTATTTCACAACAGATGAGTTCCGGAGGCGACTGAGCAAGCCTGAGATACCAGACAGCATGATTTATAGCAGGCGTATGGCCTACAGAAATGGAGGAGAGGACTTGGAAAATGACTAGAAAAGTGAATCTCTCTTTAAGGAGCAATTGGACAATATTTCCAGTCACTGGAAAATGAAATAATGTCACTAGGTATTTTTCCATTTTCTACCACTTAGGGGTCGCTGGAGCCTACCTCAGCATCTTCAGGTGAAGGCGGGGTACGCCCTGGACAAGTTGCCAGTTCATCGCAGGGCTGACATATAGAGACAACCAACCATTTAAACTCATTCCCACCTACAAGCAATTTAGAGTGACCAATTAACCTAACCCTCAGTTTACATGTTTGTGGACTGTGGGAGGAAGCCAGAGTACCCGGAGAGAACCCACGCAGGCAGAGGGAAAACATGCAAACTCCGCACAGATACGCCCTGACCCGGAACCGAATCCAGGAACTTCTTGCTGTGAGGCAACAGCGCTAACCACTATGCCGCCCCACTATATATTGTTTTTTTTCTTCTATTTATATTTGAATAAAGGGTGTGTCAACTTTTATTAAAGAATGCCCTTGTGAAAAGTGAGTTTTTCCTCTTGTGAAAGAGGAATTGGCCATCAGTTTCCTCAAGATCCTACTTAAAGAAAGACAGCAGCATGCAGAGAATAATAAAGGGGTTAGTGTTGGTTTTCCAAAATGTTCACTGGTGCTATAATAACGAGTAAGCAGACAAAATTTGTCATTAGGTAAAGAAATGTAACTTTATTCAGTGAAATTTGATTCAGTAACTGCACACGTTTTTTATTTAATCTGCTGACAGAAACATTTTTTTTTAATTTTTTTTTACAAGCACACTTCCTGTCTGATTGTCTTTCTGTGCAGACCTCAAACCAAACTTGAAATTATTTTAAGTTATTTGGCAAAAGGCCATTTTTTTTTTTTTTCATATTTTTAAGTTTTTCCTTTAGGGCTTCAAAAACAAGTGCTTTATGCAGATTCAATGAATGTTTTTTACAAACATATTGGTATACATAGTGGCACTCAAAATGATTCAATTGACCCCCCATTGCAAATTAAATTCATAAAATTTACAAAAGTTTAGCCGTTTGCGAGGAATTAATCAACAATTTAAATAGTGAAACTAAACTAATATATGCAAGTGGTTTCTTTAAAGTCAAAGAACAAAGCCTAGGGCGCGGGCCTGGGTGGAGCCGCCGCGGGTGCAGATCTTGGTGGCAGTTGCAAATATTCTTTTGCAGTTATGACCTGGTGCAAACAGGATACCGAGCCAGACACCAGCGTCTGACACTGCTCCCGTGGACTCCATTCCTCCAAGCCATTCCTGACAGTCACTGGCCTTCCAGTTCAGCAATACTCTCAACCACCACCATAGATTTTCTATGGGGTTCAAGTCAGGCGATTGTGATGGCCACTTTAGAATCTTCTGGGATTTCTTCTGAAGCCATGGTGGACTTTGCAGTATGCATCACTGATCATGCTTCACTGTAGGAAGGGGGGTTCTTTTCAGCGTATGCTTCATGCTTTGGGGTCAGTCGTGGTGCACGTCTTGGGACTTCATGTATGAAAATATAGTATGTGCCTTATTGTGCAAACTGAAAACTCAGTGCCTGCTTCCACCAAGTCTTATTGCGTGTCTATTGCAGTCACTCGAGGACCACCTACCTCTTCAAGAATCTGTTGGCAGCTGATAACTTCCTCTGTCTGACAAATCCAGTTAATGTAGCCAGCTTCTTGAACTTCGAACTTATGAACTTTACTTCCAACAGTATCTATAGGAACGTGCAGTGCCTATGCTATTTTTTGTATCCTTTTCCTTGTTTTTGCAAAGTAATGATCATTTACTTTTTGGCCAAACCTCTTGACTTAGCCATATATCTATCATGCAATCAAACGTAACAATCACCAAACCCCCCCGCCACCTGACGCACCCAATTTGCAAATATGTCCTCTTATGAGGGATTCTATTGATGGGGTTAAATATTTCAAAACTGCAGTATTCAATAAAAGTGGCTTTTTGTGTTGAATTTGGAGAAACCACTTGTAAATATTAGTTGTGTTACACTATCTAAATTGTTCTTTATATATATAAGGTCTGACAGAAAGTGCTTTTTGATTTGGTGAAATATCCTTTTAGTTATTCTGAGCTCATCAACCATCCCTCAGGTTTACTGTCACATATGAGGTTTCTACACAAACACAAACACTGGCCATATAGGGTGCCGGACTGTTCACTGTCCGGCACGACACCAACGATTACATAAAGTCATCACACAGTGGGGCAGCAGAGGGCTTTGGGAGCAGCAGGGCATTCTGGGAAATATCTACAAAAATGAGACCTCCCGAGTGACTTGTGCTATATTACACTATAACATTAAGTAGCTGATGCACAGAAAGGTCGGATAGTAATGACTCCTCAGCACGGTTTGGATATTCAGTAGAAAGACTAACAACTCTTCTCCACAGAGCTTGGATGCTGTTATTCAGTAACAATAATTCTGCAGGAAGCTAGAACAAGGAAAAAAATAAGAGAACAAAGGAAACTTAGTACATCCTTAGTAAGCAGACCATCGCTGGTTAGTAGTACAAAACCTACAAGTGAACATTTGACTAAATGAGCTAGGACTTAAAAAAGGTTCAGGGGAATAGAGCATAGGCGGAGGTTTAGACTAATGCTGTAATGTAAATTTACTTATCACTGGGGTCGAAGCAGGAAGAGGCAAAAACTGAGTTAAGAGTTTTGTACAAAAGGAACTTTCTGCAAAATGTTGTTCCCTCCCTCACCCACTCTACTTTCTCTTTGCATCGCTGTCAATCTGACTCACTCATCACTCGCTGGCCTACGCGCACGCTTTCCCATCAAGCCTTGCAGATCCTAGTCTCCGTCACAAACATGTTCTCAAAGTGTTGGATGGTGAAACAATCCTCTGCAGCACGCTTCTGGATGCGTCCATCTGACGAGCACAAAGACACACACACACACAAACACCATTAGTCATAAATATTCAAGTGATTACAGGTATGTTACGTTTTCTTCAAAGTTGAAATCAGTATACTAGTACATCTAAAAAAGTAAAATATCATGCAAAAATTCATTTAATTCATAATTTAAATCAAAAGTTAAACTATCATACAGTATATTCTATATTTATTAGGGGTGGGGAAAAAAATAAATTCATTGTATTACTTATTTTTTAAGGAATCGCTGTATTTCTATTTATCGATATACTGTATTTTTCATGGTAGTGCAGGTGGCAATAGCAAACATCATATCCATTTCTGGAAAAACAGTCAGTGGGTGCTGACATGAGGTGAGAGGTTCACTTAAAAAAAACATTGAGTTGTACAAGTTATGTACCACTTTTGTATGCACCAAAATAAATCAAAGACTGTGACATGTGAGTTGCATTGTTTTTGGAAATATGACTCATGATATGACGTCTCTCAGGTGTATGATTCAACTTTTGTTTATCTTTAAAACAGAAAAGAAAATTGCAATAATCGAACTGGAAACCAAGTATCGTGATACAGCCTATTGTCCCAGCCCTACTATTCATTACAGTTAGAGTGGGGAAAGAAATCACAAAATCTAATTTTTTTTGATGCACTAATATATCTGAAGTGAGGGACTGACAATGGTGGCCATAGCTGTACATTCTACTAGCTAACCCTGGAAATAAGCCTGACTGTGATTCAGTTCACAGGCTAATGTAGCAAGCAGGTGTAAAATATGACCATTAATGTCCAGTCACAGCTGTTGTTAATGGCTAACTGGATAAATAAAGATAATTAACTACTTTCTGCGTGACATAATACAAATTTCATAGCATGATGGCCCTTCTGAAATGCTCAAAAATATCACAAGTGCTATGAGGACTTTTTGCTAAAGGGAGACAAAAAATCTTTTATCAACACTCACTGTGTAAGTGCTAAAGCTGCATTCAAGTGCTATGTAACAAGCCGTGTTACATAGTGTGAATTGTACCATAAGATGTGACACTAAGATACACACATTCTACGTTTGGCTCAAAGCAGATGACTTTAATATATTTGTGTTAATGGTGGATACTTTCAGATGTCAGCTCATCAATTTGGCTGTAAGGTGAATCCACACCTGGCAGGTTGGAGCGGCGCTGCATTCTGTATGTTTCCTTTCCATCACAAAGCCGGCGGATGTAGAAGCCGAGTGGCTTGATATCATCGATGCGCTCTGTCACCACCAGGTCCTCGTGCACCAGGTAGCTGCGGTAGGAGCCAGACTGGAACAAAAATCAAGGGATCACAGTCAGGGATCATAACACAATTTAAATCACTTTCAGCATAAAACAAAAAGCAGCTCTGTGACTGCAGCAAAGCGGGAAAAACATAAGAGTTGAAAGGACTTGGTCAAAGTAACAAGGCACCCCCAAACCTCCGCATTTTGTGAAACACTTTCACAGCAGATAAAGGATTTCAGCGATTGGACCATCACCACCATCCACCTGGCATCAAATGGTGCACAACTGTGAGTGCCTACATACAGTCTCACTGTAGAACTGGCTGTTCTCAAACTCGCTGATCATCTTACACTCATTAAAACACACAAGAAATAAAATACGAATTTTTGATAGGAAATGGCAAAATATCAACCAGTACAAAATGTGTGTACATGTTCTTTAGACTGATGAAATCAATTTCAACAATCTTTGGATTGTTAAAACAACAGCTGCATTCTAAAATGATTTCCTTTCTGATACCAGGAATTGTGCATGCAGAATTACTGCAGCACTGTGGCTCTGACAGATAAAAGCAATGACTGATCTCTTAACTTCCATAATCATGTGTAGTGTAGGGCCTGACCAATGCAGAAAAAGATGCTTGGGTGATTTAGACCGATCAATTTTCAGTGAGGGCCGCTGTTTCATTGCAATGCTGTCCTTTAATTAAAATAAAAATTAATTGTTAATCTGTAAAATATCCTGCCCTTGTTAGATATCTTTGTTACAAATGTTTGATAACCTAAATTGGGGGATAATTGCAAAAAAAAAAAAAAAAAAAAAAAAAAAAAAAAAAAAAGTACATATATAGGCATATATGTTGATACCGAAACTTTTTTACTGCTTAATATCGGTATCAGTATCTGCCCCAAAAATGGAACATAGATCGGGTCAGGGTTAGTTAAGGTAGTAATGCTAATAAACTTTCCTCAACAAAGTTGATTTAAAGCTTCATTAATTTGATTGAGTGTCATTCTGACAGTTTTTCTCAAGTCACATTAACACAGATGATGGCAGGGAAAAACAAAAACTGTGCATGAGCTCTAGGACCACAAGGATAAAGAGTCATGTTTGTCTTTAACTTTATGTTCCTCATTGTGATATCCTTATGAATTTTTGTAATTTATTCCCATTTGTGTGCTGTATTGTTTCAAACAAAATCAATCAGAGTCAGGCAGAGGCTTCTCTGAGTTATATGGCATTTGTAATATCCCTGACTGTCTGGAATACGGGAAGGTGACGTGTGCTGAAAATATTTACAAATGACCAAATGTTAAACTAGAAATAAACTCAAATGATCACTTCGATTTTCATAAATCCCTCGATTTCCCCAGGTACTTTTAACTGCCAAATATTAGTGCTCAAGCTCATGTATGTAGATGTAGATCTTACAGACACAAGAGTATCACTCCTCACCATCAGCTGTGAGAAGAGGTCAACGAGGTCCTGAGGGGGGAGCACCACCGAGGTGTTCAGAGGAATCACAAAGCAGGTCCTCAGGGTCAGGTCCAGATATGCCGTGAGCTTCTACACTCACACACACGCACAATGAGCAAAGTATTTAACATGAGCACAAGTACTGAATGTGGGGTGTTCAGTGTGTGCATTACCCTGTTGAAGTCATGGAGGATGTAAGCAGGATCTCCGGGTCTGAAGCGGGGAGGTGGGACACTAATGACGGCCATGTTGTCTGAGATCTCCACCTCCTCCTCCACCTGTGGAAGGTAGTACGGCTGGTTCTCTCCTTCAGCTCCGGCTGACAAGTCATTGAACTGCATCGCACCATGATACACTCTCTGGAGGACACATGGGCACAAGAAATCACTCTGAGGCACACAAAGACAGACAGTGGCAGAAACAGCTTTGGCGCCCAAATACAGCTGATCAGAGGAAGTTTGACAGTTTGTCAGGCGGGACGAAGCAGGCTTTGCCTCTCCGAACATAAATACCTTAATAAGTGTTACAACTGTAAGCAGCCAGCAGTTTCTCTGCACTGTCGCTAATCTGCCACTGTGAAATTTGTAGCTGGCTCATTAGTAGCCACAACTCAGTGTGAATTTTAAAAACATTTAACAGAATTAGACATGAAAAGATGTCTGTGGATTAAACTGAAAGCTGCCTTTAATGATTTTTGACCACTAGATGACAGTAGACACACACACACACCACTCCATTGAACTTTGGGCACTTTTTGGATTCCTGTAGTTTGTTAACGTGTATCTTTCTGCAGGTATGTCACCGTATGAAAGACTTATCACATATTTAATGCTTTACCGGATGGAAAACTACTTTGATTATGCAGAGAGAATCTACTTGAAAATGTGGATTAGATGTAGATTGTGAGGCAAGATTATTAAAGCAAAATAATCGGCTGAGAGGGACTTGGAAAGGACAAACATTGGACTGCAGTGGAGTCTGTAATACTGTAGCTGCATCAGCTTCTGTTTAAAGGAAAACTTGTTAAACGATAAGGAGGAGCACGCAGGAACAGACCAACCATTTTAAATTTGGTAAGCAGAAGTACATTTGAAGTAATGTTCATGCATGGTGTTAATAAAGAGACATTTCAGGCCTTGTTTCACTTGCAGAGGTGAGGAACAGATACCGCACTGTATGCGAGAGCCTCCCACTGACAACACAGCAAAATTCAAGAACCGTCAAGTCTGCACTTTCCCTGATGGTGGAAGTGTGGGCGAGTCTCAATTCTAGCTTCCCACCAGCAACCTTAATAATTCTTCCCAAACTTAAATAACACTCCTCTTTATCTCCTCTGAGAGGGATGAGCCAAAGACAATGGTTTACACCTAAACAAACTGTTCTTTTTTTTGTCCATATCCAACAAATAACAACATAGAATTACATATGTAATTCTGAACATATCACATCTTTTTTCTTCACAAAAAATAATGAACTTATTAAATTTCCTTTTTAAAGCAAAAGGCCGATTAACCAATGGTCTGTATTTGTCATTTCTTCATACCCAGGCAGATCAGCATATTGACAAGCTAAATATAATTTCTATTAAAAAAAAAAAAAAAAAAAAAACAAAAAATGACTTCCTATCTCACCTGTAGATTCACAAATGCTGTGGAAGCCCCTTACTTTTTGAAACTACAGTGTGGAGGTGAGCAAAACTGCTCATCCACAGGTAAGTCAGCTACTGTAACTTGTAAGTTTTGTATTAATTATTAGAAATATCAGGCTGGTGTTGTAAGCAGCCACATGTTTAGAATTCATATGAACAATAATAATGGTAAGATACATCACAGATATGTGACGTCATGTGATAGACGTACAAAACACAGAGTTCAGATATATATGATTACATGTTTTAATGCAGAAACATCAGCCACTAAAGACAACATATGTCCAGAAAATGTCAAACAAACTAAGGGACAAAAGGGTTTTCCTGACAGCCACTTCACACTTCAGGTTGTGTTCAAGTATTAATTAATTTGGCATATGATCATGATGATAACACACAAAACCATTTATTTTTTTAAAGAGTGAAACAGCTCTCTGGGGATATCTTGCCAAAATATGGGATGATCGCATGATTTCTCGCCATACTGGTACATCTTTCATAGTGTGGCATCTCAGATTTGTATAGGCTGACATAATCCCCTTGTTTCATTTGTCCCGGTTCTCCCTACATACATACTTAGGGACCCAAAAGCTGCTACTACTGTTAGTGACATTTCAAACATGTGGTATTTTAAGTTTGCATTTTAAACTCTTCTTTTTTAGAACGGTAAAAAAAAGAAAATATAACAGGAACATGTTACATGACTGACAATCTCAGTATAATCTGAAATGTAAATTCTCAGCATTCTAAATGTCAAATTTAAAATACTTCATTCACATCCTTAACAGATTTATGACTGTCCCGCGTTTGATTGACATGTGGGGGTTTTGTAACACTTGAGCAAAAACAAAGGTTTACCTTGGGAATGAAATATCGATAGAGACATGCTCCCCCCACGATGAGCCCACTGAGGATGAAGGCGATGCCCAATAGGGTGAGCAGACATCGACCTGTAGACCTTTCGTATCCCGTTGGAGCAGAGGCCAGCTCAGGGTCCTACACACACATATGCTGTAAATATTTATTATAAACAAACAAGGCTCCCAACTCTGATCCTCTGACGGTAATCCCGCAAGATGTCGGGCCTCCGCAAAGCAAATGCTCAGAAGATTGGCGGTCCCGCTGTGTGCTGCAGGTGTAACATGCCCCCACGGGCATTTTAAGGAAAACACAAAACACAGCTGAATATCAAACCGCAGAATGCATGATAACACACCGCGAGCCTACAAAACCTATACAACCTATATCGATGTACCCACGGCCGTCTGCTCGCGGCCTACTCCCACACTAACGACGGACCCCGCACGTTAGCTCGCTCACCTTCACGGCGGCTGTCGCCTCTTTGCCCAGCGCCTTGTGCGCCAGAGCCGAGCTAAAGGCAATCTTCACCATGCTGCTGAGGGAACGCTAGCTCGAGTTTCTAGAAGCGAAAGAGAGGAGACTGGCGGCAGAGGAATAACGACTCTCTGGCACTCTGCGCAGCTCCGTGCTGTGACGCACTTCGCTATCTCGGCTTTATCTAGAGCTTAAAGCTCCGAGAGGAAAAAACGGAGGCAAGAGAAAACTCCTCTGACGTTCAGATACGCGACATATGTGAACAGCACAGCTGGGCGAGGAGCTGTTATTGCTGGTTTTACTGTGACCACTTGAAGCCGTTAATTGAGTCATTTATCGCAGCCAGCAGCTTCCTCTTTGGAAATTAATTTGTGCACCTTGGAGCCATCTAGTGGCTGCGCCTTGAACATACCTACTTGATCCTCTAAAGACGCCCCGCCCCCAAAACTCAGCTCGCCTCTGTTGAGCTGAGCCTAATATCACAAGACTTGGACTATTTACATTTTCTGTCTCCTGAAACCTGTGATATTCTGTGTAGACTACATGAAACAAAATGACCCATTTTTTTAAAGTGATGAAAAGAAAACAGTCTGGAGTGTATAAAGTAGCCTATTCATCTCTGAATATTTCACTCAGTAAATATATTCCCTCCTACAGGCTGGGTACTATGTGCCCACTCACACTGATACGCTCAGTACGCAGCCCTCAATGAACTGTTGAAACACAGGCCAGTGCCAAAACTGTACTGTACATCTGATGCACATCCTCAGTCTGTGGTGGTCCTCTGCTTCCTCTGCTTTCACTCTCCTGACTCACTTAAAGTTGAACGTATGAGTAAATAAACACTTACTGCAGCTCCACTCTAATTCCATGCATCTTGTTGGCACTTTTCCAATGCCTCCTTACCGTAACTGTACCATATGCATCTCCCGGCCTCGAAAACACACACACACACACACACTCTGCGGGGCAATGATATTTCCTCTGTTAAACAGACGGATTGGACCGGTAATCACCACTGAAAGGCACATAAACAGAGGAGCTCATTTCTGTACCTAACTCCCCCTCCGTGCATCCCCCCCGTACCCACTCGCCCTGAAAATCCTAACTGTTCCTGAAGGCTTGTTTACGGCCTCGTCGTACGCTGTATTTGATCTGAGAGTTTGCCCACACATGCGTGCGTGGACACACACTGACACATTCAGCGAGGGCGAGGCAGAGCCAGCATTACTAGTAATAGCTGAGACGATAAACGAAAGACTTAGTTTTAATCCTGAGGGCTTCTCAGCATCACTCACAGAGGAGTTGACCGCACTCTCGTTCTGAATGGATGTGTCTTGGGGAGGGGGAGCAGCTGGGGGTGAAGCGGAGTCTGCAAGGGAGGTAGGGGCACACAGACACAGCGAGCGTCATAATGGTGGACGGCAGGAGTTTGGATGTCAATGCTTCCCTGTGGTCTGCAGCAAACGTCCAATAAAAGCACAAACAAACCCACTGCCCATAGGCACATGTATGCACAAGCGCACACCCCCGGCCTGCAGCGTCAGCAAACTGTGAAAGTGTGCGGGGGCAGAGCTGGTTTTCGTGAAGTGTGAGAAAAAAAGCTCTCATGCATGACATCACCCGCACGAAAGCCCACAAATTAGAACCCTCCCATAGACGCACATCTCATAGATTTGTCATCAATTTCAAAAGCAGACATGTGAACCCGCAAGTGACAAATGACTTTGTCCTTGTCAGAACTCCCAAGACACACACATACACGTGCACATTGATACATGTCACTTTGTAAGCATGTAACATCTAACCCTAACCCGAACCCGAACCCTAATCCCAACCTGCCCAACTGTAACCCTAATTTCGCTTTAACTCTACCCTAACTGACGCACAAAACGATTTAACTCAACAAGCCAACATTATTGGTGTTTAGTGTGAAACTTGTCCCTGAAAATACTCACATGTACATTCACACACACACACATCTAAAACATCTATGGTAACAGCTGGCCACAGAGCTGCGTTGAACCAAAGTCAGACACTGCTCAGTGCTTCAGAACGTCACTGACATGTTTCCCTGTGAACCCACCATAATCACCATGTGCCTGGAGTGGGAGAGCATTTAGTGGTCAGAGAGAGAGAGAGAGAGAGGGGCAGAAATGGAGAAAATGTAGGAGTGAAACAGAGGAGCAGATCTCATGGCTGCTTCAAAGACCCTCTCGGGTCCTCTCACCTTCTCAAATCGGCGTGCATCTTCACTCCCATGATCTTTGCCCCAGCACACACTCGCATGTGGGTTTGAGACAGGGATGACAAATGAGTCTTTCCTGTGAGCATCAGCTTATAAAGTTACCTTCTCTCTCCCGTTGCACTTTTTGTCTGCCTGTCTTATTCCGCTCAGCTTGGCTCCCCTCAGGGAAATGTAATCATTTTCTGCTGAGGAATGGTTGGGGGCAGTTTGGTTTGGGGGGATAACAATAAAGAGACTGACCGGTGCCAGCTCTACATCAGTTTATGTGTAAAAATTTAGGCTGTTACTTGCTGGATAGTTTCAACCGGCTGACAAGTGAGTTATTGCACTCTAGCTAAGAAATGGTAACACTGAAATACCTTGAGATACTACAGACTCTGATAGGTTTGATATCACTAATCAGATACATTACCATGAGAAAAAAAGTCCATAAAAAGACTGTCATTAAAGTATAACCAACTGTGTGACCTACGTGTGGAGAAATATATGCAAAATTGTAATCTGCTGGAGTAGCTTTTTATAATTTGAGGTATGTTGTATTATATTCATGAATAGTAACTCCAATCCTTACAGTTTATAATAATAACGAGCCACATTTCACTGGTATCAACAATATTTCAACAATAGTTTCCGCGAAACTTAAACCTTTTACTCTGCACTTTAAAATGGTCACGTCAGTAAATTTGTCAGGGTTTTCACTACGTTATCGTTCACTGGGTGTATTAAGAAGAAATTATACATAAAAGATTTGTTTTCCTTTTGTGATATGTGGCCTAAATCCCCACAAAACTAGTTTAATATGCATGTTCCTACAAACAAATTGAATTTGAAGACACTTGTTATGGTTGTTGGCATCATTTATTGAGCATTTAATGAGGCTAAATAAAGTGTAAGAACTTAAAAAAAAAAAAAATATTAAATGCAATATAAATAATATGTTTTTCCTCCCATTTTCACAATTTGACCTGTGAAGATCATTTTTTATGTAGTTGACCATAAGACTTTCAGATAAATAAATAAATAATTGCTGCTCAGGTGTCCTTTTTCATTACAACAGTTCATTCTAAGACACATACACATATATATTTTTTTAGTTTGTGTTTTGATCTTTTATCCTCACACTGACAGCATTTTAGGCCGCTGAAAACAGAACTTTTTGGAAAAAACAAAAATCTTCAGTGATTACATCTTTAGAGACAGTATTCAGAGTTTACATACAAAACAGACTGTCCTTTCCGACACCCGCACTACCACATTAAAATACTATATCAAAAGATGTCCCAATACATAGTGTCAAACATAGTATGAGATGTGCATGCTGTTCTGAGCCCTCAGCGGAGAAGCCTTAACATTAGACAGCACATGTGAATTTTCTGTATAATTATTACCTTAAAATACACACTATGTACGTACTGTACTGGGTGTATGAGCGAGATTGCCAAAGTTCATGACACAATATTATGACGGACAGGTAATACCAGTATGTCCTAATTGTTTACATACTGCATGCCACAGTACTTAGTTGTAAGAGCAGCTGCAGTTCAGAAAAATGAAAAATTGTGCAATTTGAAACACAGACAGCATGTTTTTATGTTTTCCTGTGGACAAACATCTTTTCAGAACAGTGCCTGTGTGGACATAGTTGTATTTAATTATTTGTTTATTTATTGTGATGAATGACATGGGAAGAAGACACGTGAGGATGGGGCCTAAAATTATAAAATGTTCAGTGTAAAACACAACTAAATTGTTAAAGAGAGTGTGGAATTGGCATGTCGGCTGCGGAAATGTCCACCAGAGCTGAACACTCATTTCCATGCAAGCTGTTGCAACAGTTGGACACTTCTGACCGTTTGTGACCCCTCTACTATCAGAAACAAGCTGCTTTTATCTGTACTGGGCAGACATGTTGGCAAACTTCATATTAGGTCCATGGTTCAGTGCCTTAAAAAATGTTTCTTTATTAAAAGATAATTCTACTCTTGATTTTATTGTCTATATGTAGCAATCATGTTGTTCAAGCAGCATCAGGATAATGGAAACCTGACAGCAGGATGAAGAGATTTGCTCACTGACATGGATTTAAGCAAATCAGAAGTCAGACTCGAAGTCTTAAAGCCCAAACAAAAGTGTTGCGTTTATATTTTTGTTGAGCTTTATGATGTAACAGGACCACAAAATTTATTTAAGCGTATTAGAATGTGCATTTTGCTCTGAAGATGTCAAATCAAATCATTTTAAAATTTTATTTGTATAGCCCAAAATGACAAATTACACATTGTCTCACTGGGCTTTGACAAACTGTACAGATGTGACACCCTCTGCCCTTAGACCCTCAAACCGGGTGAGGAAAAACTTAAAAGATCCTAAACAGGGAAAATAAGTAACCTCAGGAAGAACCACAGAGGAGGGATCCTTATTCCTAGGAAGGACAGACTTCCAATAGATGTCACTGACAGAAGACAACAACATGACAATAACAGTTTACTAGGAATGTTTGAGTTCATTTGAGTCTATAAATCCAAATATAGTGTGGGT
>KV751330.1:6892807-6905307 GCA_001698575.1 Mola mola | reverse complement strand
GTTACACCACGCGTTGGCAGGCAGGATGCTGGGGCTCACACTAGGCTTTTGATTGAAATAGCATGTTGTCTTTTGAGTTCCCATTTCAGCAGAGCTTAAATTACAGTGTCTCTTCAGAGCTGCAGAAGGTCTTGTGGGGCGGGAATGAAGTCAGAAAAAGAAAAGCATTTCTATACATGTGAGGACAATTTGACTAAAGACATGTTAGATGACTCTGATTTTTCATCTGTAGCTGCAGGGTCAATTAGTTTCTCCAGTTTACACAGCGTCAACAAGTCCATACTATTTGTGTCACATTGTATCACTAGTGAAAGCTTTGAGGGGAAACGCAAGGAGTCTGGAATTCACCAGCTATGTTTTTCTTTTAAAGCCCTTCCTCTAAATTAATTGGACAAACTAACATAATTATAAATATAGTACTTAATGAGTACTAATTCTGAAGATATTCCATTTCTGTGCCTTTAAAGGATCTTGAGTTGCTTTCACAGTCTGTTTTGGATCATTATTCATCTGCACTGGGAAGCGCTGTCCAATCAGTTTTGTACCCTTTGGCTGGATGTGAACAGAGAGAATTGCCCTATACACCTCAGAATTCAACCTAATACTTCTTTCAGCAGTCACATCATCAATAAACACCAGTGAGTCTAAACTTTTCTCTTGCCATCATTCTTGTACAAGTTTATTGTGGTTTCATCTGTACACAGAATCTGGTTCCACGACTGGACAGTTTTTTTTAATGTTATTAGCAAATTCTAAATGATTTGTTGTTATTGAGTTTTACTAGTGGTTTGCACCTTGTTGTAAATCCTCTGTATTTTCAATCATGAAGGCGTCTCTTGATTGTAGACTTGATTGTTGACAGTGATACGTGATACGTCTACGTCCTCAAGATTGTTCTCAAGTGGGCTGGATATCGTGAAATGGTTTGTCTTTGTGAAGGAAAGAATTCTCTTTATTTTTTAATTTTTTTTTTACCAAAACATGCATTGTTTCCGCTGGCTACCTGTTGTGCGTACGATGTTATGCAGGATAGCAAGGAAACTTAAACTGGCATCATATCTAAGATGCACGCAACACCTTTCAAAAAGATGCTAATGTTCTGTCAATATGTGCTGCCTATGGACATGGAGATTTTAATCAGTGGTTCTCAAGATTCTGTGTACGTGTCCATAAGTATATGCAACTTTGCTGTCATGCGTTCTTTGTATTTAGACTTTGTCTGGTGAACAATTTCTTTCGTTGGACCTTTGTGCCTTATATGTGCCATGTATGCATATGAATATCTGCATGTATGCATTAACTTTGCTGGAGAATCCATAAATGAGATAATAGGATGCAGCACCTGTTATCTCTAAACAAGATTAACTCACTAAACATGTTTTTTGTTTATGTACCAACATAGCTTTTTGGAAAATGCAGAATAGATCACCAGAATGCCAACGTTCCGTCACTGTGTGCCTACGACATCTGTGCCAGCTCAGAAAGCTTCTTCAGCTGCAAGACCTGTGTTGACTGCAGTCTCACCCCTCATCCGCACAATCTCACGTGTTGAGTTTGCTGAGAAAAAAAAAAAAAAAGTCAGATAAGTAGGTGTCATGTTGATTAATAATCTGAAAAACTGTTAATCCAATGCCATGTCAATCATTTAGCCTGATTGGCATTTTGTTGTAGGCATTTTACTGGAATCTTTTCTCCCTGGTTAATATATTCTTCAATACCAGGGCCCCTGAAAATGTAGACTTGAATGGGCCCTCCCCAGATCTTACTCATATCAAGGTATTGTATGTGTGTGCTCTCTGTTTCCTGCATAAACACATTCTTTTGTTTGTTGTGAGTGTTTTGGTTCAAATTGAAATTTGGTTTGCAAGCTTATGTTAAGATGGACGTGGACATGAACATTTTTGCTGCCCCCAGGGATGGGCCCCTAAAAAGCTTTTCCCTTATGGGTTGCCCTGGTTTCATTTGCTAAGCGAACACATTTACCTTTTAAATATGCCACTGAAAAGAATTCAAACGCACAGTGAAAGTCATATGCAGGATAACATCTAATGCATGGAGGCACCACACATTTCCATAGTATTTAAATGTGGTTATTGAAAACTGTGACAGTTTAAGATCAATCCAATGGTTTTAAAAAAATATTTGAATTTATAGATTCAACTTTACTTACTGTTTTTTGAATTTCTGTCTTGGTTATTGATATGTTTTCTTTTTTTCTGTTCCTGAGTTTCCAAGTTTCTTATTTTTGGGAATTTGTTGTTGTTATTATTGTTACTTTTTTTCTGAAGGTTCTGTTTCTTGTGCCTTGTCTTGGTTTCCGTTTCCTCCATGTTCATATGCCTTTTGCGTTTATATTGTCAAAAGCTGTGACTTGTACCCTTTAAAAGGGAACCGTAGCTTGCCAATTCAGTCACCCTTCACTTGGGTTACCAACCAGGGGGTTAAACCCTCTGCAGTCCGCTGATTGGTTGACCGAATCGTCATTTCCCTGCAACAGTTAGGCCTCATGATGTGTAGCGACCAACTTTGTGTGAAAAACAGCCGTGTAATGACAATAAACAACAGGAAATATTGGCTGTAGTCCATTGATTCCTTTTTTGTTGTTATAGTCTGTTCGTCAGCATACACTGTATCGCATTTCTATGATGTCACGCTACTTATTTGTTGCTGTGGACAGGCTCAACAGGTAATTGGTGGAAATGGAGCTTTAGTTTCCTGTTTCTTTTGGACTATTTGGTTCTGTGGGTGGATTTTTGGACTATACCTCAGTTTCAATATCCATTGTGTAAAGATGTTTTTTTGTTTTACATTAAACTACATTAAAGCAGATTCTCTGCATCCATTGTCTGTAATTGGGCTCAAGCCCTGCTCCAGAGTTCTCAAACATAACTTTTTCCGAGTAGTTGGCCAGTACAAGTTTAACTTTCTGTTTAATAGAAACTAGTCATGAGGATCAAGGGTGCATATCGCATTTCACTGCTGGGAGAACGATGGCAATTACTGAGTACTAATAGCGAGAAAAATGCAGAAGATCAAATGGAAGTACACATTTATTTAATTTTAAGCAAGATATATTCACCGAATTACATTAGACAAATAATACTATCCACAAAAGATAACATTTTGTATTTAAAATTAATTTGTGTTATGATTTTAATGGGGGCTTGAACATGGTGCCCTGAACATACAATAATACATTGGGAGATTGTATTATTGACACACAAGATTTAGCTGACTGAATCAAACTGAACAGTTTTCGTTGCAGCTGTTCATTTTTTACTCTGTTGTTTATGATATGGGTGTTGTGTGATAAACTCCTCAGTTTTTTCAGGGTTACCTACAATTCCACCTATAGTTTGGAGCATCCCTCATTTCCAGTAAACTTGCCTTTGACTCCTTTCCCAAATCATGCATTTACCAACTATTCTGGAGCCTGAACAGATTTTTTTCTTGAACAAAAAGATGAATTCAGCACCGTCTCCTCTCTTCTCATTCTTCCCGTCTCGTCGAGTTTACCTCG
This sequence comes from Mola mola, assembly GCA_001698575.1. Lineage (NCBI taxonomy): Eukaryota > Metazoa > Chordata > Actinopteri > Tetraodontiformes > Molidae > Mola > Mola mola. The sequence goes on along the minus strand of KV751330.1, from coordinate 6,901,787 downwards.
AGCCTGTACAGACTGGCTGAGCTGTGACAGTTAAACCTTCCCTCGCAGGTCACTCTTGTTCTAATAGCAGCCAGTCCAGCGCAGGCCAGCCCTGTACAACCAATCATACCCAGCTCCAGGGCCATTTTTGCAGAGATGAGGGATGAAAGGTCCAATTAGGGCCTGCTGGAAGTATTCAGCATATAGCCCCTACCCCGCCCGGTCCGCCGCCTGTCTCAGCAGCCTGCCTCAGTAGCCCCCTCTCCCCTCGGCCCTGCTCTTTGCTGGTCTGTGATCGACATGTGAATTACAGACTGCGGTGGTGATAAAAAGAGAGCTACCCGGGCCAGCAGTTGATCTCCACTGGCAGTACCTGAAAGACAACCACTGCCACCATCTGAAGAGGCAAATAAAAATGACAAGCTAACTGTTAAAGAACTGCACGTTTCTCACATGTTGTTTTAAAAAAAAACGTTTATGGCTCTGCCAGATTTTTTTTCCCCCTCAAACTTTTTCTCCCTTCTGTCCTACATTTTCACTTTTCTTTCCCCCACGACCACATCCAGATATATGAAACCCCTCATTTATCAAGGCAATCTAAAGAAAGTTCTGCTCTACTGTGGTGAGGTTTCAATAAAAACGGTTTGTGTTCAGAATGATTGCGCTCTGTTTAAGTATTTGTCTGTGGGGTTCCTCAACCTCAGTCTCCCATCACATACACACCCAAAAAGAGGGTTTCCCCAGTTTGATTCCCCTGATTGTGCATGTTAACAGCAAGAGGAAGCACTCATCACATTTCAGACTCCCGCTTCAGATGGATAAGAATTGTTCCCTATTTTTGTGCTCACATTTCTGCATTATTTTATCTACACGGTTGTGTTACTTATGCATTATGGTATCAGCAGATTTGCTGTAACACCCCGCATGATAGTTTTCCATCCCCTGACATCCTTTCGGGAAGAGTCCAACTCGGCAGAGCTGCCGGTCTGAGCCGTCATTCCGAGGAGCTGAAAAGACAAAAGGGCAGAGAGGAGGTGCCCAACTGAGCTACTCACACGCAAAATCTGACTCTCATTATCAATTATGGCTGTTTTTGTTTAATTTTACCACAGCCAGCAACCACACAGTTACTGGCAGTCAAAGACAGAGAACGAAAGAGAGAAGGAAAGGCAATTTTCATCAAAAAAAGAATTATCTCTCAAAACAAGTGAGATGAATGTGTCATGGAGCCAAGTCCCAGTGGTGTGGACAGATGAAGATCTATATATGTTTAATAGGAAGAGGGTGAGGAGCAAAGGATAACTTACGGTTTAGAGAGAGTAAGGAAGGGGGGAAAAAGGGAGAAGATTATACACACCACAGATGTGGTGGGAGAAGGAGGCTGCATCTTGGCAGAGATGTCACTGTCTTCTCCTCTTGCAATGATCCCTCGTTACCCACACAGCAGGGCAGAGGCAGAGAGAGACGGTAAAGGCTCGATGCCGTGGCACATGAGCCATTAAATCTTCCTACACTGTGGGTGAGGCCTCATGCCCAGGCTGTTCAAATGCTGGCAGGCCAAGAGCAGAGGTGCGGCACAGAGGGAAGGGAAGGTGCAGCACAGAAAATCTAAATCAAAATTTTCATCTCTTTCAAGGCCGCACTGTAATAATACTGATCAAATGGCTCGAATCAGTCTTCTTTCTTTCTTTCTGTCAACAAATCCCGTGAAAATATCAAAACCAAAAGAATGTTAGATGGTCTCCTAATACTTTCCAACCCTGTCCAACCCATTGGATACGGTGTAGTTTTGCACAATTTTACTCAAATAAGAAAAACACACTCTGCCACTTCTAGCTGTAGGACAGGGTTTGAGGGAATGAAATCACTGACTGCAAACCAAATGGATGACCTGACAAAAATTAACCAAAAAAGATTGTTTTAAAAAAAAAAAAAAAGGGACGGGCCCTTCGTGTTAACATACACACAAAACAAAGGTTTCCAAATGATGTCTGTCACTTCAGTTAATTCTTAAATATGTTTAAGTTTTTTTAAAGTTTTTATGATCAGTATCATAATTTTGGCTAAAACCAACAAACACTTAAAATTGCTCTAACACAGCCAGCCAGAGATAGCCAGATATGCCAAGCATCCCAAGTTTTAATTATTAATTTGATGCTATAAAAAGGGGGGGAATTGTCGTGATTGAAGGCTGAGCCCAGCTTGCGTGTCAGTCTGGAAGATGCAAGGGCAAGAACTTGATGCCACCAGCGCAAGATGGTACTGCTCTTATGTGAAATATTTTGGCTAATATTTTAACTGTGGGAGGTGTAGATGTATGCTTAATTTTAATTTACTGCATGTCAGTGGATTGAGTGAAAAAAAGCCTATGTCCTGTGCCCCTTTGAAGCTATAATCAATTTAATGTTGGCGTTCTGCTGTCATTTACAATTAGAAAACCCCTCTTATTTTTTCAATCATTATTAAGGATTTTTTAATAAGGCTATAGTTGATTTTATTTTATTTTGTTTGTAAAGTAATTTTTTTTAACAATAACACAAAACTCTTTTAAGTCCTTTAAAGTAGGGATGCTCGATATTGGCTTTTCTGCCGATATCCGATATTCCGAGATTGTCCAACTCTTAATTTACAATTCCGATATCACCTGATACCGATATATAATAACATAACATATCTCCTGTTGTGGAATTAACACATCATGCTTAATTTTATTGTGATGCCCCAATGGATGCATTCATAAATGTGACATATTTTTTCAAATCTAAATATTGTTTATGCAAAATAAGAAAATAATTTCCACTTAAGTTATGGAAAAAAGTGCAATATGGCACTGCCTTATATTTCTATTTATTATATTTATATTTTGAACATTTTGCCTAAAACAACACTACAACTAATTCTTCACAAATACTAGACAACATCAAAACAAGGAAGACACATATCAGAGTTAAGTAGTAAACAATAAACATAGTCCTCTTTTAGTCCAAGTTCAATGAATGACAAATGACAGTTTTTGGGAGGAAGCCGGAGTACCCGGGGAGAACATGCAAAATCAGCACAGAAAGGCCCTGACCAAGGAATCGAATCCAGGACCTTCTTGCTGTGAGGCGACAGTGCAAACCCCTGCACCACTGTGCCGCCCCAGCGTGTTGTTGTTATACGGAATCAAGCGCGTGTGGGAAATGTCAGATGCTGCGTCCATGCAAGCTCTGAAATGCTGAAGTCTACAGAACAAATATATGTTATAAAAACCGATACAGATACTTTCCGATATTACAATTTTAAGTTGATAAGGACCTGTCGCGTAGACAGAGGAGTATTTCGGCATCACAGAGGAAATTCCTGCAGGACCTGCTAGTGTGAGAGACACCCTCGACCTCAGACAGCTGTACCCCCTGAGAGACGGACAAGAGAGAGTTTATGAGTAGCAGATGTGACACTAGGCACACACACACATGATGGAGCTGATGACATGTCGGGGTCACAAGAATTTGTCACTCTGTAATGGGTCATTTTGCAAGAAGCTTTCACTGGCTGCCTTTATGTTTACATTTTTGTCTTTGTCTGACAGAAGCTTGGCCTGTTTCACCACAGTCCATCTAAAGTAGGAATGGTAGAAACTGCAAGTTACAGCACGTGTAAATAACAAACAGCACATACGCTACTTGAAATCCTTACTGAAGTTCGGGCTTTCTGGAATCAATTAGGATATTGTTGTCTAAGTGAGGAGCATGTTTTCCAGGTGAGTCGTCATTCGTGTCTGAGGACTCAGAGCCGATTAGTGGCCCAACACACTAAGTGTGTACAGCATTCTATAGTCAAACACTCCCAATGTCACAGCGGAGGGCTGGTGTAAGTTTGACATTTGGCAGTGTGTGGGCACCCACTCCAGCAGCACATGCCCAGAATAACCCTCATACACACACACACACACACACACGCGCGCACACACACACACACACACACACACAAACTGCTCAGCATCAGGATCCAACTTAAAACAAACCATCAAGGGCCCAGTCAAATCCACTCAACACTGAGTTACAGACAGACAGGCCAGTTTGTAAACACACGCACACACACACACACACACATGCACACATGCACGCAAACACATGCATTAATTTGTGAGCATGTACACATATACAGTACAGACAGACGCCTACCATGAGTCTAAGGCTGGTCGTGATTACTCTCTGGGTACCAACCACACACAAGTCTTGAAGTTTCAACGAAGCATCTGTACTGAATAAAACGTGGAATTAAAAAAAAAAAGAAATCAGGCTATGAAACCCAACGAATTGAAATAACCTCCATAATAAATGCGTTCCAATTGTGCCTTTATTTTAAATCCTGCCACTACGTTCGAACTGCAAACCAATTACATACCAATTACAATTAAAGAGGCCGTGGACGCGCAAATCAACAGCATGCCAGCGGGCCCGAAGGCGCAAAATGATCGGAGGGCCTGATTGAGGCTGCTCATCCAACTTCCGCATTAATGGAAACCTGAGGCCCATGCTTAATTGGATTTGAGTGTCTTGTTTCCGCCGAGCGTGCGTATTGTGCTTAATAAGAGGAAACACGTGTGTCAAACATCCCCGAATGGCGCAAACGCAGATTCGCACAGGATTAAAGAGTCATAGGACAACTCCAAGAAGTTTCCCGCAGGGCCGCGCATCGCTCGCCTGCGGGCCTGCCATTATCCTACTGACATCCCATGAGCCCATGACGAAGATTTATGACTTGACTGGCGAAAACAACATGGAAAACTAATCTCGGAGACTTGACTGGGAGGAAACGGGCCATTTCTATCGCTTTCTCGAGTATTTTTTTTTTTCATTGAAGTGAGAGGCAGATGAGGAACTGTGCGCGCAGACAGCCGCTTATTATTTCTATTGCAGTTTTTTTTTCAATCCAGGCCACGTGTTTGAGCTGATGCACTTCTGTTACAATGCTGGAAGAAAACGACAAGTTTGGGGAGAATAAACAAATCCAGGCCGCAGTCCTGAAACAGGTTATGATGACAGAGCGCATGTGATTCTGGTTGGTCATACTTCTCCATTTCCCGGCTGTTGTCAGAGATTTCCATCACCAACCAAACCAACCGTGCCGTAAACAAAGCCCTCATTTGTTTTCTCCTCGCAGCAATTATACCATGTGATTAAAAACATTTTAAATAGAGCCCTCGTTGACTTTTATTTGTGTAAAGCGGATCTGTTTCATGCCGCGCAGTAATGTAATAATCCCAGGCTGTCATTACGCTCCAGTTTTTCCCTGCGCGCCGAACTCCATCTGATCTCCGTGCTTATGAGAACCAGACTGGCGCACACCCTCGCCGGGTAGAACCGCGAGGACGGAGAAAGAAAGAAATCCCACTCCTGTACCGGAGGGACGGGAGACAAGGGACCGCTTTACGGAAAAGCCTTCAAATTAATATAGGAAACGTTAGTTTCAACAGAAAGGCAGCGAGTTCCATGGAGATATTTTACCCTCCAGATGGCCCGAATTAAATCACTCAAATATTTGTGCCTGCAGACTGGCCTTCCAAAGAATGTTCATTCTTTGTATCTATGGGATGTCTAAATGAAGGGAAGCAATGCGAAAAATACGCAGGTCAATCAAATATCTTCCCATTCTCTATTAAATCACATTGGAGACTCAAATCTGCCCTGTAAGACTTCATTAAACTTACGTTTTATCACGAGTTTCTCTGATTTTATTAGAATCACTCGTTGGGCTCTACACTGTCATTTTGATTTTGAATCCAATAAGAAGGCGTTGAATTGCATTTTTTGTGGTTCAGCCTATCGACAGAACCATCAACCCATGGTGGCTGCGCGCATGGATGCTCAAAGGCCACTGAGACCGAGGACCCACAAAAACAATTTAATATTCACTGAGTCTCAGTTTTCTTCATCTCGTGGGACTTTTTGCAACGTAATTAAGATGAATTCAACGACGTTCTTGGATCTAAATACACCTGCATATAAAATCTGCCTCGTGCTGTACCTTGTCGTTGATTGCATAAGTCAGAATCTTTTACAGTTCACAAGTGTCTCTTTCGTCTGATCATGGATGCATTCGCAGCGCGGGCCTCTGAGGAGGAATACGCGCTGCGCTTCTCCCTCCCTCCCGGTGACGTGCAGAGGGGGACCAGGAACAAGAGCCGCCCGTGAGACAGAAAAAGCAGACATGGGACAGGACAAGGGGGTTGGAAAGGGAAATAATATAGCGAGGAGGAGAGGCGTGCCAATAATCAAGGCTTTGGGTCCGGGAGAACACGTGGGAGCGCACTGTATCCATTACGCAGCGTCACGGAGCCGCCGTGAGTGAAGAGTAGCTCCCTGGGGCGCAGCTGCTGCCTCTTCTGGATGAGCTCGGACACTGAAACCTGCGCGGGACAACGTTGACACGGACCTTCGAGTTGTAGGAGGACGGGGATTTTCGTAAAGATGCAGGCTCTGAGCTCCCGGGCTCACGCGTTTTCGGTGGAGGCGCTGGTCGGGAAGCCCTGCAAGAGGATGAAAGTGTCGGACGGACACGATTTAAGTTTGGCAGCAGACACCGGCAGCGAGACGAGCATCTTCACTGGTGAGACAGAAGGATGTCTAGATTTCCAAGAGCATGTCGCTGCTTTACGCGTGACAGCGTAGGCTATACGCAAGCTATTTAGCGTCATTAAAGTGATGTTTCATCTATTTATTACATACATACCAATTTGTTTCAGACTTAATAAACAAAAAATATCGGAGAAAGTTGGTTAAGACGGGGGAGATTGCAAAAAGTCCACCTTTTTAACTTCCAAATCAAAAGTTTGATTGACTTGTAAATCGTTTCACACATGTTTATTTGCTGTGTTCCGTTACAGGCCTGAGAGAATATCCTGTCTGCCACATGAAGAAAACAGCTTCAGCACCGAGGAGGACAAAGGAGCTGCAAAGACAGGCTGGCAGATCCGCGGCCGACGAGCCTGACCCGAGCGGAGAGGAGAGCAAGCCCGAGGAGAGCGACGGCCGCGCGGACAGAGAGGTCCGGGTAGAGCTGCAGGGCTCCGAACTGTGGAAGAGATTCTATGAGATCGGCACTGAAATGATCATCACTAAAGCTGGAAGGTAGAAAACGTGGATAAAGAGTTTCTACAGCTGACCTTATTTGGTCAACAGGTCCCGGGAGTAAAAGGAGACAAAATAATAATGTTTGCTCTATATTCATTATAACACAAATGAGTATTGGGCTATACGCGTTGTTATCAAAGCAGCAAACACAAGCCCTATCCTACATAATTTGAAGAGAGCAAGAGATTTTTTAAGAACCCCGTTCTCTCAATATGACCAACCAAAAGTTAAGTCTAAGGCCTCATTCTTACACTCTGGGCCTCGCGGCTCACCTGCATAGAAACACACAGACTCTGACATTTTCCAGTGTCTGTCAAAATGAAACACGAACTGGACTGGTCACTATCACTGATACAACACCCCGTGAACGCGCAGAATCGTCCGTTTTAGGCTTTTGAACCAAGTTATCCGAAGTTGTGTGCCAGCGATTACTGAAATATAACTAAAATAAATAAATACAGAAATTATTATGTTCAGGATTGCGATAGAACGTAAAATGTAATAGCACTTTTTAGTCTCTCCCTCTTTGTTGCGTTGAGAATTGTGAATTAAAAAAGATAAATAAAAATCATTGTTTGTAGAATTTAAATGTAGAAAATGAGAAAATGCTGCCAAACTGAACCAGTGTCTTTAACATGATCTTGTGTATGAACATCTCCGTGAGTTAATTTAGCTTTATCGTTCACTTTCAAACGTAGACTTGCGCGTTTTTATTCTCCCGGGAATGAGTTATTGTGACACGACTACTTGCTGAAAGCTAAATCCCGTGAATTTAATTACGGAGGACACTCGCCATAAATCTCGGCTGTGAAGATGAACTCTCCTCTGGACTCGGGCGCACTCTTTTGCCTTTCAAGTTGTTGCTCCTGATCTCCTTCTGTGTCCCGACTGAACAAATTTGACTCCTCAGAGATGAAGAAAAATATAATAATGCTTGTTTTTGTTTTTTTTTTTAATTCCTCTCTCTACCTTTTCTTAGGAGAATGTTTCCTTCCGTGCGCGTCAAAGTGCGCAATCTGGACCCGTGTCAGCAGTATTACATCGCGATGGACGTCATGCCAGTGGACTCAAAACGCTACAGGTGTGTGTCCTAAATGAAGGAAAGTCACTATCTAACTCTTGGATTATTGACTTCCATGTAACCACAACCCCCCCCCCGGCAGGTACGTGTACCACAGCTCGCAGTGGATGGTGGCCGGAAACACGGACCACTCCTGCATTGCTCCCAGGCTCTACGTGCACCCGGACTCGCCGTGCGCAGGAGAGACGTGGATGCGTCAGGTCATCAGCTTCGACCGCGTTAAACTCACCAACAACGAGATGGACGATAAGGGGCATGTAGGTAACGCATGCGCTGTTTCCTCCCTCTCCTGTCTCCGTTCAGCTGATGGCGCTCGGTGTGACGCGTTCACGGTTTTTTAAGCGCGTCGGCAGCTTCGGTCCTGCCTGGATTGTTGTCACACCGAACTGTTTTTTGGGGGAAAGACAGACTGCGCGTAAGGTTAGAGGAGGCGGAAATCCGCCTTAGCTCCAGAACTTCCTGTAAAGGCTCAGCGTTGTACAGATGTGGAAGATGCGGTGTCTGGGGAGGCTGCAGGAGGCTTTTCACTTGATCCTCGTGTTTATAAAATCAGCCTGGAGTTTATGTGTTTGGGGGATTCCTTATTCTGGTGCACGCTGGTGGAGTGGAAACCTTGTTTTAGCACTACCGCCGAACAGAGGTCACTTTAAGGCCTATTGGCCTCTTTGGAACTCTGATATGTCTAATGTTGGTATTAAACATTAAACATGGACACACTGAGCTATTCGCAAATTTAAAAAATATGCCTCTTTATAAATGTATTATTTTATACGATTGGTTTCCTCCTTAAAAGGCATAGAAC
>KV751330.1:6875502-6885989 GCA_001698575.1 Mola mola | reverse complement strand
AGTTATTTATATATATTAATTTTTTTTATGTAAAAATGTAAGTATTTCATTCTTGTGTTTTTTGTTTTAAAACTTGTCAGACCTGGTTTGTTGAAAACCACTGTTGACTTAACCTAACCCCCCTCATTGTGAATTTGCTTGATAATGTGTCAACATGATCCTCTTGATGCTGGTGACTGAAATAACATGGAAACTGTGCTGAGTCGGCTTGTATTAACATGGGGAGGGAAGATTTTGGGCCATTTCTGAGTGATTGACAAGCTGTAAAGAGAAGAGAAATCCGACCCTGAAGTCATTGGTTTCCAGTCATGTGAAATGGCATCCTGAAACAGGAGAGAAACACGGCAATGAACCAGGACTTGTAAATATACTCAGTCATCACTAGATTAAAATACATAGCACATGCACAGGCCAGTTATTTCCTAATAGTATATGCCGTACACTGGCTTGCAGGAGTACACACACAGACACAGTGAGCTCTGTGCCCTCCAGCATTTGCTGGTATTTGACTCTGTGAGTTTCTTCTTTTGTGAAGGTTAATGCTGCATGCTATATTCTCTGCAAACTCAATAAAAGCTGGTTATTTATCAGCTGTAAAGTTGAAAGTGAAACCAGCTGTGGCTGAAATTGAATTACCCTGAGTGAGTAATGTGAAAAGCAAGGGCAGTTTAACAGTTATTAAGCGCTCTTGTACTGCCTATCAAGTGGGCATGCTTTGCTCATAGAACATTTTGCCTCCTGGATAGTGAAATTTCTCTCCTCCCAACCCACTGCTGTCACTTTTTTTTTTTTTTCTTTAATCTCAAAGGCATCCTCTGCTCCTGGAAACACTGTTGAGTTAGCTAAATGTGCCGAGAGGCTCCTCTGTTATGACCACAGCAGCGTTAGATCACCAGGGTGCTGACAGAACATGCACACTATGATGATTAGCTTTGCATGTGTGTGTGTGTATGTGCACACTGCCTGCAGCAAGGCTACAAGTGTGTGCAGACATGGCTCATTGGGGCAATGCGCAGGCATGTGCTCCCTGACAGGAGCAGAGGTTAGAGGAGAGGAGGACAGAGTACTTTACCATGTGGCCTGGCACCTGGAATGCATGTCTCCGTGTATGTTTTAGGTTTTCGTCTGAGCCTCACACTCATGTTATCATCAGAGAATGTAGAGAATGTTTTAATGACCCAAACAGCTCTGCATGCACTGATTTGTGATATATAATGAAAACAAAGCACTGTTGTGCTACAGCACATTGTCTATGTGAATCTACTACATCTCTGAGTGAAATGCCACACTTTTTACTATGCTACATTTATTTCACAGGTAAAGTTCAGAGTTTTACAAACAAAACATACAACTATTTTAGGACTAAGTCATTCATAACTATGTAAATCAGTTACAAGGAGATCCCCTGCAACCAAAATTGCTGCCAACATGTTAATGATGACACAATAACACAATGATAACTTTGACACAAAGCCCTCTGCATGATGAGAACTTTTACTCTTCATCTCTGTCTCGTGAGCATCGGCTTCTCAGAAAAACTTTGCAGCTGTCAAACATTTTTACAAAATCTAAAGCTTTTTTTTTTTTAATATTGGACTGTTTTCAGCTTGAGAAGCAAGAAAATGTTGTAAAGAAACTAAATTCTGAGACGTTTAATCATGTTAGTTTTCCTGAAAAATTCATCATCAACTTCCTTTGGGCAGCAACATAACGGAAACACATTTTCTTGCTTACTGCTGCACCTTTAATTGTCATAAGTTGGAAATACTCCTACCTTCCTCTCAGAGGACAGAGCACAGCTACATACTTGTTTTTGTATGTTTTTTTAGGATTAAAATGCTATTTGCCATTTGCTATTGTCATAATCTAATCACATAATATGCACTAACACATCTGAACGATGACTGAGGCCACTGGCAAGCATAGGTTTTTCTGGTAATACTTACACACTCCACTTATGTTTAACATGGTGGTATTGATACTTTTATCAGATCTGATTACACTACTGCCACATCAACCTAAATATTTAGAGATAATATGCTCCTGCATTATAGCAAAAACATTCACCTAAATTTTTTTTCCTTGCCTATGAAGTTAATTTGCTTTTTAAACTCTTTTCTTATTCATTAGACTGTATTCAATCAATGGAGCTGAATGCAGGGTGGCTGGAAGATGACTGTCAGCACTTATCTCATGACAAACAAATATGCACACTCTGACCATGCAAGGTTACCCCACTGAAAGAAAAAGTTGTGTGTGCCGATTCCCTCCTCTGCATGTCTGAAGAACCTGAGGGGGATTGTACAGGTGCATGTGAATGAGAGCGGGGTAGGCACTCTTGGTCTTATTTAATGCTGGCCTATAAATCAACCCTGGAATAAGAGATGTGAGATATTCTTTTCCTCTTTGCCCCTATCTCTGACAGCGGATGGATTTCTCTTACTCATTTTTGCTTCCAGTGTATGACAGGTTATCAGTCCTGGTACAGATAGGGGAGAATAAGGTAAGAGATGGGGAGTGATCGAGTGAGAATGATGCTCCGTGGCTGATGTATCAGATGGCGGACGAGGGGCTGGGGTGAGGGTACAGGGTGGAGCGAAAAGAGTGATTTAACGCTGGCTTATACTCCACCCTCCTCTCATACCTGCCCCCTTTCTTTCATGTCTCAGCCCAGGGTCGAGCCGCCTGCTGCCCCAGATGGTGCTGTCTGTCTAGGCTGCCCTCTACAGGATGCTCCCCCTTCACCCCCCCACACTTACAAAACTATACTTGCCTAATTGATTTCAGGGAGGGAAGGCCTGCTTCCCTTTCTGTCTCACATGCACATATAGACAGCTTGCCAACAGCTAGCGCCTCCTGTGCACACAGCGGTACACGCGGCTGCCGCTGTGCGCTGTCAGTGCTAATTCAATTTGAGACGCGGGAGTGTGACTAACAGCAGGCCTGCAGAGTGTTTTACCATATGCACCGCACACACGTACACATGCATGCCCCAAACAGTCATATCCATTGGGACAATAATCATGTAATTCAAGAGGAATAAATCTTAGAAACCAATCACTGCTTTTCCCGTTTCTGACAATATCAGGAGACATTTTGTCAACAACTATAGTAACACCTAATTAACAGCTTCAAGTTCACTAGCTATTCTAGCAACAGCCAAGTGAGATGGTTTCAGTATGTCCAATCTGAAATGATTGTAAATGTTTTTAAGTTTCAGCAAGAGGTGATGTAGCTATGAGTATTTACAATTTGAATCGCATTTTAACCTTCTCCGATCTTCTTTTCCTAAGTAAAAGAAAGAGGTATCACATTCTGAGGATTAAATTTATATTGAGAACGTCATTGTTTTGAACTAGCACACAATAATAACAAACAATATGCAGAAACATGCAAGATATATAAACACTGAGTCTACAGCCATGCCTGTGGCTCCATGTGAGACTGTAGCCACAGCAGTTTTTCATGCTGACCTCAACCTGCTAACATGCTCACAATGACACTGCAAGTGTTCTGTTTTGTCAATATGCTCACTATCATAGTTTGTTTGCTACTAGCACCAAACAAGAAATACAGCTGAGGTTATATGAAAATCATCAGATCTGCAGGTAGTTAGTCATAAACTAGGGGATCACAAAAAGGGATGGCCAAAGCTCTTACAGTTCATCCAGGGTGAGGGATAATGAACTGAGAGAACTCTTTTTAGCTGAGCTGTAAATGTGAAAAGAGCACCATAATGCAGGAAAAACAGAGAAAGCAGTGTTTCCACAGTTTTAGGAATACAGTGTGTGCAGACGCAAAGACTGGTAGACAGCCTCAATAATAGAGAGAGACAAGGGTACACGTCTACGTTCATGCTTTGACTGTAAGAGATATCGGTTTGGGTGATGGGGTGAGGGAAAATCTTAATGACGCGTGCTCTGCAGAGGTGGGATGGATAGGGTCAGCTGTTTCATCATGTGTGTGCACGAGACAGTAAAACTGATTAAAAGCAGCATTAACACATCTGACAGGAAGCAATGGTCAAGAGGTAAGTGGAAACTGCAGAGAGCCTTGGACTGGAACGATTAGACACACACGTTTCGGCAGCAGCAGCAGCAGCAAGATGGGGACTGGGGAAAGCCCTGGGTGTATGCGATTGGTCACACATGCTCATTGACATCCAAGAAGAACCAATCAGCTTGGCTTCCTGTGGTTGACCTGACCCTTTATGCACAGTAACCGAATATTTCAAATTTGAAGCTGAGGAGGAGGATGAAGGGGAGGAGACGAAAGGAGGGCAAAAAAAAAAACAACCTGTGAAACATCACTGTTTTAGAGTTTCCAGCCTTAAATAGACGTCAGGTCCCTTTAAAGTCCAAACTCACAACCGCTTTTGCACTTTGATAAAAGTGTAAATGAAATGAATTTTAACCAATTTTTGATATATACCATGAATACTACAGAAAAAAAAAACAAGCAATAAACACATATGCTTGTAAAATATAAATAAAATGAATTTATATTGAAAGATTTTGCCTTCAAGAAGACCTATATCATTTTAACTCAAGCTCTAATATTATTAATATATCCGACATATTTTGTCATCACTCATTTTCCAAAGATATCTTCGCAAGCTCCCTTCCCAGGAACAATTAGTAGTAATTAAATAAAAAAAATAATTTACTAGGCACTGAACCGAGGCTTGTTTTCATGACTGAAAAAGATGAGGCTGTTCACTGGGCAGCGACATTTCAAACAAAGCTGCAAATCATCTAAAGTGAGCAGCCAGAGCCAGATATTCTCAAATTAAACTCAAAACTGTCTGGACTGATTAATATCCTCTGTGTGAATCATGGTGTTGCCTAACCAACCCCCCTTTTTGTAATCATAGTGAGAGTGTGTGTGTATAGTTCAAAGCTACACACACACACACCCCATGCAGAAGCAGACAGATTGGCAATGGGGACAGGACCACCAGCCCAGTAGATCCCTGCCTGTCAGCAAGTTCCACTCTTCCAGGAATGGAAGGAGAAGGCCACTCGGCATCAGCACCTGACATGCACAAATAAACAAACACTGCTGCCCACCCCCCCCATACAGGAGCTGTGTCTTGAACATCTGGAAGAAAGATCCCTGTACACATGTTGAGATGTGCACAGCAGAGAGAAAAATAGGCCATTAAACAGTCTCCAAACTTTAATCATACTTAAAGGATGACCACTGAGGGTTGAAAATAGGTATTCAAGCAAAATTGCCCTAGTTTTTGTAACTCTGAGGACACAGGGATAAGGAATTTTAATTCTAGGTCATCTAGAAGAAATGACTGACAGCTGTTGGATCACTAAGGTCAGTGTTTTGTGGACAACTCTGACTTTACAGGACTTGGAGAAGCGGAATGCCTAGTGTGTGTCAGTTAAGTGTGTGCTGATGATGATTGGGAGGGACAAAAAAAAGAGTCAAAGGTGGCTGTGTGTCGCTCCCATCAGCTCCAGACCTGCATTTGTGTTCATGTATAGGTATGTGTGTGTGCTCGGACGGCACCTGTAATGGCTCCCAGCTGAGTTTCGCCTCCACCCCTCCTGGGATATGATGAATTCTATGTGTGTACGTGTGTAATGAGGCACTGGCATGCGAGCGGCAGAAGTCCGCTTCCTCTACAGGTGACACCTTTGACCTCTCATCTGTTCCCTGTTGGAGGAGAGATAGAGGAGGGGGCAGATGGAAAAAAGAGTGACGGGGAGGTATGCAGGGATGCATACTTGGACCAAAAACACACCAATAAACTGAACAAAAAAAAAACGTAAAACATGTGAAAATCTTTTTTAATGAAGCCATCATGATGAGCTACAAGAATGGTTAAAGGTCACCGCTACTTTCCAAAATCCAACTTTCTAACAAAACAATACTCAAAGTAAACATTTACAATAAGCCCTTTGTTATTGCGGTAAAATATAATAAAACAAAACTTTTAGCATTTATAGTAGCCTCTGTTATTGTTTTCTTTTCTTTTTTTATATTTATCTTATTTTCTGTATGTATTAGTCCCCTTTATACTTTATTTTTCATTTCATTTTTTCATATTGTTGTCTCAGAGTTTGTTTTGCTTTGTCAGTCAATGCACTTGTTTTTTATTTTACAGTGTAGTGGTCCCCACAGGCATGCAGATCAGTTAACACAAGCATTCTCTTAGCAACACCCACTAAATAAATAAAGACATAAACAAATGTTTGCATATTATCCTTATTGTGTATTTGAATGAGACACGAGCTAAATGGGAGAGCACATCCTGGTAATGACACAAAACTGGCAGGCCAGTGGGAGGAAGAACTTTCCAAGGCATGAAACACTGCCATCTTGAGTTACAATAGATTTTACAGGTGAGATGTCATAATGAAAAATGCATCAAAAGGACTTCAGGAAATATTTGCTGCCTTCGTAATTCTTTTTTCTTTTTGCAATTGGTCGCAATGTTTGAATCAGTCATTGTTGTTAGAAAATATAAGCATATTACTTCTGTGTGGTGTAGTTTTTAGTGAAACAGTTGCTGGTTGTTTTCTTGAGTGTACGGTTCGACAACAGAGAAAAGTATCAAGCTGTTTCTCTTCAAAGAAAACTGTTTGGTATTTGAAATTGTATGTCGGTTGTGTCAAGTTCAGAATCTGTGATCACAGCCACTGTTCCAAACAACAAATGTTTCAGAACTCAAACATGCAGGAGATTTTCAGTGGAGCATTGCATTCATTTTCCATTTGTTTATGAGTTTATGAGTACCAGTGAGACTGCCAAACTGAAAGATTCTGTGTTAAAATTGCAGCATTAATCATAATGTGTTTTTTTTTTTGTGTTCACAAAGAAGCCTTGTAAAGAGGGAAACAGGTTTATTACAATATTTTTATATCAAAGTCATTTAAACAGAGCTTTTTGTACATTCCATTTTGTTAAAGATTAAAGTTTAAAGACCTTTATGAAGCTTTTTCCTCCTGCATTTATATTTCAGATATATCAATCCTATCATGTTGTCATAGCTGTAGTTTAGGTTTCAGAGTGTGTGGAGATATAGGCCAAACAGAGCAAACAGCCCTTTCAAAAGGAGATGTTTAGATGTTTCAGAGTTTGAATTATAATTGAGATTAAGACTGCCTTCATAGGTAGCTTCAGGAGAATACTTTCACTGGCTGTGAAAGGACAGTGCTTACTGTTATGGTGTTGCCCATTATGTCTTCCTTCTGAGCTGCGTACACATCAAGATTTTCAAACTGGCTATCAAACTTGGTCATTAATTGAGAGATCTGTAGAAAATAAAAAGGACATTGCAACAATCCAAGTAAGTGCTGTTGAAAGATGATCAATGATAAGAGCTTACAGTTGTACATTAATCATAAGTGTCAAATAACAACCACAAACACTCAGCCAAAATGGAGAGATGTACTCAATTAATCAGTTTTGCGTTATAGATATTGTGAGTGAAAGAATTTAATGCAATAGATTTTTTAAGGCATTCTTATAGTTAGTCATACTTTGCTGTGGAGGGTTAATATGAAGTGAACTTCTCAATATAAGGAAAATGGGAAATAATATGACTAATGAAATGTTTGCTTAACATATCAGAAAACAAGGCAAATAACAAGGAACAAATCACAAAATTCTCTTAAAAATGATCAGAATTATAGACCTACAGGTTGGTTTTGTTTAAACTGTATTACAATAAAGAAACAGTTTATCATTAAGCAAGAATTCAATTCAAAGAAATTTAGTTGCTATTTTTATGAAAATAGTAAAAATCCTTAAGAGATATCCTTAAAACACAATTAGGAACATATTTTTAAATCAAGCAAATATATTGGTCTGAACCCTAACAATCAATATATATACAGTAGGTACACTAGGACGTGGAGGCCTGGAGAATCAACAGGATGTTCATCACTGAACCATCCAAAGTGTACTCTCAGTGGGAGGGTAATAAGATAAGGACGGACCCACCCAGGGGTGAGACTGAACATTACTGGAAGGGCATATGGGAGAAAGAGGCATCATATAACACCAATGCTCAGTTGTTGGTGGCCTTGAGAGAGGACCACAGCCATCTCCCAGAACAAGACCCAGTGAACATCACAATGGCAGACATCCAAGAAAGAGTCTCAAGGATGAAACGCTGGACAGCACACCCCTGACATGATCCACAGCTACTGGCTAAAGACACTAACTGCATTCCATGCACGCCTGGCAGCTTAGATGAACCCTCTGCTGAAAGATGGGACTCATCCAGAGTGGTTGACCCAAGGGCGGACGGTCATTCAGCAGATTACCAACTTCAGGGGACAGACCAACACAGCAGCAAACTCGGGAATCGCACTAGTGGAGGAGCTGAACTCATTCTTCGCACGCTTTGAGACCCCTACCCAACAGTCTGCAACCAGACCATTCCAGCCACAGCTTCCAGCTCCCAACCACTGACCGTGCAGGCACAGGAAGTGGAACGGATACTAAGCAGGGTTAACCCTAGGAAAGCATCTGGACTCAATGGTGTTCATGGGAAGGTGCTCAGGGCCTGTGCTGCAAAATTCTCACAGGTCTTCACCACAATTTTCAACCTTTCCCTGACACAGTCCACCATCCTATCTTGCCTAAAGTCTGCCGCCATCATCCTGGTACCCAAAAAATCAGCCACCATTAGCCACAAGGACCAGTGCCCAGTTGCACTCACACCCATCATCACCAAGTGCCTGGAACGGCTGGGCCTAAACCATATCAAGACTTACCTCCCCCCTTCTCCCACTATACCATTGAGAACATCCTGACTTACTGCATCAAGATGTGGTTCTCCCACTGCACCGAGGCAGATAGGGAGAGACTCCAGAGAGTGGTCAAGACAGCACAAAAGATCATCAGCTGACCCCTCCCCTCTCTTATAGACTTATACTCATCCCTCTGCCTCACTAGAGCTGAGGCAATCACAAGAGACAACATCCGTCCTGCCCAGACTCTGACTATGTTTTTGTATTTTATGGACTGTATTTACTTTATATTTTTATATTGAAGTATTGTTGCTTGTACTTTTTATTCTTAGTTTATGTTGTTTTTCATACTCGGTTGCTGCTACAATTTCGTTGTACACTTGTACAATGACGATAAAAAGGTTCTGATTCTGATTCTGATGATCATGAAGGGAACAGTTCCATCCAACTACCAGCCAATAACCTGTCTCTGCACGACATGGGAGCTCCTGTCAGGCATCATTGCGACCAAGATGAGTAGGCATGTGGCTCAATACATGAGCAGGGTCCAGAAAGGGGTTGGTAGTTACACCAGAGGAGCTAAACACCAGCTACTGGTGGACAGGACAGTCTGTAGAGACTGTAAGACCAGGAAGACCAACCTGGGCACTGCCTGGATTGAATACAAGAAAGTCTACAAGAAAGACTCAATGCCACATACATGGATACCAGTGTGTTTGCAGCTATATAAGATCAACAGGACACTAAGAGCCTTCATCATAAACTTGATGGGGCTATGGAAGACTACTCTGGAAGCCAATTCAAGGCAAATTGTCAAAGTTAGCATCAAGTGCGGCATATATCAAGGAGATGCCCTACATGAACTACCAGAAGGCAACATAGCCAATGTTCAGGACAGCTACAAACCTTGGGATCCCGCAGGAAAATGGAAATCATGAAGAGGCCGCAAGGAAGTCAGCCACAGCCAAATACCTACCTAAAGTAAGGCAGGTCCTGAGAAGTCAGCTGAAGGGTCAGAACAAGATCCGAGCCTATGCCCTGCCTGTCATCAGATACCCTGCTGGTATAATAAGCTGGCCAAAGGAGGAGATAGAAGCCACAGATATCAAGACAAGGAAGCTCCTCACCATGCATGGAGGGTTTCACCCGAAGTCCAGTACCCTGAGGCTGTACACAAAGCGGAAAGAAGGAGGCTGAGGATTAGTGAGTGTCAGAGCCACTATCCAAGATGAATCAATCAAAGATCCAGGAATACATCAGGAAGATGGCCCCCAATGATGACCTGCTAAGTAAATGCCTCAGGCAGCAGAAACCCAGTGAAGAGAAGGAAGAAGAAGAGAAACTATCATAGAGGGACAAACTCCTGCACGGGATGTACCACCGACAGATAGAGTAAGTGGCTGATATGAAGCAAACATACCAGTGGCTGGAGAAGGCTGGTCTCAGGGACAGTTCAGAGGCACTGATCATGGCAGCACAAGAACAGGCCTTGAACACAAGATCGATAGAGGGATCTACCACACCAGACAGGACCCAAGGTGCAGACTGTGCAAAGATGCCCCTGAGACAGCGCAGCACAGAACAGCAGGATGCAAGATGCAGGGAGGTAGGGCAAACTTGGAGCGTCACAACCAAGTGGCTGGCATAGTATACAGAAACATCTGTAAACATCTGCTCTGAGTATGGGCTGGAGGTCCCAGGATAAAAGTGGGCAACACCTCCTAAGGTGATTGAGAACGACCGAGCTAAGATCCTGCGGGACTTCCAGAT
>KV751330.1:6864869-6875459 GCA_001698575.1 Mola mola | reverse complement strand
AGGGCTGAAAGAGGAGCTGGAAAGGATGTGGGGAGTAAAGGCATCAGTGGTGCCAGTGGTGATAGGAGCACTCGGGGCTGTAACCCCCAAGCTGGGAGAGTGGCTGCAACAAATCCAAGGAACAACACCTGAGATCTCTGTCCAGAAGAGCGCAATCCTAGGAACAGCTAAGATACTGTACATAAACCTCAGGCTCCCAGACCTTTGGTAGAGGACCCGAGCTTGAAGGACACACAAGTCCACCAACAGAGGGCGAGTGGGGAATTTATATATATATATATATAAAATTATCAAAATTAAATTAGTAAAGTGCTTGAAACATTTTAGTTTATGTGTAATGAGACTAGAATATATTAAATGTTGTCTTATTAAATAACTAATTAAAAATCATGATGTTCTAATTTTTTGAGATGGACTAGTTGGTAAGAGTCAAAGGTCTTGAGTTTCATTTGGGAACAGGAAGCCTTCCTGCACCCCTCCCTGAAGATGACAGAAAAAAAGCCCATTATCTCTTTATTAATGAGGTACAATTGCTGAGATCATATGAAACGTCAGTTCAAAATGTTTTTGAGCAGTAGTGACTGAAAAGTTTACTTTTAATGTTATAGCTAAGCTGCTTGGGAAATTTGGGAAACAGATTAAGGTATTTTGTCAGGTGTTATGAGTAACATGTGGTGCAACCCTGGTTTCTGTTCACTCTTTATAGATAATTTTCTTAAGTAGGGGTGTAAGCCTGCTTGGGCTGAATATACATTCATGCATTACACAATAAAAACAAAAAATGAATCAATTAATTAATGAGAAGAATGCACTGCATACAAGTTTCAGGATTCAAAAATAGAATGTAAATAAACATATTTAGTTTAATATGTTTACTAAACCCATCTGCTGCTTACCTGTTCCAAATGCATGCTTTTCAGTGTAGCATCCATTGATTTGCTCAATTCAGAGTTGCTTGTCAACACCTGGGCAAAAAAAATAACTCAATAAATTAATTCAAATAATAATAATTAAAATAGCTAAAGCAATGAAATACTTAATCTATCATATTCTACTGCTCTAATCAGTTACGATTCAAAGCAGAGTAATCACATTTGAAGTAAGACTGGGAGAGGGCACTTTACATGGGTGCTTGAGTGTTGTGACCTTATACTTCCACTAGGTGTCACTTTTATCTTTTTAACCAGATAGTTTGTGATGACCAGTTCTCATCCTGAAAACATCCCTACAGTTCAAGGATGACACTGATTGAGGATTAATCTTTTCAAGAACAAATCAGTGTAAGGGGGTTTATACTTAATGCTTTGTGTTAATGTTTATGAGTACTAAAGCAAGATAGAGGGATTAAAAGGTGTTCTTCATCACATACTTTCCTTTCATATCTATAGACACAATGACATTTGATTCTGTGGAAAAAAAAAACACCTGTCCCACAGTGAAGCTAAATTAAACCAATAAATATAAGAGCGAGAACCTTAAAGCGTAAACACTGACGCACATCTGATGACGTTAAGTAACAGCTGCTTTATGTTTTCACATCTGCCAGACATTTAGTGCTCACTCTTAGTCCTTCTGCCTCCTTTGTGTAGGACACTTAACAAGTCACTCTTGAGGAAAGACTGTTTGGGAAATTTCTTGCCTTTCCAAATGAAATGTTATCAGGCTGTGTTCCTCTCTTCCTGTGCCAGATTGTCTTTTCGTTTCCCGGAGAGCAGTCCAGCGTTATTTCCTTGTAAGTCCCTCGTGTCTTATTCTGTTTGTTCCTCGATTACTGAGATTGCCTGTCTCCTGAAACTGTACCTCTTATTGATAATTTGATCTCCCGGTGTCGACCCGTTTCCCGAAGAAACGGCTTTGATTAAGATCCTCCCTTTGTGTCTCTGCATTTTGAAACCCCCAGAGTCTCTTACCTGATAGCAATTATTTCTGTCTCTTTCAACTGAAGTACAGAATAAATGCAGAATCCTAACCTCCCTCTAAAAAAATTGTTATTCTTGGGTGGTATGGTTGCTGTTGCCATTGCTGCCTTGCAGCAAAAAAAGATCCTGTGTTTGATGCCTGGTCAGGTCATGGTCCGTCTCTAGTCTGCACGTTGTCCACGTGTCAGCATGGGTTCCCTCTGAGCTTCCTCCCAAAGTGCAAAGACAAGCCAGTTGGTTTAACTTGTTACAAATGTAGGTGTAATTATGAGTGCGCAAGGTTGTTTGTCTCTATTTGTCAGCCCTGCGATAAACAGCGACCTAGCAGGTGTGTACCCTTCATTCAATGACACTGGGAAAGGCTCCTTGACCCTGCATAGGAAATGCAGTGACAGAAAATGGATGGATCCTTCTTCTTCTCCTTGTAATTGCAGCAAAAAAAGTGGGAAAATTGGTAACTGCTCCAAAAACTGTAGCAATTAAGTTAAATACCTTAATTGATACTGGTGATATTATCACAATTGGGAATCCTTTTGTCAGGTGGAATTTCCACCTACTTGCCACTGTGAATGTATCTGATTGTAGTTTAACTTCCTGTCTGCTCAAACTCATATAATATGTTGTGACTGAACGAAAGCTTTGTCACATGATGCAACAACAATCACCTGATGCTCAATACAGCAAAGTGCTTGTGATTGACTGCAATGCTTCAAATAAGGTTGAACACGTGTGTGAAGTATCCTTACATCTTAAATCAATACAGTCGGCAAACTTTCAACATAGACACCCAAAATTAGCATCAACCACTCAGTGTGTGACAAAATGTGAAATACATTATAGTCACAGTCTCTTCTGATGTGCTCCTGATAACTGCACCATCAGTGTCTCAATGTCCCAATGTAGTACCACCTCACAAGGTGGTACTACATTGCCACCCGTGTCTGGTTGGGTGGATGTGACAAACATTGCGAGGCACTTTGAGGAGTCACTAGAGTTTGACTATGCTACATAAGTTTAGTTACCATTTTGATAATCGTAAGAAAAGTTTGGTTGTCAACCATTATGATGTCACAGTGACGCTGGGCATTACTCTGAACCCTTTGGGCATTAAATGTGATAAATGAATCACTTTATCCTATGAGACATTTGTGTGAAATTTTTCTCATAATTAGGTCTACGGTTACCGGGGCAGAGACGAGGAGACGTGGAGACGTGGAGACGTGGTCAGGGCCAGAAGGCAGGTCAGCTACCAGGAGATCCGTCCGGAACAGAGTGCTGGAGAGTAGTGCGTGACGCGACGACAATCTGGCAGAGAGTGAGTGTGGAGGAGCTGGTTAAAAGGAGGCTGTGTGATAGAGACGACCGGGGTGAACAGGTGTGTCTAATGATCTTGATTAGGGCAGGCAGGTAGAGTGGGTTGGTAGAGGGGAAAGCCAGGAGTGGACTGTGACAGTTCCAGATTAGCAAGTGAGTGACCCTGTCAACTGGTGATGTTCAGCTGGCTGTGTGTGTGGTTTTTCGTAGTTATAACTCATGTTAGACACATAAGGACAATACAAACCTATCCTGAATTTGTATTTTTGAGATTTTCATTACAAAGTATATCTGAGTCATCTTTGGAGAATTATTTGAGGAAATGTACGAACACTCTGTTTCCTTTGAACATTTCTCGTTAGAGAAGTAAACAAGAAAACAGAAAGTGTGGAGGCTTATTTCTCTGATTAAATTTCTAAAGAAATATATTTGTCCTTGGACTCAAATTGCGTAAATATGTATGGCCAACAAGAACCACTCAGACATAAAAGATAAATAGCTGCATAAAAATAGAAATACTAGACTTGAGAAAATGCACTACTACGACCACAAAAATTGTACTTTTACTAATACTATTTACATATATGTTACAGTATGTTTACGTGTGTATATTCATCTGCATTGCTATACATATACACATACATTGTATCAATATTCTCTGTAATACCCTCATCGGGTAAACCCATTTTTAGGGTACAGTACAGTTTAGTTACTTGTTATCTAACGTTGTTTCCAGATAGCTGCTGTAAGTTAATTTCCGTCAATGCTTCTCATTTATAGGAGTACAGCTCAGAGGTGCTTTATGTGATGTAAAATAAAGCTATTATATGCAAAATATTGCACTAGAGCTTCAGCTTGTTGGAGCAAAAGAAATGGACGTGTTGGCTAAGTTTAGACCACACTTCTCCAGTCACTATGCACCTGCCTCCCGTATGTGAGCAGGTGTAACATTTTGGAGCGTCCTTGGAGGACAAGTGCAAATGAAGAAATATTCCCCTTTATGTTGGTGGATGCTAAATGACAACGTAAGTACACAAAGCAAGCAAGAAGGATGTACATTTGAACTATCATTTTGTTAATTGGAATACTGATTTTTACATTATATTTTTGTTATATTATATATTATATATTATATTTTTTTTTTTAAATAATGTCAACAGTGTATTTCTCCTGGGTGTTTTTTTAAGTCGTAATCTGAAAAAATCTCTGACAAAGATGAAGTCACTCATGGAGCACAACGTTTCATAATTGTTATTGCAAATTTGAAACCCCAATTATTTACTGCTGGGTAGTCCGATTTTTAAGCTACTGCTGAGCCTACTGCACCCCGCTGCCAACAGTGTCCACTTCAGGCTTTTGGAGCCATAAATCTCAGGAGAGGAGGGAGGGGATGTGGAAGCCAAGGACCCTGAAGCAGGGAAGCCCGAGGCCTGAGGCCCTGGAAGCAGTAAGGCAGCAGCAAGAGGAGACCGAGGTTTGTACTTTTGCCATTTTTAATGTGTGGTTACGTATGACAAACTATATTAACCCTATTATATACAGTATATGTAAATGGACAAACACTACAAAAAAGTAATTTTAGCAAGTATGTCTATTTGCATCCAAATATAAAAGTACATGAAATAAGAGTATCAAATAAAAAGCAATATGCAGTTGCAGCAATCGTGGATTAGTTAGAATTGTAATTTTTTTTAAAAAAATGTACCCATGGATAAAGCCTTTTTTTAACAAGCTAAAAACTGTTCCATTGACAAAAAAAATCCACAACAAAGTGTTGATAAGCAGACGGTCAAGGATGTTTGCACATTCAAGGAGTTTGTTTCTTGCTGTTTTTGTATCTCTAGCAGTACAGACATGACCATATTTATATACTATATGTGTGTGAGTGTGTGTGTCTGTGTGTGTGTGTATACATACACACTCCTATATGTATGTATATGTATCTGTGCTGCTAGCGAGACACAAACAGCCAGAAACAAATTCCTTGTATGTGTGAATGTGCTTGTTCATCCGATTCTCAACAGTTTGTTGTAAAAACTTTGATCAATGAAGCAGTTTTTTGCTTGTTAAAAAGGACTACATCGAACTAACTAATCCATTTGAAACAAGATGTATTAATCTAAAAGCGTTTATATATATATGTATGTGTGTATATATACAGACAATGTATGATGTTCTTTAAACTTGTATGTACAGAAATGACGATGTAAATTTTATACAGTCCAAAAATAAACCCCTGATATTTGTTTTCTTTCTTGTCCATATTTCACAGAGGTAACTTTAGCCCTGGAGTAGTGAAGGGAGCTTCGGAGGGATCTTTTGGACTGGCACTCAGGGCAGGTTTTGAGATTTCTCTGAGGTTGGTAGCACTTCATGTCCTATGCACACACAAAAATCATGGATATGTGCAACATCAGGGCACCAAGAGACTAAACAGTGCTGGTAAAAGGCACCCGCACTTTGGATATAATTTCTTACTATTATTAAAATTACCCCTTTTTACTCCTCTTTGGAGTTGTGGGGGTGGATCATGAGGGTGGATCTATCATGCTTTGGGGTTGTGTTGCAGCCAGTGGCACAAGAAACATTGTACAGGTAAAGGGAGGAATGGATTCACTAAATACCAGCAAATTCTGGAAGCAAACATTATATCATCTGTAAAAAACACAAAGAAAAAAAGAACAAAAAAAAAAATCTGAAGCTTAAAAGAAGATGGATTCTACAACAGCATAATGATCCGAAACTTCAAAATACAACAGGCAACCACCTCAAGAGACGCAAGCTGAAATTTTTGGAATAGCCCTCACAGTCCCAAGAAACTTTTGCACATGCCACAACTGTGTTTTCTATTTTCTATTTTTGGTTAAATTTATGTAATAAAAAAGTAACTAAGAATTAATGTTTGCTGGTAATATTGGCATTTTTTTTCTCCATATCCTGCAGAGACTCTTTTTGGATTTTCAATTCAAAAATTATTAAAATATGCTATTTGTCAAGGGATGGGCACATTTTTGCATACAACTGTACACACACATACACACGCACACCATTTGTAACTGAATGAGGAAAGGTCGCTATGGAAACTGTGTTACACTCCAAGCAGCCAGAGGACAAAACAAGAGCATGCGGCCTCATTTCATTCTTAATTTCAGCACCACGCAAGCTCCTGAACGGCGCCCGAATGAACTTGCGCACCGACTCCTGCTTCATCTGCCTGAGAGGGGATAGAGCAGCAGCAGCAGCACTGAGCCTAACCGGAGCGGGTAGGGACTATCAAGAGGCACAGACCCAAATTGTGGCATATACTTGAGGTTTCCATGAGGTTTTCCATACATTATATGTGTGAGCTGAGCAGATACGCCAGGATGAGTCACTCAGGCTGCAAGTTTGCAGAAGAGTGTGAAAGGGGAGGGGGAGATACAGAGGCTAGCTGGAAAACAGTCCTGTAGTGCTGCTCTGCCTCCTCAACTCATTTATCATTTATTTGACCAGTGTCAACATCCAGAGTTTTATTTCTTGGCCCTGGTGAGGTCGCTGTATTTTTTTGCATCTTAAAGTTTGCCTTGTTTAAGTGGGACCCAGATAGATGTTTCATCCTCAGCAGCTTTTCAGGAGCTTTGTGCGCTGAGGCTCAACTTCTTTGTCCTCTGGTAAGGACTCAGTTCTTTTTCCAATCAAGCAGCTTTACAGTTGTCATTGAGTAAAGACTATTCTATAGTGTTTGTTGGTATGAGTACAGTGTGAATTAGACAAATAACAAACACCCACTATAGTAGATTGTTTGTGGTTGTTATGTACAATAGTCCTCTGATGGCTGACAAACTGCTACCAGAGAGCATCCCATTACTGCTCATTAGTATCCCAATGTTTACCCTGCTTGTATTGACAAATTATAGCAATCAGCAGCATTCAGCTGCAGCACTGAGTGACATCTATTGATTAAAACAAACAATAGATCATAATGGGTGGCTATGAACCACAGTTCCACATTCAAACTCGAGCACTTCCTCCCTGTTGTTCTTTTGCATGCAGCCACAATCATATAACACAAAATGTCCTGACTGACTTTTTTAGGCAGATGGCAGTTTGTGGAGGTTGATTGACGGAGTCTGGATGTGGAGCTGCTTGTGTGACTTACTGGAGAATTGCACACATGAAAGTTAAACAAAAATAATTGACTGTTATTACATTTCGCTTCCACTTTGCGTTGCAATTTAAAAACACGTATAAAAGCCTGCATGCACTCACATGAAGGTGTGTGGGAATGACTGTTTGGTAATGCATACTCATCATGTGCTGCACACACGGACACAGACACAGATGTGTGTCTTTAATTAGTGACATTGGTGTGATTAATGCAGTCTGCTGGTGATGACTCACTCAGCTTAACCCTTGCTCCTCTAGTGGAAACAATCAATAAGCAAAGACTTTGCATATTACTATTATTTTATTACAATAATTCATTGTAAGTACATATTTATTTTTATTCTGTGTAAACTTAAAAGAGAACTGAGCCAGATATTGTATCTGACTGAGACAGATTGTAAAACTGATTGTGATAAAGGCTTTTGGTAATAAATGCTGTTTTGCATTACACATTATGTGATTTTGCTCCCACATGGCGTCGTAATTTGTTGTGAATTGACTGAGCGGTTGAGGAATATTTATGCAGAGCACATCTATTTGGGTTGCTCCATGTGTCAGTTTGCTAACCCAGCAGTTACATTAGCATTGAGGAAAAGCTGTTTGCCAAGCTGTGACTTGCAGACAGCAGGGGGTATGAGTGAGTACTAAGTGTGTGTGTATGAGACAGGGAGAGTTAAAAACAAAGCACATTTTGTTGTAATAAACTATCATTGTCGTCCTCCCTCCTTCTCTTCAGGGTGGCAGCATGTCTGAAAACAAATCCAAACCCAGTCAGAGGTTCCATAGCCTTAATGCTGAGCAAGTGGAGGTTCTTCATCAGGTTTTGTCAGAGGTGGTTCCAATCCACGGCCGCGGGAACTTTCCCACACTGGAGCTGCGTCCTCGAGATATCATCATTGCTGTGCGGGCCAGGCTGCAGAAGCAGGGAATCACAGTAAGAGACGTTCGCCTGAACGGCTCCACGGCCAGCCACGTCCTCGTGCGAGACAACGGAACGAGCTACAAGGACCTGGACATTATCTTCGGAGTGGAGATGCCCAGTCAGGAGGAGTTCCAGGTATGATTACTGTAGTGCATGGTTAGGAAAATGAACCAGTTCAGCCTAATGAGAACTGAGGATTTGGGTTCAATCCCCTGCAATAAAAAAGCATTCATTAACCTTTAGACACTGACTCTCCTCTCTCCTCTGAGCTGCTATATTGATAATGTTATTGAAATCTTACCATGAACTTAATTGTGGAACTTTTTTTTTTCATGAGGATGAATCAATATTTCTATTCCTAAGATTTTTAATTGCATTATTCAGAAAACTAATCCTCAAGTGTATGAAATCATTCAGTTTAATGTCACAAGAGAAACTGCACTTATATTGCAGTCATTATTTTTAGCTGTCATGTTGTTGACCTATTGTTCTCCCAGGTGATTAAGGAGTCAGTACTGGGCTGCTTGCTTGGACTGCCTACCTGCTGGGGTCAACAGGGAACGGATCAGCAGTGCTACTATGAAGGAGGCCTACGTACAGAAAATGGTCAAAGTTTTTAATGAGTATGACCGCTGGAGCCTCATCTCGCTCTCAAACGACAGCGGCAAAAACCTAGAGCTGAAATTTGTTAGTTACACACACAGATACAGTCAGTTTAAAAACGCAAGTACCTGTACATATCTCAGAAGTTGAAGTCAGTGACCAAGAGAAAGAAAAACAGAGAACGATTTGCCATAACATTGGACTTGCGTCAGCCAGTGCATCACACAAGAGACCACTGTTAATTCACCCTCTTCTTCCCACCGTGTCACCCCTCCCATACTAAGTCTTTGATCACCCTGCCTCACTCCATCGGTGGAGTCAGGATCTTGTATCTCAGGTATCTTTAGACATGGACCCTTTTATACTGAATGCAGACAAGGAACATTTTCAAGAGTCTCTCTCTCTCTCGTTCACACACACACACACATGCTCCAAACATTCACATCCACTGGGACAATAATCCTGTAATTCTAGCAATATAAATCCTAAAAACCAATCGCTAATTTTCTCCTTTCTGACAATATCAGAAGACGTTTTGTCAACAACTATAGTAACATGTAATTACCAGCTTCAAGTTAACTAGCTAAACTAGCAACAGCCAAGTGAGATAGTTTCAGTATGTTAAAACTGAAATCATTCTCAATGTTTTTCGGTTTCGGCAAGAGGTGATGTTACTATATTTTTTTTTATAATTTCAATCACATTTTAACCTTGTGTGTTCTTTTTTCCTAAGTAAAAGAAAGAGGTATCACATTCTGAGGATTAAATTTATATTGAGAACGTCATTGTTTTGAACTAGCACACAATATTAACAAACAATATGCAGAAACATGCAAGATATATAAACACTGAGTCTACAGCCATGCCTGTGGCTCCATGTGAGACTGTAGCCACAGCAGGTTTTGTGGAACATGCTGACCTCAACTTGCTAACATGCTCACAATGACACTGCAAGTGTTCTGTTTTGTCAATATGCTCACTATCATAGTTTGTTTGCTACTAGCACCAAACAAGAAATACAGCTGAGGTTATATGAAAATCATCAGATCTGCAGGTAGTTAGTCATAAACTAGGGGATCACAAAAAGGGATGGCCAAAGCTCTTACAGTTCATCCAGGGTGAGGGATAATGAACTGAGAGAACTCTTTTTAGCTGAGATATCAACGTGAAAAGAACACCATAATGCAGGAAAAACAGAGAAAGCAGTGTTTCCACAGTTTTAGGAATATATGCCTATTGACATCCAAGTAGAACCAAACAGCTTGGCTTCCTGTGGTTGACCTGACCCTTTACACGCAGTAACCCAATATTTTTCAATTTGAAACTGAGTAGGAGGATGAAGAGGAGTATAAAGGAGGAGGAAAAAAGCCTGTGAAACATCACTGTTTTAAAGTTTTCCACCTTACATAGACAACGATATAATACTATTAATATATCTGACATACTTTGTCATCAATCATTTTCTAAAGATTTCTTAGGAAGCTTCCTGGGAAGAACAATGTAGATCGGTGTTATTTAAATTTAAAAAAATAATTTAGTAGGGATTGAAATTAGGATTATTTTCATGATTGAAAAAAAGAAAGGTGTTCGCTGGGCAATGACTTGTCAAACAAAGCTGCAAATCATCGAAAGTGAGCAGCCAGAACCAGATATTGTCAAATTAAATTCCATTCTTGAGATAAAACA
>KV751330.1:6849542-6864818 GCA_001698575.1 Mola mola | reverse complement strand
GATTTAGGTCATGAACGTATCTCCCTGACTTTAATCATACTTAAAGGATGACCACTGAGGGTTAAAAATAGGTTTTCAAGCAAATTACCTTAGTTTTGTACCTCTGAGGACAAAAGAACATGGAATTTTAATTCCAGGTGATCTAGAAGAAATGACTGACAGCTGTTGGATCACTAAAACCAGTGTTTCTCGGACAGCTCCAAATTTTTAGGACTTGAAGCAGAATGTAGTATCTGTCAGTTAAGTGTGAGCTGATGACGACAGGAGGGATACAGAAAGGGTAAAAGGTGGCTGAGCGTTGCTCTCATCGGCTCCAGGCCTGCATGTGCGTTCACTTAGATTTACTGTATTTGTGTGCTCGGACAACACAAACGCATATTTATAGGTAATGTCTCCCAGCTGAGTTTTGTCTCACAGTCTGTCATTACACAAAACTTCTCCCAAACGTCTCACTTGGCTTTCAACAATTCATTATCCACAATGTGGTTCTCCACTGGCTGCCATTGCTTTCATAGATTGCATTTTCAAGCAGCTAGCAGTGAGCCGACAACGCAGCACATAAACAAGATCTAGGCCAGATGTCACAGGGTGAAAGGTTCTGTCATTGTCTTTCACAATGAAACAACATTGCAGCTGACTCGGCCAAATAAAATTAGTGATTCAGATGGGAGAAATATCGCACTTTTTTTAAAATGTCAGCTTTTTCCTGAAAAACTAACAAATATATTTTTGTTCTCTCCCGCTCCCTGCCCGTATAGTTTAATTTTACCCATGCCCATACCAGTTAGTTTATATACTGTAGATATATCTTTAAACCGCAAAGTGTTTTTGTGGATTACCCATAGGGTACCCATGCAGGGATGCATACTATGCCCAAAACACACCAATAAAATGACCAATACACATGACAAGTAAAACATGTAAAAAATCTTTTTAATGAACCCATCTTTCAAAAACGTGATGAGCCACAAGAGTGGTTAGATGTTACCACTACATTCCAAAATGTTTACAATAAGCCCTCTTTTATAGGGACAAAATATAAAAACCAAAACTTTCAACATGAAACAACCAAAACAGAAATTAACAAGGCGACAATACGACACTGTAAAAACGTTATTTTTAACTTTAAGTCAAAGTATGTTTTTTGTAGTCTCTTTTATTCTTTTGTTTTTACTTAAATATTTACCTTATTATATGTTTGTAATATTCTTCTTTATACTTTAGTTTTCATTTCATTTTTTCATATTATTGTCTCTAAGTTTGTTTTGCTTTGTCAGTCAAAACACTTGTTTTTAAAGGTGCAATGTAGTAAATAAACTTATTGTTGTTGCTATTAATATGTCTGGACTGCTATAAAATTTCAAGTTCATTGAACTTGAACAGAAACTTGAATCATAAATAAGGTATCTCAACTTTGTCCTGATATTAACTTTTAAAAGTTAAAACTAACTTCATTTGAGAGTGTAGTTTACATGTTCTTCCTGTGTCTGCATGGGTTCCCTCCAGGTACTCCAGCTTCCTCACAGAGACCACAAACATGCAAACAGGGGATTAGGTCAATTGATCACTCTAAATTGCCCACGTGTGTGTATGGTTGTTGTTTCTATATGTCAGCCCTGTGATGAACTGGCGACTTGTCCAGGGTGTACCCCGCCTTCGCCCGATGATGCTGAGATAGGCTCCAATGCCCCCGCGACCCCTAACAGGATAAACAGCAGAAGATGGATGGATGGTCTCCACATCCTCAGTCATGCAAATCAGTTAACACAAGCATGCTCTTAGCAACACCCAGTAAGTAAATAAATATATAAACAAACATTTGCATATTATACATATTGTGTATTTGTATGATATATGAGGTATCACTCATAATTTGCATCACAGGATTATGTCCAAATTTTGAGACAGTGTTCTATTGTTCAGCTAAATATAGAGAATATTTACAGTATAACAATACTGTGGAAGAAATGTAAGTGATACAGTAAGAGTCAGGGTGGCAGTATCCAGTTTCAACAAACCATTCTTGCTCATTTTCTGCAGCATTACTGCACCCGGTCCCGCAGCCTGGACAACCTCTGGCAGAGCTCATCCTGGTAACGACACAAAACGGGCAGGTCAGTGGGAGGAAGAACTCTCCAAGGCAAAAAACAGTGCTATCTTGAGTTATGTTAGTTACATTGGATTTTACAGGTGAGATGTCATAATGGAAAATGCATCAAAATGCCACTTAATCCACCTTTCTGCTTGCGATCTGTATGATCACAAGGTTCGAAACAGCCATCCTTGGTTGAAAAACTAAATATGCTGCTTCTGCGTCATGTAATATTTTGGTGAACAGCCATCGTTCCAGACAACAAACGTTTTAGAGCCTTCTAACAAGTGGACAGGAGAGGAGTATGTCAGTGGGGTATCGCATTAATTTTCCATTTGGGTTCATGAGTACCAGTGAGACTGCCGAACAGAAATTGCAATGGGATATAAAGGCATTGTAATAAACAGTTGATGTGTTACCCTCTCAGCTGACGCCGCAGATGAAGGCAGTGAAGAAGGCTGGCCTGAGGGGAGCTCCAGATTAAGATCCAACCTTAACAAAAATCAGAAACACAGATGCAATTTGAACATAATTATGGCTTGTTTGCTAAGCTTTTAAAGTAAATCAATAAATATCAGACCTCACAACACAGCTTCTTTCAAATTGCAGCATTAATGAAAACAGGAAAAGAGGTTTATTTTTATTTATTTATATTTCATTTTTATAATTCGTCGCATTTTATTTTTTCTCTTAAAAGTTAAAGTTTAAAGGCATGTATTAATACAGATATATCATGTTGTCATATCTGTGGTTTAGATTTCAGAGTATGTGGAGATATAGGCTATAATTACCCTGCTTCATCAGCCATCTCATGCAACAGCGTTTCCACTTCATTCTGAAGACGAACAGAACAGTCATTTCAAAAGGATATGTTTAGAAGATTCACAGTTTGAACTATTGCTGTAGTTAAGACTGCCTTCATAGGTCACACTTTCACTGGCTGTGAAAGGACAGTGAGTACTACCTGAGGTGTTGTCAGAGTTGTGCAGTTGCCCATTGTGTCTTCCATCTGAGCTGTTTGCACATCGTGAGTTTCGAACTGGCTTTCAAACTTGGCCATTAATTCAGAAATCTGTAGTCATAAAAAGAGAAAAAAAATCCTGCAAAAATCCTAATAAGCGTTTGCTTCCATGGTCTCAGATTTTGTGAGAGATGAACAATGATAAGATGTCACAGCTGTCGATCAGTAATAAAATATCTGTAAAACCAACCTGATGTCCATAACAAGTGTTAGCAGCATTACAACCACAAACTTACAGCCAAAATGAAAAAGTAACCAATTTTGCTTTATGGATATTTCCAAATAATGAGTAACAGTAGACAACAGATTTTTAAGGCATCCATAAGGTTGCTCACACTTTGGCTCAACAGGGTAACATAAAGTAAACTTCTGGATCAATAAAAGGGTAATGTGAAATAATAAGACAAGTGAAATGTTTGCTTAGTATGGCATGAAATAAGACAAATAAAGAATAAATCACAAAATCCTCCTTAGAATAATGGGTTTTACTGAGCTACATGTTGGTTTTGTTGAAATTGTACTTCACTATACGTACAGGTACAGTTTATCATGACCAAGAAAACGGTTCAAGGAAAGTTATTTGTTTGGGGTTTTTTTGTAAAAATTCTTAAAAGATATCCAAAAACTATAATTAACAAGTTATATTTAGTCAAGTACATATACAGTATGGGTCTGAACCTTATGTTCTCGCAAACTTATTAGTTCATCTCAAAATACAGTTGCTTATACAGTTACAGTGAAATATTTTGAGATGTGTTTTGTTTTGCTGTAGGCCATAATCATCAAAATGAAAAAACACATGGATTAAAAATTAGACTATGTGTGTAAGAGCCATTATCTCTTTACTGTCTATATGTTTCCAAAGTGGGACTCAGAAACTAAATTGAAATAATTAACCCAAGACAAGACATGTTTCGTTTTATGTCAGCTTTTTACCTTTTCCAAATTCATGCTTTTCAGTGTCGCATCCATTGACTTGACCACCTCAGATATCGATTTTGACAGCTGGCGAAAAATGAATAAATTAAGTTATTTAGTAATTAAAAATAAGAAATAGACCATTTAAATGTTTAATGTATCACATTACATTTGCTGTCCAGTCTCTGTGGCCACACACTTTCTGTCTGTAACAGAAACTGTGGTCCATTCATCCAGGTGTGTCCTTTTGAATCAAGGTCTTATTCATTCCTCTGGCCTGATCCGCAGGATTCTGAGATGTTCTAATGTACCCCCACTGTACTGGTGAGGTTGCTTCTTGAATGAGCGTGAGTCTGTTTGTCAAAAAGTTTTAGAAGTGAGCTGTCTTACTCTGGATGTATCTGAGAACAGCTGTACCAACCCGCCCAGAAAATAAACTGTTGCAGTGGGCAGGCATTTTTTTTCGCGGCATCT
This sequence comes from Mola mola, assembly GCA_001698575.1. Classification (NCBI taxonomy): domain Eukaryota; kingdom Metazoa; phylum Chordata; class Actinopteri; order Tetraodontiformes; family Molidae; genus Mola; species Mola mola. The sequence continues at coordinate 6,860,313 of KV751330.1, read as the reverse complement.
TGCCCATTATCACTGCGACAACTGCAGTAAGCTTGAACCTTGGAATGGTGACCTGTTTGAGTGGGCCACACAATAGTAAAACTCACTCATGAGTTATCTTAAGAAATGCAGCTCTTCAAGACTAACTGGAGTGTGTTATGTGCTCCCCCATCCTTGTCAGGGTCTGGTAGCTTCAAGTGTCTGTTTGTTAGAGTCAGTTTGTGTTTCCTGTTTTATTTTGAAGTTTTTGTTTTGTCTCAAACCCGATGTCCTGTCAGGTTCTCTTCCTTCCTGTGTAAATACTTCCCCTCTCTGATATGTTTCAGCTGTGTCTTGTTGTCTTCCATTCCTTGTGTATTTATGCTGTGTGTTCCTTCCCTCTGGTGTGCGTGAAGGTTCTCAGTTATCCAGGTCATCTTAATCTTGGAGTGTTTAGTAGGAAGCAACTGGACTTCTTATCTTGTTTGAAGATGTTTTGCCTCTCATCTGAAAGGCTTCTTCAGTTCTGAGGGTCAGTGCGGGAAACCCAGGTATTTAACCCAGAGTGGGTGGAGGCAATCACCAAAAATGAGGACTCGGAGGACTCGTTTTGCCTCGGATGGGAGGCTAAACGTTTTCAAACAAGATAATAAGTCCAGTTACTTCCTACTAAACACTCCAAGTTTAAGATGACCTGGATGACTGAAAACCTTCACGGACATATTGCCCTACACTTTGGGAGGAACACCCTTCTATTGGTGCGGGAATACAAGAAACTTTCAAGAAAGCTGGCGGACTACAGGAACCATCTCCGCTTTAACCTGAGATGCAGACAGTCCAGACTGATTCTGGTGCAAGGAGCTTGCACCTGGGATCCACGGTCAAAGGACACAAGGCCGGACAGATCTTATTGAAAGCACAAAACCAATTTCTTAATGAAAGGATAAGACAAGTCCACTTCACAATTGATGCACTGAAGGACAAGATCCACCAAACTGAAGAGAAACGCGCAGCTCTTTTCACCTTGTTCATCTTTGAAGAAGTATCCAACTTTGTCACCAAGGCTCAACTATCCCAACATAATACAAGCAAGAAACGGCAGACCCAAAAATTCCAATCCTTGCTGAACAAAGCCTACAAAACTGAGACCAGACCAACACACCTAGGAGCCTAACCCAAAGGCCACATCAACAGACGTCCAGGACAAATGGGTGAAGAACCTATCTCACAGGTCCCTCACGAAGCCAGAAAGCGATGTGCTGGCAAAAGGCTTGAATTTCGCTATCTCTCCACAACAACTACCAACAGTGGATCTCAGCACAGCTACAGAGTCAGCAATTAAGTCCAACAAGCTGACCTCCTCTGAAGTCGAACAGATCCGTGTGTCAGCCACCCTCGCCAGTGCAAAAATACCTCCCTCCAATATCACTATCGAAGAAAGGAGGGCGATTTCCGCACTGAGCAAGGATCCAAGTATCACCATCCTTCCAGCTGACAAAGGGAGATGCACCGTCATCCTCAACACATCAGATTACCACACCAAGATAACCTCACTGCTCAGCGACCGTGAGACTTATGAGGTCTTAAAAAGGGACCCCACCAGCAACTACAAGAAGAAAGTGATAGACTACCTAACTGGAAAAACTGGAAAAAGACCACATCATTGACTGCCCTACCTATTACCGTCTGTACCCTGGAGAGGCCATTCCATGCATCTATGGTCTCCCCAAGATCCACAAGGAAGGAGCGCCACTCAGACCCATTGTCAGCAGGATCAACGTGGTGACCTACAACACCGCCAAAAACCTCTCCGGTATTCTGTCCCTTCTGGTGGGGAACACACCACACCACATCCAAAACTCCATAGATTTCACAAAGAAGGCACGGAACCTCACTCTGCCACCGGATGAAACCATGTTCTCCTTTGATGCCACTTCTGTTTTCACGTGCATACCCACCAGTGAGGTAGTAGAGACTGTTAGAAAACATCTACAACAAGACAGCTCTCTACACACCAGAACTAACTTCAACCCTGACCAAATTTGCGACCCTCTGCACCTTTTCCTTTCCACGACATACTTCAAATACGATGAAGTTTTTTACAGACAGAAACACGGCTGTGCCATGGGTTCTCCAGTGTCTCCTATCGTGGCGAACCTCTACATGGAGGAGGTGGAGGAGAGGGCCCTGAACTCCTTCACAGGAACAGCTCCCAGCCACTGGTTCAGATATGTGGATGACACATGGGTCAAAATCAAAACCCAAGAATTGGAGGCTTTCACGCGACACATAAATGCGGTGGACAAGAACATCAAGTTCACCAGGGAGGATACGAGAGATAACATTTTGCCCTTCCTGGATTGTGCGGTGTCTCTTGATAAAGATGGTAACCTCAGCATCGAGGTCTACAGGAAGCCCACACACACAGACCAGTACCTCTTATTTGACTCCCACCACCCACTGGAGCACAAACTGGGGGTAATCCGGACACTGCATGACCGGGCCCAGAAGGTTCCCTCCAGCACAGAGGGAAAACAAAAGGAATTGAAACACATCAAGACAGCACTCCAGACATGCGGCTACCCTAAGTGGACCTTTGTCAAATCGTCCAAAAGGCGCCACAAAGAACCACCTGAGGCAGAAAGGGAAAAACGGAAGAACGTAGTTATCCCATATGTGGCAGGTCTATCAGAAAAATTCAGAAGAATCTTCCAAAAACACAAAATTCCAGTCAATTTCAAACCGAGCCAAAAACACAAAATTCAGAAGAATCTTCCAAAAACACAAAATTCGAGTTAACTTCAAACCGGGCCAGACCTTAAGACAGAGACTGGTCCACCCTAAGGACAAAACACCCAGCCATAAGCTCAGTAATGTTGTGTATGCCATTCAATGCACAGAGGAGTGCTCTGACCTTTATACAGGGGAAATCAAACAGCCCCTCCACAGACGCATGGCACAACATGGGAGAGCCACCTCATCGGGACAGGACTCAGCTGTACATCTACACCTTAAGGAGAAAGGTCACTCCTTTGAGGACTCCAATGTCCACGTTCTGGACAGAGAAGACAGATGGTTTGAAAGAGGAGTAAAAGAGGCCATCTATGTCCACTTGGAGAAACCTCTAAACAGAGGTGGTGGACTAAGACACCATTTGTCTGCAACCTACAATGCTGTCTTGGGAGCCCTCCCCATGTAGTTTAACCCTCATACACACCTGGGGCCATGTGATCCCAAGGTGTCACATGAAACCAGGGGTGAGGGGCAAACACTCTGCTTTCAACCACGTCCTTGTTTTTGGTGATTGCCTCCACCCACTCTGGGTTAAATACCTGGGTTTCCCACACTGACCCTCAGAACTGAAGAAGCCTTTTGGATGAGAGGTGAAACGTCTTCAAACAAGATAAGAAGTCCAGTTGCTTCCTACTGAACACTCCAAGATTCCCTCCTGTGCCAGTTCGTTTTGTCACTTTTCTGTGAGCTTTCCCGCAATTTATCCTTTGTGAGTTTCCCTATTTATGATCTAAGTTAGCTAATCAATTCCTGAGTTTTTGCCTTCCGGATTTGTACCTTTGCTGTATTGTTCTGATCCCCTGGTATTTGACCCCTGCTTAGATTAAATGGATTTGATACTTGTTTGTTGTGACCCGTTCCAATGAGCCTTTACAAAGGTTGTAACAGACTGCACATGACATAATTCACTTAATTTAAGAGCGCACCAATCAGCCACAAACTTTACGGTTTTTTTAAACATAATTTATATATGATCCAACAAATTATGACCTATTAATTTTGCAAAATATTTAAACCTGTTTAGTTATTTTTACCTTGTGGCTCTTGTATTTGTCTTGTAAGTATGATTCAAAGCAGAGTAATCACATTTGAAGTAAGACTGGGAGAGGGCACTTTACATGGGAAAGTATTGAGTGTTGTGACCTTGTACTTCCACTGGGTTTCACTTTTATCTTTTTAACCAGATAGTTTGTGATGACCAGTTCTCATCCTGAAAACATCCCTACAGTTCAAGGATGACACTGATTGAGAATTAATCTCGTCAAGTAGAAATCAGTGTAAAGGGTTTAATACTTAATGCTTTGTGTTAATGTTTATGAGTACTAAAGCAAAATAGAGGTTTTAAAAGGTGTTCTCGATCACACACTTTGCTTTCATATCTATAGACACGACATTTGATTCTGTGGAAAAAAACACCTGTCCCACAGTGAAGCTAAATTAAAATAACTGAAGAGTCTGTCTCATAAGAACGAGAACCTTAAAGCGTAAACACTGACGCACATCTGATGACGTTAAGTAACGGCTGGTTTATGTTTTCACATCTGCTAGACATTTATTGCTCACTCTTAGTCCTTCTGCCTCCTTTATGTAGGACACTTAACAAGTCACTCTTGAGGAAAGACTGTTTGGGAAATTTCTTGTCTTCCCAAATGAAATGTTATCAGGCTGTTCAGAGCTTACACTTCTAAAAACCATTTCCACTGTGAAACGTCTTTGTCAGTGAAAAAAGGGGATGATCCCTAATACATCTATAAATGTCTTTTGGGGCTGTTGTTTCTCAGAAGTTAAAATGTCAGGTGCCCCTATATGATAAGATACTGACACGGACTACAATGTATCCACTCTGAATCCATCTGTTGTTAATGTCTTGCCATCATTTCTGTGTATCTCTTTCTACAGAAGTACAGAATAAATGCAGAATCCTAACATCCCTCTAAAAAATAAATTATTGATCTTGGGTGGCATGGCGGCTGTTGCCATTGCTGCCTTGCAGCAAATAACTTCCTGTGTTTGATTCCTGCTCAAGTCATGGTCTGTCTCTAGTCTGCACGTTGTCCACATGCCTGCATGGGTTAAAGGCTTAAATGATATTACTACTTGGGCTCAGGCAACCATTGTCCCTAATTATGGTTGCTGCTTGCCTCTAAAGACACAAGTTCAAGACCGCCTCCGGAGATAATCACATTTTTTGGCCTAGCTATCATGTCCACATGGTATGCTTTATTTACCACAACAAACATTGTGGCTGAAATAAGCAAGCAACATAATGGCTGAGGATTTCTTCTTTCATTCTGCAATCCACCAATGACATTCTGAGAAAAAACTCTGGCAGCCCAGGTTTTCTTTTAGAAACCAAAGAACCAATCCTAACGGCTTGCAGGGGTGGGGGTCAACATTGCTGAAACAAAAGTTACCATTCTGATGCTACTTGTACAAGCAGCTCCTCCTTTTCTTCCTGCAAATCCATGTCTGATGTATACTTGTATGGCTGAATTACACCAATGTTAGAGGTTTTAAATTTTGAAAGAAGACCGTGCAGGTAAGCTTCACTTTGCTCTGGCTGCAGGTGAGGGCCAGAATGGTGAGCAGAGATAGAGAAAAACTAAAGTGGCACATCCATAGATCTCCACAATCTAGATAAGGCAAAGGTGTACAATTACATTTAAAGACATTTTAAAGCTACAGAGGGATTCTTCATGGGAAAAAAATGAAAATAGGAAATTTTAGAAAACAGAAATTAGTTTGTAAAGGTTTAATCAATGGCTGCAGCGAGATTTTAAGGCTCAAATGTGTAAAGCAAAAGCCACATATCAACAAAAACTCCAAAAAGTTCTCCAGGCTCTAGCGCATGTGATATGAGTTGGTGCAAAGTGGAAAAGTCAGTTGTGGTCCATATTTCCAAGTCCAAGTCCAAGTCCAAGTCCATATTTCTGATTGTTTTTGGGAAATCAGAAACGTCGTATCCTCCAGACGGAAAAGGACCATCCTGAATGCTACCAGTGCAAAGTTCAAAATCTCACTGATTATTTGGGATTCTGGTATTGGCCAGGACATGGGTACCTCTGACATCTGTAAAGGCACTATTGCTGAGAGGTACGTACGGGCATGCTACCATCCAGACTAATTTTGAATTAATGCCAAGCCACAAAGAGAGTGCACTGTTTCACTGCAAAATGTGCACTCTCTTACCAGGTACCAGACTGGTACCAGACTGACCTGTTTTCAGTCCAGACCTTTCTCCCACTAAAAATATTTGGTACATTATGAAGTGCGAAATACCACAAAAATGACTTGGGAATATTGAGCATCTGAAGTCATACAGTATATGAAGCAAAAATGAAACAATTACAGATATAGCTGGGTTGCACAGCAGATATTCTGACACTACCTGTACTTTAATATTTACTGCATTCAATTAGATGAGACTTGCAAATGTACCTGAGGGTTCAGAGTAACTCTTACAGGGATACTTAATGGAACTGAGCTGTGCACTCAGTCCTTTGGCATCCTCAGTTAAAAATGAGCTAAAGAAAGCACTTTTCCAACTTTTCTGGAACATGTTCTAACATCCAGAATGAGTTTAACTAGTATATTTACAAAATAACAAAGTCTATCAGTTTAAATATTACATATATGTTGTTTTCAAAAATAATCAACTGAAGGACTTCAAATTGTTATATTTTCAATTAGTTACATAGCATCCCAGCTTTTGGAATCAGAGTTGTGCCCATGTTTTGCATACATTTTTTTCACGACTTTTTGTTGTTGTGTGCCTATGTAGCGTCAGACAGCGAGGAAAATCTTTCGCAGACCTGCAGTTCTGACCTGGTTCATAGTGACAGCAGTTTGGACCCTTGAAGCCACGGCATCCACACGTGCACTCATCCTCAAGAAGTTAATGGACTGGTGCTTTTGACGGATGGCATTTTCTGCATGGATCCTGGCTGCCTCTATATTACCCTTCTGGATAGCCTGAGAATCAAAGGATAGATGACATTATGCAGACAATAGCTGCACTATAACCCTAGCCAGTGTACCGGATTAGCGAGTGAGTGACCCTTTCAACTGGTGATTCTCAGCTGGATGCAACTGTGATTGTCATATAGTTACAACTCATGTTAGAAAGAAAGCTATCCTGAGTGCCCCTTCTTTGAATTTTTTCATTAAAAAAAACATATTTAAGTGATCTTTGGGCATTTTTTGAGTCAATATGTCACATACTAACACTCAGTCGCCAGTCACCTAATTGAGTAAATATGTATTGCCTATGACAACCACTCGTCCCCCTGAGATGTATGCGATGCACAACTATACAAAACAAAAAATATGGGATTTGATTTCGCACAACTGTGGAGAAAATGCACCCCTACACCCACAAAAAATGGTAACCAATAGGTGTTGCACTCTATAATTTATCAACCATTAATCTCATTTAGCAGAAAGGAGTCTGCTAGATCATGGGTGTTGAACTAAATTCATTAGGGGGCCAAAAGTCCAATTTGGGGTCCAAGTTAAGGGCCAAGTGGGGTCAACATCTATTGAATAAGAGACTTTAAATTGACCTAATTTTCATCAAAACTATTACGACGAAGTATTATTGCAAAAATATGAACTTACCTCTTAGAAGACATCTTATAGTATTCAGAACAAATCAGAGATGTTGGAAACAAATGAGAGATCTTTTTGTAATTGATCCTATGGAAACAGTTATTTAAGAAGACCATATAGCTGCATATTAGACAAAAAATGTGTAATTCTTTCTTCCAGGGGTCTCTCATCCCAACAACCCCATTGTTTGGCTAGAGCATAATGTAACCTGCTATTGTTGTTTGTGTTTTTCCATTTTGAACAAATAATACTTGGTAGAACAGCCTGCTGCACCCATTCTAGCACAGCCATGTACAAGAAGTGGTGAAGCAGACTCCTACTTCCTAAGGAGGCTGAAATCCTTCAGTGTGTGCCGCAAGATGCTGGAGATATTCTACCACTCTCTCTTCTGTGGTCTGCTGGGGGATCCGCATTACAGCCAGTGACACAGACTTAATAAACTGATTAGCAAGGCTGACTCTGTCATTGGCTGAAGACATGAGACATTTGAAGTGGTGGTAGAGAAGAGGACACGGAACAAACTGTTATTGATCATGGATAACCCAGACTACCCTCTCCGTCACGTACTGGACAGTTAGCAGAGTGTCTTTTCCAAAAGGCTCAGACAGCTTTGTTGTCTCAAGGAGCGCTGCAGGAAATCTTTCCTGCCACAAGCCATCAAACTGTACAACTCTTCTCTTCTGTGTGACGGATGACATTCTGAACAGTATAAGAACTTGACGGCAAACATTGCAATCAGATACGCATAGGTTTGCACATTTTACAATCTTATAGTTTCCTGTACTCTTGCACAATTTTGTGGTATATACATTTTGTTTTTTACATGTTATTAGGCGTATTTAAGGTTCTACATTTCATTTTTATTTTTTGTGTATAGTTTTTCTATATTTTTGAAGGTTTTTTCAGAGATGTATGTATAGTATGTTGAGTATTGCAAAGGTGAAATTTCCCAAGTTCCCAAATTGGGATTAATAAAGTACATCTATCTAAAGTACATCATCTATCTATTTTATTTTTTCAACAAATACAAATATTTCTCTTATTTATTCATATCTAAAAATACTTTAAATACTGTAAACCGAGCTGCGGAAACTCAGGACCACCTTTAGCTACAAACTCATACAGCCATGGGCCTCAAAGCGCTTGCTTGCAGCTCCCACCCCTCCCAGCACCACCCAGCACCTCCCAACACCACCTACTCTACTGATTAAGGACTCAATTTATACACCGCTCTAGGATAATAAACCCTGATACTGCACATGTCGAACTGTTTATATATATATATATAACTTAGTATATTTTTAATTTCTAGTATTTTAGTTTTTATTTATCCCTTTGCACTGCTACTTTCACTTCTGTACTGCTGTGTCAACCTGAATTTCTCCCAAGGGGGATCAATAAAGTTATATATCTTATCTTAGTAGTATTATATATTTTACAATGCTTTTATGTGTATGTTTCTATTTTTTGAAAAATAATAATATACACATAACAAACAATACATTGTATTATTGTTCTCTGCAATACTACTTTTTGTAGTGAAATGGCCTACGTTATACTTCGATACTCATCATGTGTTTTTATTTAGAGGCAAAAGCAAAAAGGCGTACAGTATATCATTGGATATAATCTTGATTGAATTTGTTGTATTTCTTGTTACCCTGACCCCACATTGTGTTCTGTTGTAATCTGCTGTGAATTTCTTTTATATAACATTAAAGACATTAAAGACATAATTTCATGTCAGTTAAGTATGGTAGCATAAATACCACCAGTGCTGAAAAAAAATCTGTAACTCTGACAGGAAATACTAAGGCTATAAAGTTAGATCTATATATATTAGCAGTTTTGTAATTAAGAGCTAAAAAAAAAAAAAAAAAAAAGCATTAAGCCGGAAGTCACCAGTTAACGGGGTTGCTCGGTAATCCGACACACCTGTCCCTGGATGCTGTTCTGGAAACTCTGCCCACCTGCTTCACTTTGGCCTTTTCTGCCTTTTCCTCTTTGTCACACTTCTTGGAGTTGCGCTGCAGTTCCTTTGCAGCAAACTTTAGGTTGAACAAGTGTCCTGTATGGCTGGTCAAGTGACGGTTTTAGTAGTCGCTAATTCGAGTTTTAAAATATACATTTAATTGAAATTTAAGTATATCATGTAATCAAGCTAAGGTAACATAACTCAGTACAAGCAAGAGAAACATAAGTATATAAGTGAAAACTAACCCGTAGAATAATGATATTTTTAGGCGAGCTGGCTGTCATAAGCGGACCAACTTCATCACTAAATGACGGGGCAGAAGTTCCAGTAAGCTATCAAGGGAGGCTATCACACCCGACTGACATTTGAGCACGCAACAGCTAGCTTAATGCTAGTTAGGGTAGCTACCATTATGTATGTTAGACGACATAGGAAAGGATACCCTCCATTTTCGACATGGTAAAGTCTTGCTACACACAAAAAGTGACATCCAGCCACTCACAGCTACTGCGTTTGCTTTTATTGCAGCCAGCGCACATTCGTCACTGGACCGAGGCGAGAGGTTTCCCTTCTTCGTACTTCCGCATTTGTTTGGCACTTCAATTTCATTCGGGCAGCTTCGCGGTTATCTTGCCAAAAGACCATCTTGTGTTGTTATGAAATCGTTTCCTTGGAGTGTATTTTTCATTTATTTGAGTGAAATAACCATATAAACCTTTGGAAAACGTTGGGAAAATGGTCATCTCTGCTGGAGACACAGCGTCACTTCGCCTAAACGACGGCTGTCACACACGCGTGAGATTACGACACCTTCCGTCGTCGTCACAGAGTCACGATGGCGCGCCCGCGCCTCCTACGTCACGGCTGGGCTAGGAGTGAACGGGCGAACCGGCCCGAGGCAGACAGGTTCCACCCAGGCTAAAAATAGGATTTAGCCATTATCGGTAGGCCGTGGTACATGTTTAGTGACGTCATTTGTACTGTTTCGGCGGAGGAAGAAATTGACCCTTTTCTTCCGAGCCAGGCGCTGTTTTGGGCTGTAACGAGCTCCGTCGTGTTTTTTTCACTGTAAGCGAAAACGCTTCCTGCAGCCCTCTGCAGCGTGGAGGGGATGCTCGTCTGCAAGGTGTAGTGACCAGACGGGAACATTGAAGATTTCAAGACTAGTCGGTTTTATGGAGACGGGTCGGGCGGAAAGAAAATGCGGCACGAACAGAAACAGGGTCATTGGTTATCCTCCGAGGAAAAAAAAAAAAAAGATTCCCGTGGCCAACCTAGGAGGGAGCTGGGCTTGGGGGGGGATTAACGGCTGGGTCAGGGGGAGGGAGCAGCACCGATGACTCATACTGTATCTGCTGATAGTCTGTGTAGACACAGCTCGAGATATTAAGATGTTTGCGTGAATGACAAGTCTTTCCCAAATGCTTCCCAAAACTA
>KV751330.1:6824879-6845271 GCA_001698575.1 Mola mola | reverse complement strand
TGTTCATGGTAAGGACAAGCCTGCAGAAAATTACAATAAAGACTCCCCCTCCCTGCTCAAACAGACTACTGAAACAGAGAAGTCTACCGGTGGAGACTCATCCAACAAACACGAGGCTCAGTTCAGCCAGACACAAAAGGGAAATGAGGTGCATGACAAGGAGTCAAAACTCTCACAAGCAACTGTACAGTCAAAGCAGACAAAACACTCCAAAGTGGAAGAAAACAACAAAGACAAAATACCTGCAGATACAAAAGAAGACTCAGCACACGGAGAAAACTTCAGTGAGACAAAATTGTCCGACCAGACATCTCGAAACCCTCTCTCAGAAAAAAAACAAACCTCTGAAACAGCTGAACCATCACCTCCGACTGACCTCGAACATAAGCCACAACTCTTGGAAAAAAGCAAACATTCAACAGAAGTAGAACAGCCACAGCCAAGCCAGCCCTGTGATGGCCGACAACCAGCACTTTCAAATCTCAAAGAACTCTCCTCTAATAAAGAACAAGCTGAAAGCAAAACCCCTGTTGAACAGAAAGAACCTGCACAGTCCAAGCAGCTAAAAACGTCAAACAAAACACAGACAGAGTCTCTAACGCTGGCAGAAGGAAAGCACAGTACAGACCTCTCTAAGTCTTTCAGTAAGGATCAGAGAAGCAATGAGAAAGATAAAACACAACATGCCTCTGCTCCAGACTTGAGCGCCTCTTCACAAGCAAAGATAGAGATACAGTTAGTGGATGAAAGAACAGCAGAAACAGAGATAGGAGAGCAAGCAGAGAGGGAAAATGATATAGAAGTAAGTGAAGAGACGGGAGAGAACTTAGAGTCACAAGCAAGAAACATAGAAGACACACAGGGTATTGATTGCTCTTGCTCCACCTCATCTGCATATCTTACACTTCACATCACACAACCTCCTGGCACACCAGATACACTGGAGAGTCCCAGCACACTACAAACAGACAACTCAGATAAAACACCTATCGAACTTGATACCGTCAACCCTCCAGATACTCAGGATATTTTAGCTGCACCAACCGGCCTTGTTTCTGACAAAAAGACTTCCTCTCCTCCTTTTTGTAAGGCCTCAGAGAGACTATCTCACATGGTGGTGCTCAAACACTCCTCTCCCAAACCACCCCGGCGGATGTGTAGGAAGGTTGCACCCAGTCATTGCACGAGTCCAGTATGTGAAAGAGAACCTGCCATAGCCCCATGTTTAGGTCCAGACCTCAGCACTAGCCTTGAACCTCAGATACTTTCTAATCCAAATCCCAGTTCAGACCTGACAACTACCCCAACAACTAGTGTTTCTCCTAAAACAAACCCAGCACCTGAACCCAACCCCTCCAGTAACCTAGCTTCAAATCTAGACTTTACCTCCGCTTTTGATTCAGCCCCTGATATTGTCTGCACCTCTGCTGTGGATCCTGTGTCTAGTTTATCTCAAGAGCCATTGTTCTCTCAGCTAATCATAGAGAGTTCACTTGAAACAAGTATTATTATTAGTAGCTCAAAGGAGACACAGTTTACACATGTGGCTATCGATGAAAGAATCCAGTCCTCCCCCACAGAAGCTGTCCTTGCATCTGAACAATCAGAGCCTCTTCAGTCAGAGGAGATGTTAGTTACACACACAGATAAGGCCAGTTTCAAAACCCAACAACTTGTACACATCTCAGAAGTTGAAGTCAGTGACCAAGACCAAAACAGAGAACAATCTTCCAAAACATTAGACTTGCATCAGCCAAACAGCAGCAAACAAGAAACCACACTTAATTCACACTCTTCTTACCAACGTGTCACCCCTCCCATACTAAGTCTTTCACCACCCTGCCTCATTCCGTCGCCACCCAGCTTCAGCCCTCCCCCATGTCAGACCCCTCCTCACTGCCTCTCATCTCCAGTGTTGAGTAACGTTAGCCCTGCTACCAGCTTCAGTTCTCGAACCCTGAGTTTCAGCCCTACCTCTTCCTGCCTCTGCACACCTCCTTACCTCACTCCTCCTATGCTTAGCCTCAGCCCTCCGCCTCTCTTTCTCACTCCGCCAGTGGAGACAGAGGATCTTGTACCTCAGGTATCTTCAGACATGGAACCTTTAATACTGAATGCAGACAGCAAGGAATATTTTCAAAACTCTTCCCCTCACCCAGAAATTTCTAACCTACAGTTGGAGGATATAAAGGAACAAGATTATATCTCATCATTGCCTCAGGTTGCAGAGCCTATTTCTTTTCCAATCACCGTCCCGAGCTCCAGCTCGCGTGTGCTGCCTCTGTCTCAGTGTGGAACCCAAGGGGAATCCACCCCTCCAAAATCCGATGAAGCATCCAGCTCTGTGCCTGAGAACAAAGTCCCCAAGGTAACCACAGACATGCCTAAACAGAGCAACAGTCCTCAGACATCTAGCTCAGTCCCTGCTGTCGAGGTGCTGGCAGAGAGCATGTATGGTGATTTTGAAGCAGCCATGGACCACTTGCGCTACCGCCTAATTGCAACCAGGAACCCTGAGGAGATTCGAGGTGGTGGCTTGTTGAAATACAGCAACCTGTTGGTCAGGGACTACCGGCCGGCCAGCGAAACTCAGATAAAGACACTGGAGCGCTACATGTGCTCACGCTTTTTCATTGATTTCCCTGATGTGCAAGAGCAGCAGAGGAAGATCCTGTCCTACTTGAAGAACCACTTTATTGGCGAGGAGAGAAGCAAGTACCAGTATCTGATGACGCTGCGACGTGTGGTGGATGACAGCACAGTGTGTCTGATGGGACACGAGAGGCGTCAGACGCTGAACATGATCACAGTGCTAGCACTGAAAGTTCTTGGAGAGCAGAACATTATTCCCAACACAGATCATGTTACATGCTTCTACCAGCCTGCCCCATACCTTGCCGAGCACAGTGCGCCCTATTTAGCAGAGCCCAGCTACTGCGGCTACTACATACCCCAAGGGGGATCAACACTGCTTTACCAACCTTACCCATTACACCTGCACACACAGACTGGATTAGTCTAAAACACACAGAAACACACACATAATTACCTAAAACCAATGGTTGAGCTACGGGAAAGTGCTTGCCATGAAGAAAGAACTGGAGAATGGAAACATAATCCAGGGATAAACTGTTTGGTCTATAATAGACCTAGGGCGGGTGGGATTGAGTGGGTTTTTACAGTAAACTCCCAGAGTGTTCTGTAAGGTTCTAACGTGATTATATTTAATTATCTGGGATTTGCGAGAAAATGATAAATAATTCTTCCGATATTGTTTAAATTCCAGAAAATGCTGTATGCACTACATGAGTCATAGCCCTTTGGTCTCCCTAGGAAACCAATGGTGCTGTTGACATCACACACATTAACACACACACATGCACATGAGACACTTCTAGGTTCTTGAATTCTTGTACATTCTTTTCATGTTATAGTTGTGTTGTTCTTAATGAGTTTGTTCAGAATGTGGACCTTGCCTGTGGTTGATATTGTGCATGGATAAATTAGGACTGTTCCCTCACTGCCAAATACTGTGTGACTACTATGCTTCTTAAACAGTTTAATGTAACTTTGTTAATCTTTTACTGAAGGAGTGTACTCTGAAAAAAATAGGACGGGAGTGTCTAGCAATGTGTTCAATACTTTCATTTGAACATATAGGGGCGTGCACAACACATACAAAAATACACACTTCAAAACAAACACACAACGTTAGAAATGCATGAGTAGCTAAATATATATCACGTCTTGAGGTAGAAGCAAATGATTGATTTTTAAAAGAAAACATTTTTTTTTTTTGCAAGACTTTCCAAGACAATACTCAGTGGTAAACAGACAGGTTGGTTCCTACAGAAAAATGGCAACAACAATACCTTTGCATTAGGCTGTACAGCATATTGATTACAATAAATTGTGCGGATACACTTCATTGTTTTCAGGTAAATTGTGTTAATATATGTAGTGCTTGAATACTTTCTCTCGTGAGTCTTTTCTGTAATCATGTGGTGTACATGTGTGTTGATTTATTTAATATGCTAAAGTTTACTCTATGAAGATGGCCAGGTTATAACCATCTTTGGTAAATCTCTAAACACGGCTGACGCAGATCTGCTTAAACCGAAGGAATTGCATTAGAATTCCCCGCAGCATCCTCTATTTCACGCAACATGAGAATCAACATGAGACAAGTTCAAATCCACATCAAACCAGTTCCAAGCCGTGCTACAGCAACTATGACCAAAGATGGTTCGGGAAAATCAAGTGCCTAAATGTGAGACATCATTGGCATGTCTTTATCTCACTGCACTGGGGGTATTAATGGGGTGGGCCTGGGGCTTGGTTGGGTGTGTGTTGTTGACCCCTGTAATTGCTGCCCGTTTTTATGTCTTCTTTAATGTAGTCCTTTGTTGTAGTTTATTCATGTACATTTTATTAAAAAATAAAGGGTAAACTCATCCAACCTTGATGTGAGAGAAATTAAGTTCTTTCAAAAGCATCGCAGTCTTGACTTGAAAGAGAAAACACATTGCAGCACCACCTTTTGTCCTTTTTTGCCCCCGTCTCATCGACGCCCATTCCACAACATGCTTTACAGCTTATATATACTTCCCATGATTGCGCTGTGCAATGATCCACTTGTGTGACCGTCAAGTCACGATGGTGCCCAGAAGAGCGACAGAAAGCTGTGAAATTCTGTCTGTTTGAGGCCTCTTAAGTGCAAATCACCTGTCCTTTAGATGTGTTTGGACCCGTATGACGCACGTTTTTACGCAACACAGCAGGCTCAACAGTGTAAATGTGTGGAGAATATGGTTTTGTGAGGTATGTCACTGAAAGGAGGGGGCAGAGAGGAGTGGATATTTCTGTCTGCCTGTGTGTATGTGTTGAGAAGGGAGCAAATGAGTGGAGGCAACATTAGGTGGTTCCCCTTCTTCAGCCAGTAATTGCAGAGAGCTAGAGTATAATGAAACAAAAGGGCTCCCTCCCCCCTCCCACTTTACACCACTGATAAGATGTCACAAGGGGAGATGGGGCATCTGTTCCCACAGAAGTGTGATGGCAGGTAGTGGCTCAGTCACACACCATCCACTTACACACAGCACAGGCTCGCATTTGTGCATGTTAAAGTTAAAGATCTGTGGCTCACTGGGAGACGAAGTGAGCGTGTGATCTAATAGGGTCCGTATCAGTGTCTCACAGACCTCACAGACCAAGCCACTCCTATCCACGCAGGGTTTCCATAGAGACAGAGACAGACAGCACAGTGGGCGCAGGGAGCATGACGAAACACAGGGAAGACCCACACAGCAAATGAGGGGGCGAGGGATGAAAACATGCAAAAGAGAAGAAGGACATGGGTGAAATAAAGAAGGATATTGGACAGAAGGAGAGGGATGGATGCAAGTGAAGATAGAGCAGGGGGGAAGGGACGAGGTTATGGGTAAAAAGAGGCGAGAGGAGCAAAGGAGTTGACGGGGAGGGAGCGTGGGAGGTTGTCAGGCCACAGGGGAGTAACTGAGGTGGCTGCAGTGACGACAGCAGTGATGTTAGAGCTAGAGCAAACATACACGCTGCAGTGCGCACATCAATTTACCTAATGGCCTACCCAGCCATCAACTCTCAACAAACAGTTTCAAACTCTCTTTAACAAAAAGAATATCACCCACACGTCAGTCTTTCTGTCCCACCTGCCTTGGCCATTAACATTTGATTTGTCCCTTGCTGTAACGTTTTGACAGCTTAAACAAACAAGTCTTATTTGCTCCCATTTCGAGATCTTTTCACTCAACAGAGATGAAATAGGAACAGTTTTGGGGCATGGGCAGCATCTGTGTTTTAAAGGAAAACAAAATGATAGTTGGAGCAAGCAGAGGCTTAAGGCATATAACAGGTTGCACCATCTAAAGTGAATCGAGAGAATTATGGCTGCCAGCCAATTACTCCAATCTTCCTCCATCTTGTTGTCCAAATGAATTCCTCTGTTACTTTCTGTCAATTACTCTCCTACTTGTATTTCATGAGAGCAGTGTTTATTTAACACTGTGATATTCAGCACGGCACCTGCTATTTTAAAACACTTAGTGGCTCACGGTTAATAGAACCCATAATCATTTGCAAGGGTTTTTTTCCTGCTTCCTCTCCGTGACTGATGAGCAACAGCTAATAAAAGGGATCAGTAGTATTCACCATTCATGATTTCGTTTTATTCACTACTACTTCCCCATCGCTCCCGCTTAACTCGTTCCACCCACGTCCTCAGTGCTTCTCCTCAACCACCCTCCCTACCCCCTGTGTCCCCTCCCACCCACCTGCTTCCTTGACTGCTGTGACTCAGTCTTGTTCCAGCTGAGGGTACAATAGGATAAAAACCTTGATGAAAAACAGCCAAGAGGATTTCAGTAATTTTAATCAAAATACATGTAGTCAGGCACACATCAGAAATATCCAACTGATAGTGATGCACTCACACACTTTATCCACTAATTCATCCTTAACAGCAAACGCTGGGAGTCAGTAAGGAGCGTTTCAAAAATAGTTTTTCATTTCTCTAGATAGAAGTCTGTGTCGTCACGACTCGGTGACACGGATAGATGATTTCTTAAGGGCAAACTTGTCAAACACACGCAAACGTGGAGCCTGAACCAGAAAAAGCCCGGAGGAATCCCAGCTGCCGATCACATCACTTTGTTATTCCACATGTAACTTCAGCCCGTCTGTGCTATTTCCTGGATCACATTGCACCATCATTACTTAAACTCCCCTTACATGAGCCCAAATTTCGCAGTGATGTGCAGCATAGTAAGGGATGATAATGGCGTATGTGCCTGGTCTCTGGTACGCATCAGATCCACTCAGGAACCTGTGGGTCACCGAGAACTCACCTTACTAATTATGCCAACTAATGGCAGCATAATAGATCATAGTGTTAGCCATGTGACAAAGACACAAGCTTGCATAAGATGTGATTAATCAGATGGAAAGAATGGCAGATTTACAACAGAGTGTGGGACTCCATTTCCTGAGAAAGCCAGCGAAGCTCTACATGCAGCTGGCAGTTGTGCAAATTTACTAATTATTTAATCTCACACAGCCCATGTGCCCTTGGTGTAATATATGAGTGTGTGTGTGTATATATTCTGCACAGATAAAACATGCATTTCTTTATAATTGTGTACATTTTATTCCTATTCAACTGTATTTGCACATAGAATAAGTTTGTCATGAAAACTGAGAGCATCTTCCTGTGAAAGCGGGTGTGTTCAGTGGCTGCAGGAGAGCTCACGCAAAATAACCCTGATGATGTCACCGTTATGTCATCACAGTTCTCTTGGCTCGGGATGTCAAATTTTTTGATAGAAAGCTAGGGTTTGCAAATTTGATGGGCTGAGTTGGAAAGATGTCCCTATTTACCAGCTAGATCAAATCAAAGATATTATCCACTTGAATTATGGGAAATGCGGGGTCCGGTTTTGCTGATGCTCGACATATACAAACAAAAAGTCAGAATAAATTGCTGTAATATCCCTTTAAGGGCATAACAGTTGAGAGTTAGCGACACATTTACTCAAGTGCTATTTTCAGGCAGTTGTACTTAATTAACAAAAATCACAACTTTATACTTATATATTTGTTACAGTTAAGAGAGAAATTTACTTTTTATCACTCTACTTAATCAGTTGCATCAAATTTATCAGTGACTCATTACTTTGGAGATTTCATTGTGACATGAAAAACACATGACAAGCATCTGAAACGTTGTCGTTACTGTAAATTGTCTCAGAACCCTGCCACTTTCCAGAGAAATCTTTGGTTTGGAACTACTAGATCAAACTGCTTACTGTAGAGCTCTACTTAGATCGACCACAACAATAAAAACAGTCTAATAATATGACCCAGAGGCAAGTTTATTACCACAATTATTACCACCATTACTTAATACTGTTTATTTTAACATTGATACAGGAGTTTGCTAGAAGTTGTTTTAACAGTCTTACTGGTATTTTGTAGTTATATCTGTGGGATTTATGAATATAGAATTCCTCTGACTCTTCACCCTTTAGCCTAAAAAAAACAACCCTATATTGTGATTGAGGCGGTGGCGCAGGCTCGCTTCAGTGGCACTCGACAACATTGACAGGTCAAAAGTCCAGTGCGTGTGTGTGTGTGGGTGTGGGGGGTTGTTAGCTTATGTTTATGCTATGTTTATGCCTCTGGTTCGTTGCACTGCCGCTGTTTGCAGTGAAGCATGTATTAGCATGGGAATGGAAGAGAAATTGTGTTTGTGTGTGTGTGTGAGTATATAGACATTGATTGACGTCACAGACGCCCACTCATTTTCAGCTTGTCTGCGTGCGGGGAGAGAATAGATCACCATCTCCATTTAGCTCCTCTCACCCCCACCCTCCACCCTGTCCCTTTTCTTCCCCACCTCCCGTTACTGTCTCGTCGTCCCCTTGTCACCGCGTACACACGCACGACAGTGTACAAACAGTTTAAGGCAGCCAGACAGCAACATCCTCGCAGAAGCTTGTCACTAAACATCTGCTCATCTCAGGCATCACCGAGGTCTGGTCTGCAGGGAGGACATTGCACTCGGGCTTTCTTCACACAAAATGTCAGTTTGTACCTGTTGGCAACTGCGCGTGCACGTGTGCAAGCATGTCCAGATGTGTGACGCGCTTTCCCCAACGAAAACTCTTCCACATTCACACACTGGTATCCCTGGTGACGACGGAATGTCGTTTCTAATCGTTTCCTCGTGAAAGGTCATTCTCATCTTTTACGCAGAGAGTTTCCTCCCATTACGCCTCACTATACACACACACACCAACGAGCGCGGGGTGGCGTGCGCGCACACACACACCCGTGTGTCTTTGACCAGAGCGATGTGGACAGGAGGCTGTGAATGGATGAATGTGGGGAGGAAGCAGCGGCTGGAAACGCGTGGGATGACAGAATAGGATGTGCGCATGTTTAAAAGGGAAACTGGGCTATTCCAGTCAACATTGATAGCCCGTCAGTGTTAAAGAGGCATCATTGCACTGGATGGGAGGACTGGAGGTGAGCAGGGAGAGAAGATGCGGCAGGCAGGCAGATCATAATAACAACAATGGAGTGAATCAGCCATTTGATGTCAGTTGCATCTTGGCATTAAAGCCGTTAACGAGTCAGGGGGCTCATCACAAGAGACAGGATGAGATCAATGAATGTGTAGGACCAACATCACAAGCACTGCACGGATAAAGGAAAATTAGAGAGAGAAAGACTCCACCATGGCTGAGATCAGAAAACTTTCTGTCCGATCAATAATGCATCCCTTCCTCACAACACTTCATGGATAAATCTCACGTAGAGGATACTGAATTCATGGGTCGCCTGGTTGAAAACAGGTTATAAAAGAAAAGCATCAAACAGCAAATGGACAATAAAAGGGAAGTGCAGTGGGAGATGAGGATGAAAGAGGAAAGTGCAATATTTTCTTTTTTGAAAGTGTGGATGTTGTGCCCTTAAAAATGGGGAATATTGGTGAGACAATGAGGAGAGACCACACAACGTAGCTCTTGTGCTCACTCATCTGTAATGAATGAGGAAGAAGCTGTTCCCTCTACCCAGGTCCCGCGGCGTTACTAGTAGATCACAGAGCAATCAAACAATTTACAGAGCTCTGCATCACCTACGTTTATCTTACTGGCTGCTACATACCTCGACAACAACTAATGATATGAACACATCTGTACTAGACTGTAATAAAGAATGAAATGAACTTTGTGTAAATTAAATGTTTAACCTGGAAGGGAATTACTCCTTACTGTCATAACAACTTGTCACATACTCCCCCTCAAAATAGATGTTGTCCCCAACATCCTAGTCGCTGAACGCAATTGCAAATAGGGGGTTCAAACTGCACATCAGATGCTCAAGGCACAATATCAGAGTGACTTTACTGCTACATTTTACCTTATTTAGTGAAATGTTACAGACCAGAACTCTTTTCATACATTCCTTCACTTGTGAGTTAATACTCAAGTGTTCTGTTTTTGTTTTTGGTTTTTTAAAAACAATCCTTTTACAGTCCATTGATCAGCAACTCTCTCCTTTAACACAGGTTCATGAGTGTGATGTAATTGACTACACAATGTCATATAAGCGTACATGTCCAGTGTAACCACACATTTTATGTTCAACAGTCCAACTGGATGTGTGTGCTGTGTTCAACAGCACACACATGTGTGCATTTTCTCAGTTCAGTTCGATGCAATGTTCCTAGTGCCGAAAGTGGCATGGTTGCACAGTGTATGTCCATGGCACCGTACAGTTTATATACTGTTGCAGAGTTCTCAGGTTGTAACAAGCTGGTGAACCAAGTCTATCATATGTGAAAACCTTGGGCCGTCTGTGTTGTCGCCTCGGCCGCTGGAGCTCCTCATTTTTGGAAACACTCGGCACAGTTCAATCATCAATGTGGTTATCCTCCAGCTCTGGTAAGTTCTCCTGATTTGTTGGGCCTTGATCAGTCTCTGGCTCAGGTGGCATATCTACCTCACACTGGATACGTTCGGGTTCCTCAGGTGCGGTGCTGCATACAGGATTCATTGTCTCATGGCTTGGTTTTTTTGTTTTTCAGGCACAAATATCTCTTTGTGACATAGTCCTCAATCTCTTGCTGCATACAGGGCCAGTAGAACCGCACCTGAATCAATGATGTGGTCCTGTCTACACCCTGATGACCCATCTCATCGTGGAGTTCCCTTAATACTGTGCTTGTATGCTTTTCTGGAAGCACCAGCTGACTTCTGCTTACAGTTTTCCTGTGCATCACTCCACTCTCATCAATATCAAGCTTGTCCCACTCTCTGAGACGACATGCCATCTGCGAACCAAGGCGTCTTATTTCTGGGCCTGATGGCTTCGTTCCAGTAAGTTTATACTGTATCACTGGTCCGATTGTGGGATCATTCCTTTGGTCTTGCTTGATCTGCCCTGTGGTCAGTGAAATCAGTGGTGTACTTTCATTTACTGCTGGACATTCAACAGTGGACATTTTCCACTGCTTGTGTAGCTGCTCCAATGACATCATATGAAAGTTCCTCTGAACATTCATTCATGTATGCTTCCATATCTAAAGGCATTCTGGACAAGCTATCTGCATCAATATTTTCCTTACCAGGCCGGTACTTGATTATGAAGTGGAAATCTGCCAGTTCTGCTACCCATCTGCAACCGATGGCCTTCAGCTTGGCAGAAGACAGTACATAGGTAAGAGGGTTATTGTCACTGTACACTGTAAAGAATGGTGCATAATAGAGGTAATCACAAAATTTCCGTGATTGCCCATTTGAGGGCCAAGAATTCCAACTTGCCCGAATGTAGATGATAATTTTTCTTGGCTGTAGTTAAGGTACGTGAGCCATAAGCAATCCCACGGAGCTTTCCATCCTGCCTTTGATACAATACCGCTCCCAGTCCCTGGTTGGAAGCATCAGTGTGGACAATAAAAGGTTGTGAAAACTCTGGGAAGCCTAGAACAGGAGGCTGAATGAGGCAGTCGATCAACTGTTCAAGGGTTGACTGATGCACATCCTTCCACTCAATGGATGTAATGGACGGGACTCCTCTGGTGTTTCTTTTTGGTTGCCACCTCCTGTTTTTGTTTGGAAGGGTTTCAGCCTGTGTAGGTGCTTTAAATAAGTCATACAAGGAGCTGGCAATACATGAAAAATCTTTGATATACTGCCTGTAATAACTCCAAAGTCCCAAGATGGCTCTCAGCTCACCAATAGTAGCTGGCTGTTTGTCTTTCAGGGCTGTGACTGCAGCAGTATCAGCTGGGTCCATCCTGCTTCCGTCAGCTGACACAATCCTGTCAAGGTATCACACTTCTGGTTTAAACAGTTCATATTTTCTAGGTTTCAGTTTTATTTCATTTTCCCTTAAGCACTGCAGTGCCCTCCTATCATCACTGACGTGGTCTTCAAATGTTCTGCTATACACAAGGACATCATCGAGATATAGCACACATATTTCATCCTTTAAACCACCCAAACATTCTTCCATGCAGCGCTGGAATGCTGCTGGTACATTCATGAGCCCAAACCGGATTCGGACCCATTCATATAGGCCCCAGGGGTCACAAAAGCTGTTAAATGTTGGCTGTTCTTGGCCATGAACCCCTGGTGACATGCCTTACCCTGATCCAGTAGTGTAAAAAGGGTGTTTCCCCCCAGGTTGTCCATAATGTCCTGCACTCTGGGGATGGGGTGGCGATCTGGGTACGTTTTTCTGTTGAGCTCCCTGTAGTCAATACATAAGCGTAGTGTGCCATCTTTTTTTCTTACACAAACGACGGGGGAAGAGTAGGAAGAAGTGGACTTCTCAACCCATCCTTGTGCTATCATGTCTTGTAAGTAGTCTTTCATTTCTTTATATAAGGGCTTTGGAACAGAGAGATATGTTCTTGACACTGGCTTGGGGTCTTTCAGTGAAATACTCATTTGCAGGTTTTCCACACAGCCTATGTTGTCATCAGACCTGGAAAATGACCCTGATTCTTCTCTCAACATCTGGCTAACTTTTTGTCTGTTTTGGCTGTTCATCAAGGTGAGTCAAATCAAACGGAGGATCACATTGTCCATGAGCAGGGGTGACTTTACTGGAGCTCGGTGCCTGGGCATGGTGGATGGATGCAGTTAGCACATGGTCTGTTTTAAACATGTTGGCAGGATACACTGAACTGACACACTGCACAGTTCCAATTACAGTCCTTCCTCCCAGTGTGATGTCATGACTTGAGGGGGTTTTGCACACTGACATTGATTTTCGGGGTCATGCCTGCCTTTACTGACACAAGGGTATCACAAAACTCTAGCCCTTCAGGCCACTGTGGGTTCCCATGAGGTTCAAAAACCAGAGTCTTGTCCTCCCTGAAAGGTGGTGCACGCACACGGCACTCAACCAGCACAGAGCTACACTTAGGCGCACTGATTCCCTCGTTTGTCGTGCGCACAACATAGTCACATGTCTGTCCAATGCTCACAGCTTTAATAAAGGTTTTTGCTTTGTTTTTCCTAAGGTGAGGAAAAGCCATTTTTACTGCTTTCATGAGTTTTTCTTTGTCTCCATGTTGTTTCTTGTCCTGCAAACTGTCCAACACCAGGCGTTCAATGACATTAAAACCTATGATAGGACACTGTTGCTGGTCTCCTTTCAGTACTAGTATGGGCACTATTAATTCGTCATCATTAGCAGCAAGCTTAAAGCATACTTCAAGCCAACCAACATGGCATTTCTGTCCCATTTGCGTGTTCAATTTGTAGGGGATCAAGTGGGTCAATGAGCTCTGCAACGTCTCTCAGTGGCACATCAGGTAAGTGGTTTGGTTTCCACATTTCATCTAAAGCACAAACTTGTGAGCCTGTGTCCCACAGTGCCTGAACTCTCTGTTTGTTTAGGTAACATCTGATGATGCACTTTTTTGCCTACCAACTCCCTTACTGTAGGTGTTTTCTCTGATACATTATTTTCTTGTGGCTTGACTTTTTCATGTGACTTTTTTTCCTGCTTCTTAAAACTTAGACATATACACAGTTTACAGTGTCCTTTGTGTGTGGGCCAATGAGCTCCCTGGCCCTCTTTTGAACAGTGAAGTGTAGTTTTGCACACTGAACAGCATTTAAGCATCTCTCTTGGTTTTTCTTTTGCACTTACTCTTTACTTACTTACTTTGAGACTTACTCATGTCACTGGTTGCTCCATGCCCAGCGGGGGCAACCCCTTTTAGTTTAAAGGGCTCTTCCTTGCTGGTTCTGCTGGTCTCTGTGCTTTGCAGCCTGCTTTAAAATGCTCACTGCTCCCACACCTAAAACAATGCTGACAATACTCTTCACCTGCTTGGATACAAGCTAGACACCTGGGGTGAGGACGTGGTACTGGGTGATAACACTGCAGTGCAAGCCTTTGTTGGGATTGGGTTGTTCCTCTCATTTGTCCAGGACCAAAGCCTCGCTGGTACTCCTGCACTGCCGAGGGCGACTGCTGGCTGTAAAACGGCATGGCATTAGATTCAGTCTGATGAGGTGGGAACACTGGATATGGGGCAGAAACATTTATTAGCTCTTTGCTTGGTGAGGGATACTGCGGAGACCTCAGCTCTCAAGTCTTTCAGCAGCACCATACCAGAGCGCATTTCTTTAAGTAGTTGTGCTGTGCTGAGTGGCGTTTTTCTTTCCCACTGGATCTTCACTTGACTGAATTATATTCACATTAGTTACTCGTGGTGGGACGGCATGTTTCTTTTTGTCCTGTCTCTCCTTCTCACTGGCACAGGCAATGTTCAGTTTCTCCAAAAGCAGTTCATCTGAAGTGTTTGTCTGCAAGAGGTAAGGCTGCAGGCC
The DNA here is from genome assembly GCA_001698575.1 of Mola mola. NCBI lineage: Eukaryota > Metazoa > Chordata > Actinopteri > Tetraodontiformes > Molidae > Mola > Mola mola. Next base: position 6,830,881 of record KV751330.1, on the reverse strand, counting down.
ACTGTTAATATTGTCTCTCTGCAGGCCAGTTAGGACAGCGTGCATGAATAGACTCTGGACTAATGCTGGGTCATATTTTAAGTCTGAGAGGCAAATAGAATTTTACGCCTCAAGTCCATTGCCCTTATCAGGAAATTCTGAGGGGTTTCTTTACTGCTCTGCACTTCAGAGGTGAGTTGTTTATATAATTCTGTGGCACCCCTCTCTTGGTAAAGGCATCTCAGAATTCTGCGAAGGGCAGGCAGCATCAGTTGTCCTTTGCCTTCGAGGTAACTTCTTAGCTGCAGGCCTGGTGTGATGGCACAGATAACTGCATCGACAATCTCTGACTCTGGGTAGTTTTTGCTAAGCCCGCTTTCTCTGGCCAAGCTGGAAAAGGTTAGCCTATCTTTTTGTCCTGGCTCACCTATTTGGCCTGATATCTTAAAGTCTTTGCACCACATGTTGCCACTATGGGATGCTGGTAGCATTGTTTTTAATGGGGGACTGAACTGTACAGGGGGGTTTGCGTTCACAAGTTCATGCAAGGCAGTCTCTTTTTCTTTTAAAGACAACCTCAGCGCCTCCATTTCCTTTTGGAGGTTTTCCTGGTCATCAGTGCAACTCTGGGTTGCACTGTCATTCTGATTTGTTGTCATTTGGACTTTCTCTACCACATCTTGAATATTAAGGAGATCTGACATGCCCTCATCCTCTAAGGTGGCCAGTTCCTCCTGCTCGCGAGTTTTACCAGTCACATGTTATTTTGCCGGTCCTGATATCTGAAGTGTGTTGCATAGTTTAATCAGTTGCTCTACAGTCAATTTGTACAGTTCTCCGTTAATCTCCAGCTGTACGTTCTCTAGTTCAGACTCCATTTTATCAGAGAATTGGACAAACGGTAAAACAAGCGGTCTCTTTGACTTTATTGGCCCTTTGCTACTCCCTGGTGGTCACTTTTGCTCACTTCGGGAGAGAATGCGCCAGCGTTTGCCTGAGGACCACCTTGTCCGCCTTGTTGGGTCCTTCCTCCGATGCCTGGGTAATTTTGAGGGATGATCGGCGAGAGAGTTCCACTAAAACTCAGGGATGGACCTCCAACCAAGCATCCCAGCGGTGCTTCAAAAGGTTGTGCCCTTAAAAATGGGGAATATTGGTGAGAGAATGAGGAGAGACCACACAACGTAGCTCTTGTGCTCACTCATCTGTAATGAATGAGGAAGAAGCTGTTCCCTCTACCCAGGTCCCGCGGCATTACTAGTAGATCACAGAGCAATCAAACAATTTACAGAGCTCTGCATCACCTACGTTTATCTTACTGGCTGCTACATACCTCGACAACAACTAATGATATGAACACATCTGTACTAGACTGTAATAAAGAATGAAATGAACCTTGTGTAAATTAAACGTTTAACCTGGAAGTGAATTACTCCTTACTGTCATAACAACTTGTCACATGGAGAGGTTCACTTTGGGATGTTTGAAGTACTTTTCGTGACGCGCAGCGTGATCGCTTGTTGCTCAATGATAGCAAGACGAGGAAAACATAACAATGATAACGTTTTGACTGCAGCAGTGAGCAAAGTAAGAGCCTGCAAGGAGGTCACGGGTAGGGACGGGACAAGGCTGACATCTACTGGCGACGCGTTGCAATGAAAGCAGTGCACGAAATAAAATATCGACAAAATGGATACCGCTGCTCGGCCATGACAATGCAGGTCAGAGGGGAAGCTGCACTAAATCGACGGAGGGAACACATCGTAGAGCCTCATTCTGTTTGAAATACTCGAATAAAGAAAGGAAGCCTGCACCTAAACTCAAATCGTACCTAAATCTCATTAACACATATCCTTACAGACATGTGTAAAACATAAAAGGGAGGTTTGGTTACTTGTGAGGACACAGCAGATATGCATGCACATTTACATTCCAAACAATGCCAATACTGGAGGCAAATGCACACACAAAAACTCAAGAAAAAGTCGGGCCCATTCGCCCTGCGTTTACTTAACACGCTGCACGCAGGCACCCATGCATGCTGCTGCCAGGCTCCCACCATGAGCAGACATGTTTGAGGGTTAAGTTGAATGTGGGTCTTGGCACTGGAGCTGGAGTTCACGCAGGGTTGAATTTTATTGTGCGAACTCTGAAGGTGAATGAAGAAACTGGAGTGGATAGATACTGTCTGCTCCATTACAGGAAAAGAGGACTGCAGGCAAAAAATGCAGAGAGCACTATGGCTTCCCATTGTCTTGGGAGGGCAAAAAGCGTATAGGGCTCAGCACAGGCCTTTGGTCTAATGCACTTTAACATTGTAGTAGAAGGTGAATGACACCTCCGAGTGAGACAAACAGAACCAATCCAGTATCCCCGACTTTTTTGCTGGCCTGCACTAGCAGGCCTGTGGTGGTGAACGGTATTAATCCTCAGCCAACAAGCACTGATCTACGGTGAGTTTTGGTGGGTCAACACACTTCCAATCCCACCCAGTGAAATGACATTAGAGCTATCTGTCAGTTAGTCAAAGGTCTGACTCCTGTTTTGTCTTTTATCCGATTGAATGAATGCAACACGTCCTTTTGAGGGCAGATTTTACACCCCATGTTAATAATAAAGGCTGCACTTTATTTTTAGACTTTAAATTCTGCTACTCAGATGATACATTGGCTTCACTTGCTAAACTGAAGACTGGTGTTTTAGGCCAGGCACTCAAGATGTTTCCGAGGCTAACTTCGCTTATGCATGTGCACAATACTTCTTTTCTTTAAGGTCCTACTTCTGTCTCTTCAAAAAGAAAACTTCAAACACAGATTCGAGGAAAATTCCCAGGACTTGTTTTTATTAAGAGAATTTCAGAACATAAGAGAGGGACCAGACACCTGCATTTGTCAGAGAAGTTTTCCAAATTCGATTGTTTTAAAAAAAAAACAGAGTGTTTAGAAAAGCCGACATGACAGCGTGGATGGAGCAGGAGCTGTTTTACACGCAGGGTCGTCTAAGAGAGACAAGTCGGAGGCAATCGCTGTTCCCGGAATGTATCACATGTTCATCTTCCTCTTTCTTATGTGGACAACACACTTCAACACGCTGTTAAAACACAATTTCAATGGAAAAAAAAAAAAAATAATAAAGGGAGACAAAAGCAACGGGGGGACTCACTGCACATTTAGAGGTCTAAAAGAATAACCCACATTAACATGGCTGAACCGTTAATAAAACATGGATAAAGTCTGAACTGTATGGGCAGGATGATCTAATCTGTGGGGAGAGGGGGGGGCGCAGGGCAGGGGAAGGAGGAAAAAGAGAAATACACAACTCACAACATAGCCAATCCGGCAGGGACGCACTTTCTACACCAAACAAGCCTTCAACAATCATGAAATGCCATTTAAAAAAGATTTTAGTGTGTTCATTTTGCTTGCAGACACTTGATATGACCACTGCAAATCTGCAAGGCGCTCCATAATCAGCTTTGCTTTTTGTGCTAAAAATCTGTACGGATACTTATAAAATCATTGATAAAAATAAGGAAACTTGGGCAGTGGTGCTACTCGGACTTGGCCTCCTCCTTGGCCTCCTCAGGGGCTGCCTCCACCTGCGGGACGCAGCAGACAGAACAGAGGTCAAAACGTCACCATGAAGCCGATGGCGCAGTCGTTGGCTCCAAAACTTCTACCCACCTCGTTGGTCTTGGCCTCTCCGTTCTCAGAGTGGTTTTCCTCGTTTGCCTCTGCCTCGACGTTCTCCTTCGCCTTCTTGGTCTTCTTGTCCTCCTTCTTGTCATTCACAGCCTTTTCTTTCTGCAGGGACGACAAAACGGCCTTAATATTCAGCGCTTCTGCGACTTTGGGATGCAGGATCCATCCCGATTGTGGCTCTTACCTTTGCTGCCTTCTTGGCCTTTTGTTCCGGCTTGGTCACGATCGGTTTCTGTGAGAAGAAAACAACAAGAACGAATCAAGGAAGTGCTATATTTGAATAAAATACTACTGCCTATCGAAACATGCAGTTTTACTTGCTTTTCTGAAAGTAGCTGAATACTTTGGCTCCCCACAGGCACATTTTAAATGGGCAGGGGAAAGGGCTACTAACTTTAATACAACTGCCTCCAAGAACTTCAATATGAGGATAGTACACCCCACTCGGTATTAGTGTGTATTGTACCAGCCTTCCACCTTTTCATTTCAGAGCCTTTCTAAATGATATTTTATTTGTGTCATGGGGCATTAAATTAGCTGTAGAGCACTTATTACTACTTAATTCACAACTCACAGTTCAATCAATCAAGTTTAATAATGTGTAAAAATCAAGTTATGAGTATTCAACTTACCGGGAGGCAAATTTAAGTGCTTTATAAAAAGAAACTGCGCTTCTTTACCTGCTTAAAGGCAAAGTGTCACTTTGTCTTGTTAGTTACGTGTGTGGAGCGCGTGATGAGCTTTGTATCCTGTTTTACATAGTTTCTAATTGAATATGACTGTCTAAACACGTTGTTTTAGGTTTGTATGCGTGTCTTCTTACCGCTGATAACCGGGCTGATCTCCTCTGAGGCTGAAAACAGAACAAAGAACATCAACGCTGTTTTTGTCTTTTTTTTTTATTGGGGACTGTATTCAGGAAACATGTGAAAATTCAATGCTTAAGTACTTCAGTGCCGATAACGCCCTCCCATGTCCCACATGTGCAGATTAAAATGTTAATTAATCACATGTATGAGGTGTTAGTCAACCCCCCCCCCTTACCTCCTCCTTTTCTCCTTCTGTTCCATGTGACTGAAAAACACAAAGAAAACAAGTTAAAAGTGAGCAAAAAAATCACAACTAACATCACATGAAGTTCAGAGACTGTTTACATTAACAGGAAACATGTGCGAAATGCTTCGGGTCCATATTATGAGTAATTACGGACCTGAAGAAAAGACTTTTTAGTTTCATGTGAAAACTTGAATTTATTTCAAATACAGGTCATTTTAAAGGATTAGAAGCCAGGAAATGCGGTGCAGTGGTTTGCTTCATTGCTACGCTGTGAGAGCTCAGCCATGCGGGCTTCTGGAGCCACATTTTGAGGGCCCAGGCCCCGTTTTTTCCCCTTCACTCCCCCATCTCTTTCTCTTGTTCAATGCATGAAGCTCACATTTGAAAGCTGGCGCGGGAGTCTCTGAGAAGGGGGAGGGACCTGCTGCGACTCGCGCGCGCCACCCGGCGGCAGAGCCACGCCATCGCAGCCATTTGGGACTATGAACAAAGAGAAAAAATATGCAATTTTATCGAAACGCCTGGGCGAGTGTCTGTTTTTGCGGCCAAAATGCAAAGTAGAGGCACTGAGGCATTTTCTGGTGGCGCGTTCGGACGGTTTGGTGGCGAAACGGCGATAAGTAAAGCGTTTGTTCTCGGTAGGTCGGCGACGAAGGTGGACAAGAGCTGCAAAGCATGGCTGCTGCTTGTGCTTTAACTGCATGGACACCGAAAGAGACTTCTGACTCTCTAAAGGACAGACGCTTTCGGAGGGAAACGCGTTTAACAGGCCAAGCCCGAGCCGGAAAATATTCATTCCAACACACAAAAAATATACATTTTATGTAGAAAATAGGCAAAAATTACTAACGCCAAAATAACGGTTGTACACTGCGTTATAATTAAGTAATTTCTCAGAGAGACGTCTTCTCAATCGTTTGCATTGCATTAAGAGCCGATACTCCCTTCAAACTATTTTTGTTATTTTCAGAATACGTACCTTTCTCTTGGGCATGTTGATCTCCTGGAGGTGCTCTTACAAATACAACTAAAAACTGTTTTTCTTAGTGGCTTCAGTGCATGTGAAGACGAGTATCTCCCTTATGCTCGGCAGTGTAGTAAACACATTGGAACAGAGAGGCGAGTGGTTGAATGGGGGAAGGGGTGCGGCTAAAGACATGATTGATAGGCTCTTGGCCAATCAGGTGACGCCATTCGGGGCCGCAGAGCACTTGGAATTTTGGAGCCGGCGATGATCTCGGGTCTGCGCGAATGGCTTCTTGCAGC
>KV751330.1:6807846-6824855 GCA_001698575.1 Mola mola | reverse complement strand
CAACGCGCGCCGGTGTGAAGCCATGCATCCTCGCAGGCTCGTCTTAAAGCCCGGGCTCACATGTGCAGCGGCCGGCGAGGGGGGCGATGTTCACCATAAATTCACTTCGTGTTTGAGTCCAATATGGCGCCCACTCCTCTCCGACACATTTTTTTTGTTGTTTGTTTGTTTGTTTGCTTGTGAGTCGGCTTTACTAAATTGATCTCAGGGAAAAGCCTCGCGTCGTCTGCCCCAGACGCCCGCAGGGGGCCCACGGAGCCCGTGTGATACTGTCGGCTGCACAAGACGGCGCTTCGGCGGCTGCGCTGTTCACACAAAAGCTCCCAGTGTTCAAAATCACAGCACATTCTCTTCATTTTTTTTTTTTTTTCTCTGTTCGCCCTCATCGTTCGGTCTTGCGCGCCCGCCTTCGCTGGCGCACAAGTGCAAGGTTAAAGGAACAATGGCCAGGCCCGCAGACAATGGGGTCGACGCTGGAATAATCAGACAATATAACCCCGCCGTCTCTCCATTCCGGTAGGCCCAAAGCCTCGCCGTGTGCGCCGTGTGCGCCGTGCGCGGACGTGTCTCCGCGTGTGCGCCCGGCGCGCCACAAAGAGGGAGAGAGAGGAGCTCCGAGGGGCGGGGAGAAGTAAGAGTAGAGGCGGAGGAAGAATTCGAAGCTCCATCCAGTGCCGACGACTGGAGCATTTGCGCAGATAGTCTGCGCTGCCTTCTACAGACGCATAGCATTTCGGCTGCAGAAGTTTGTTGTTGTTGTTGTTTCTTGTTGTTGTTGTTGTTGTTGTTGTTGTTGTTGTTTTGTCTTCGCTGCCCAGCAAGGAGCAGGGCCACCGACCGCTGCCTACCAGACCCGTGCCAGCATCAGGGATTTAATCATGGTGATCAAAGTATACATAGCATCGTCCTCTGGATCCACTTCGGTAAGGATTACAAAGACTTGCATGGCTTGTGTGTGTGTGTGTGTGTGTGTGTGCGCGCGTGTGCGTGTGAGGTCCAGATTCGTGCGCAGCATCCAGCGCGGAAGCAACGCAGCCCAACTTTCACTGAACTCGCTTAAGTGATGTCCAGTCTCAGTCCGGAGGGGCCTGACTCAGCAAGCATGGTGCTCCGTCCTCCTCAGCACTTGGGACCCAGGTGTACTAGTTTCCTCTCTTGTCTTCACCCGTTATTTTTGTCACACAGAGACGCTGACGGGGAGGAAGTTTGAGGCTGCTCACTGCCTGACTGATAGAGCAATAGCTGTGGTTTGTCACAGCGCTTCCTGCTGTGACAATTACTGAAAAAGGAGAAGCATCCATTCTAAATGCCGAAATGCAATGAAAAGGCTCTGTTCGGTCACGCTGATGTTTCACAGTTTGTGTACGTGTGTTGAGTTTGCCTTCACGGCCCCGCAGCCTGCAACACACTCTGCTTCTCCCTGGCCAGTTTCTTCCAGAGTGGAGAGGAATGACGGTGATGCAAGTCTCCAGGGCCTTGTTTCAGACATACAGCTGCAGCCCAGGAACACTTATGCTCTGTTTAGGACTTGTCAACAACCTGGATTTGTTGGAATGTATATGGCGAAAGTGTGAATTTGGCTTTGTATTGCACTGAAATCTATAACGGAAGAATTTTGTAGCCAGGAAATCTAAATCAAGAACCTAAAAGACCATATTTTCTCGATGAGGTTTGGCTCGCCTTGAGGACGATTTCACTGAGCAGATACAGACGAAGTGAAGGAAGAGTCTGTTTTGATATTGACACCCTGCCATTATTGCCCTCGTGGTAAATCGCATTTCTAAAAGCTGAGCAGCAAGAGTCATCGATTCCCTCCCCCTGCTGCTTGAGTCTGCCTGAGAGTGCATGAACTCTGAGTAGTCTGTCTTTAGGAGAGTCTGCTTGAAGAGGACATGCTTATGTGCTCTTAAATGCTTAAATAGACTTAAGCCCGGCTCCACGTTATGCCCTTTTTAGAGTTTAAAGAAAGGTAATAGTGTTATTATAAACACATTTTGCAATTTTTGATCCCCCTTGCTATGGTATTTCTTTGGACTGATTTAGATTATCAGGTTTAAAATCTCCCTCTGCACAATATCTGACTTTTATGTAATAACAGTAAAAAGCTACTGAGTGGCACATGTGGTCCAAACACTCGGCCCTTCACCAAGCTTGCAATTTGATGGCGTCAGTGACTACAAAACAATGTGATAGCATTCCACTAACCAGCCGTGTCTGCTGCTCCAGTAATCACACCGGTCTAGTCCGGCATGAGAAACGTGGCAGCAGCCAAAACAAGTAGGAGTTGTTCAGAAGCAGTGTTTTTAAGCGTTTTACTCCAGTGAGAGAGACCGAAAAAGGATTGCAGGTCAGTGAGACAGACGGTGTAAAATTAAGTGCATTGGATTTAGCACTTGAGAAGCTATGGCAGTGAGCGCTATTCACGCATTTAAAGCAGAATCTGTTTCATGCAACGACCAGACACTGTAACTATGTGGCTGATGAACATCTCACAAACCAGCAGGTTTAATGGACTGATGATGTATTGCAATCCTGATATGAGACAACCACAGCGGACTGGCAAAAGATGTGTAATGAACATCAGTTAGAGGGAATATAGAGGTGACAAATAACGAGGGACAGATGTTGTGAAACATGACTGTTCCCATCTGCATGAGTTGTGGCTGGGTTAGGTTGTATGTGTGCTGCTGTTGCTCTATAAATACATACACATGGGAATTTATAGATTACAAGCAGACCGATATGCAATTTTTGGACAAGATACTGATTCCGCTATCGATAAATTGGCCGATATACACAAACTTTTTGCAATAATCCTTCAAATTAGATCATTAAACATTTGAAACCAATATGTAACGGATTGGGAATATTTTTACTGATTAACACTGTTATTGTCTCAAAGGACACAAGTGCACTTAAACAGTAACCTTTACTGGAAATGTTATCATTTCAAATCAGCATAAAAATAGCATTACATTAAGACTATGTTATGTAATGCGCCACCCCTGACCTGAGAGATGCTTCATCATATTTCAAGCCAGTAACAAGAAGCAGAGTGTTTTGAGTCACCTGAAGGCGTTTTGACTTGCTGTGAATTCTCCCAAGAGACTTACTATAACTAGTGTTACCATCGTTGGTTTTGTAAAATTGCTCCTGTCCTTACATTATCTAGAACTGTTAGCAAATGAGAACAAAAGCATGTGCAGTTGAGCTGCTAGCATGCAAATACACAATCTTTGAGAGGGTTTTGCCAAATTCTCTTGTTTTGCATAGTTCTTTGTTGCTCGGAGGCCAGATTTGAATGCCAAAGTAGGGTTTTCTTTTTAAAATACACTCACCTGTAGCTGGTCTACGAACTGTAGTGCCAGAAACAACAGCACTATTAATGCCTAATTTCCCTTTATGCACCACGGTCACATTATTGTATAATTTCCTTATTTCCACAGCATATTTATCAAAGAATGAGAACGAGAATATATTTTTCAGATCGTACAGTTGGGTTTATAGGCCAGACTCGAGTATTTCGGCTGGAGCAGTAAGTCACTTTGTCAGGTTGCTTTTCTTTTTTCGGCCTCTTGCTTTTGTTTCAACTTTTAGGCACCAGGCGAGCTGTTCTGTAACAACTTTATAATGCTGACTGAGCTCAGGATTGGGTGAAGGCTGCTGTTGCCGCTGAATTGCCAGTGAGCGTCTGTTTTAAGCACAATCAGGACTTAACAGGATCTAATCAAGACAAAACTTTTATCCCTTACAAACACACAGGGCCGGATCTGATTCATGTTACCGTTGGATGGCTGAGCCACCAGAAAGGTCCATTAGTCATATCCATAAACACTTTAATGTAAAAGAACTGGCATGAGTCAACCCCAACAATGACTCAACCTGACTGATCAAATCAGTGGGTTTTTTTTAATTATTGATCCAAGCCTGTGTTGTGGATACAGTGTTCCCAATCAGTGCCTTCCACTGTCTGGCAGCTGTTTTTCAGGGATTGATCGTGTCTGGGACTAACCTCATTGCCCCGTCCTATCACTCAAATGTTGACAATTATTTCATGGCAGTCCAACCAGTGTAGACATTTCATTGTCTACAACGGGTATGTTATCTCGGATCTAAGATTGCATTACATTTGGTGCTATTCCGTCTGGTAGATATTGAGCTCTTTCACAGCATAATATGACCTTTGATCTGCTGATTTGATCTGGACTTCCTCTATGGGAGCATACTGTAAATGTCTTTATGAAACTGTATTATAACCAATTCAATGATATATTTAAAGACTCAAGTGTCAAGAGAAAATCTGAGAGCCCCTAAAGACATAAGAATTGGTTTTCTGTGGTATACCCATGTCTGCTCTAAACGTCATGGCAGTCAATTAAATAGTTCTCAAGATATGTCCAACATTGAGATTTAGGGCCATGTATCAGAGCCAAAATTACCCATAAATTACCGCCCAATCCATTCAAGACAAAAGCAAACAAAGCAGTTTCTCATGTATTTGCAGTTTGTTGAGATCACTCTCAGCATATATTTGCATACCAAGCAAGCTAAAAGATACTGTGAGAAAGCTGGATTATGGAATTCAAAACTGGAGGCCTGCCTGCTGAATGTCCACTGGCCTGTTTCACCTCTCACCTTTCTCGTAAGGACTAATTTTCAAGCATTCCAGAGAGAGGGACGAGGAGGGAATGGAAAAAGGCAAAAATTTAGTCGTTTATTGCCACACCTAAAGTCAAAAATCGTTTTTCTTGCTTCTTAAAAATCAACAGTAGCCTCTGTCAAGACAGAGGAAGGACTGCAAGGGGCTAAAAGAAGGAAAGCTGGGAAAAGTCTCCGTGCAATTAGAGGTAGGGGCAGATGGCATGTGGCCAGCGTGCCCCAAAAATCAATTTTGCTTGGCAACGACAATGCTGGGGGAATGTCCACTATGCACACAAAGAGAGAGAGAGAAAAAAAGAGAAAGTCAATCCTCGTATTTACCTTAAGCTATTTTGGATAAAGTTGCTTTAGTGAGATTCAGGGTAAGGAAAGCAGCCATGCTAATGTGGGTCAGAGGAGGAGGCAGACAGAGGATTATAGTGTTTGGAGACAGCGAGGTTGACCTGACGCTGTTCCGCTTCACTGATTCGTCCTGTGCTGGTTTCCAGAGCAGGTGGGCAAAGAGCTGGTTTTAGGACTTTGGCCCCAGGGGTGCTACTGCCATTTAGTGATTCAAACCGTGCCACAGCTAATCTGCCAGCATTGTCAGCTCCCTCATTTCCATGCCCTGGTACTGTTCCAGCAGATGGCTGTTAAATAATCCACCTGTTTCATGGGCACGCCGCAAAGTCAGGAGAACAAGAATGTGTCTGGACTAACTGGAAGACAATAAACAGATATTTTTTTTTTTAGCCACAAAGTTGGCCTAGTTTGATTTTAGGTGTGTGAATGTGTATGTGCAGCTGAGGCAACATGTGTGTTTCTCCTTGCAGCACGCCTTATTTGGCTTGTGTTTAACGAGTTACCTCCTCTCAAGTCCCAGAGGAGTGCGTGTTTCCGTCTGGCCTTGTAGGGCCATCCTCCCTGTTGCACACACCCACTGAGGTCTCATTGGGCTGCAGTTTCGGGCACTTAGTCACACACGTCCATATAGATGGGGGCAGAAGCAGGAGCCCCACATTCAGACAGGCACACATTTCTACCCTTTTCCGCTCTGTATGCATCTTGCAGTGTGTGAATGCATTTAAGGTACTCTGTGGCAGAACAACACACCTGATATATAGCACATTCAGAAAAAGGTGAGATCCTATTGAATAACATCGAGTCCATCTCAATACATTTTGTCCTCCTGTGGGTTTGGTTATTTGCATCCTCTCAGCTTAAAAGCAGGCGGTTTTGGCATTGACCAATATTGTCGCAAAAGAGACAAATGTTCAGCGTGGTTCTGTGTGAATGCAAGAGGACAATCGAAACAATTACATCTGCATTAAAATCACAGATAGTGAGAAAGTCAGCGCCTCTTACATGGGGACTGCCAACATGCTCATGTTTAAAATGATATGCTTGGTATGTAATATGTTACAAATGCCTTTCAAATGTTTCCATTTGAACAAAGTGAAATTTCTTGTCAGGGTAGAAGGAGATTGAGCCTAGAGTCCCGTCTCGTCAGCTGCCATATCTGCACTTTTAATGCAGATAAAACAGTGTCTATCCCTTCTTAGCCTTGCCCAGGATCACCACAGTGTTCTTGTATGTGTTCATTCACTGTTTGGTAATCTATTAACAGAACGGCCACTGATCAGTGTGGTGTAAATCTCACAGAGTCCTTTTTTCTGCAGCATACTCTTAAGTTGAACCCAGGCCATTATGTTTCCGCGTAAGGCTGAAGTTAGAACATGTCTCACTAACAACTTCCTTTCTGTCGTCTCTTCTCTCAGATTAAAAAGCAGCAGCAGGATGTCATGGGCTTCCTGGAGGCCAATAAGATCGAATTCGAGGAGTGTGACATCGCAGCCAACGAGGCTAACAGGAAGTGGATGAGAGAGAACATTCCGGAGAAGTCCAGGCCGGCCACAGGGAACCCTCTCCCCCCACAGATATTTAATGAAAGCAAATATTGCGGGGTGAGCTACACATGCATACAGACGATTGGAATTATGAGCACCTTGTTGATTGTTCATTTATGATACGGCTGTGATAAGTCACACACCTGTAACTACCGTCAAAGATGTCAAGCTCGTGAGCTCAAATCAAAATCAAGCTTGGTGTGTTTTAGACTAAATATGTGTACAGCTGCACTAATGCACAATGTTAACAGAAGATAAAAACTACTATGCATTTGGCTTTGCAGCTTTACAATTCTGGTTCACTCCCACAACTCTCTTCAGAAGAAGTAAGATGTTTTCAGAAAAGAAATCTCAGAACTCTGTGAAGACTAAAGCAATTATCTGATGACTATAATAGAGCGATTAAGAGCCGGATATGCCCTTCAGGAGCTGCAGGTGACATAAACAGAAGCAGAATGCAATGTTGCCATTAGCTAACACCTTCGGAGTGAGCATGCAAACATCAGCTTTCTGCTGCCCTCAGTTGGTCAACATATTTTATAAAATATTCTTTACATTTCCAGTAATAATAAATTGTATTGAAATCCAAGAAAATTAGTCCTAAACGCAATCTTGGTGCACCTTCTGGACCAAACCTTAGCTGTCAATCTTGACATTCACCACATTTTTTTAACCATCAAATAAATAATTAAAACCAAATCGACGAGAAAAGTCAGTTGAACATACACCGGCATCGTAAAAAGGACTTTAAATGACAGAAACCTTCTTTGGGAAAATTTTATTTGAGAAGTACTTGGACTTTTTTATTTTGATCCATGTTCTATCCGAAATAATGGAGGGGGAGGGCCTAGGACCTATTCTGGAACAAGCCACCAGAGGTCAAGATGCTTTGGCTTCCGTTCTGGGAAGCTCTCACGTTGTCCATTTTATATACAGTGTACGATCTAGCCATATGCCGGCTAGTATAGATGAGGACAGAGCTGGCGTCTTTTGACTGTGGGGTGGGGTTGATGCAGACATAGCAGAGGTAGTTAGAGAAGTTAAAAACTGTCCTTAGTAGAAGTACTTTTACAAAACTAAGCTTTCTCCCACAGTATTTGATGTGTATATGACAAGTGTAATCATTTCGATTTTAAGACAAACATCTACAACAATGGAAATATTCTTACACCTTGTCCTTGCTAAAATGCAACATTGCATCTTTTGAAGTTTCTGTTTTTTTCCAAACTAAAACAAGTTTAGTTGCCTTAGCATATTGTAAAACAGACTTAGGGTGGACTCACACGAGGTTATCCATACAGTGGCCAAAGCACATTTCACCCACAAAGTTCAGTTTGTTTGACTAGTTTGGCCCTGGTACAGTTGAAGGAGGTGTGCTTCATCAGAGTATGGTTACTCGTGCACAAGCACATGAGCGGGCACACGGCGTGGACATGACATATAATCGATGGGACCATTCATAATCATATTAACAATGGCGGCAAAGGCTACAAGATGGTTCAGTGGGGTTTATTTGAAATTTAGGCTGACAATATACAGAAGCAAAAGAAGCAAAAACACAAGAACGTATACATCAGTAGTACTGCAAATTATACTCACAGCATTTCAACATGCTGCCTGATTTAAATGTTGGTCGCAAGTCTATAGCCTTTTTATTTAGTGGGGCAAAAAATGACCCCACCTCCTTTCCTGTACAAACAATCATGGATCCACTAGATTACCTATTTCACCACCAACATCCAATCGATTGCTCCTTCAGCCATTTTCCACCTCTGCTGAAAGTTTCATCAAATCCATTTGTGACTTTTTGCGTTAACTTGTTAACAAATGAACTAACAATTTAATAAACTAACAAACACAGGCATAAGCATAACCTCCTAGTAATAAAGCTGTGTGTTATATTAGAACATGATGATGTATGCACTAGAGTTAATTGTGCTCAGGCCCAGTTGAGTTGGGAGGAGTGTCAGTGCTGGCCAGCGGGGGACTGGTGGGGGGGGAAATCGTACTTTTGGCGCATACAAAGTGCCTTTGGCATGGTATGGAGGAACGAGAGCAAGCCCGAGTACGCCCTATAATCAAGCAAGACTGTCTTGGTTTGTCATTTCATAATCACCTCCGGTTTTGTTAAAATACATCCTCAATTTACTGCTCTGCTCTATCTCTGTTCTGCTCGTTTGCTCTTTCCTGTGTCAGCTGGCTGTGTCCTGTCCTCCCCGAAGTTGCAGTCTGCTCATACTCCCTACAGTAAATCACCTTCATACCCTGGTGTCAAACTGGCCTCTGCTGGTCTCAAAGGCAGCTAGGCTGTCCCAGTCTGAGGTTCAGCATTCAGTGACTCACCACCTTACCTGCGGCCGCGTTTTGGCCAGACTCGGTCAGCTGCTTGCATCACCGCTAAGCGTTGACGCAAGCACATTTTTTCTAAAAAGAATCACGGCCCAACAACTAAAGCAGATAGTAGGAGATACCTTCCTGTCCACCTTATTTCTGGCCATATTTCATTTGGTGCCCCTTTAAAATGACGGGCAGACCTCCTGCTTTATCCTAACCTAGTGTCAGCACGAGTCTCTGATTTACTTCACTGATCACTCACTTACAGACATACATTTGTTTTATACCGCATGTTTACAGTTATTGAGTTTGACTGGCTTGTAATAACATTTTGAGTGTAGTTAGTGACAATAAAAGTGGTATAGTTCCAATGTTCTGACTTGCCCAGTGCCGCTGCATTGTGTAGCCTCAACAAGGTAGTGACTGAACTCCATCCTGGAATTAAATTAGAAAATTAATTTTAAAAAAAGTATTATGAAATAGGGCTTAGGTTAAAAAATATAGTTCTCCTTTTAACTTAATTTTAAGGATGCATCATTTAAACAGACCGATGTAAGAATGTTACAGAATCATCTTATTTAACATTTAGCAGAAAGTCAAATGTGTATCTCAAGAAACTATGCCTCTTAGTATCATGTGTAGAGATAAGAGAAGGTTTACAGAACTGAACAGCTTAATAGATGATTAAAATGAGAAGAACATGAATAGATAATCCCATAGTAATCAAAACATTTGGATAACTACTTGAAAACGTGTTTGAGTTGTGAGGTTGCAGAATTTGTTATATCCTAGCTACAGCCCTACCCTGATATACTCCACCATGTAAACTCTGCCCCGTCTTAGCAGATGCAATTTACTCCCATTTGATAGGACTGTAGCTTGTCTCCTCTTGGACGCCAGCCTGTGCAGTTAATGGATAGCCAGCTATGAAATTGCACAAACAGGATGGTTCGCTGTATTGAATGTCTCGAGCGAAGAGAACAGCATTTCCCAGGATACTTACAGCTGTTTGTGTGAGCACCAGAATGTGTGCGTGTGGGAGAGAAAACAAAGGAGTGAACAAGCAAAAAACGGGAGTGCTGGCAGGAAATGGGTGAATGTGTTAGCCCGTTTACTTTGGGTTAAATTCTCAAAGACAACACTCTCCTATCAGAGCGACTACCGAGGATTGTTACTCAACAAACAACGTAACCTTTTCCACAAAGAATTCTCTATGTGACACAGCTGCTCAGATTGGCCCTCAGGCACTGACCCAAAGTCTGTTTCACATTATCATTCCTCAGGTTCAGATGAGCTCTTCCGCTGATCAGTTTGCATCTAAAGTTCTCTCTGTGTCTTCCTCAGAACTATGAGGCCTTCTTTGACGCCAGAGAGGATAATGCTGTTTATGCATTTCTCGGACTGATTGCTCCGCCGGGCTCGAAGGTAAAAGACAAAAAACAGGACTGGCTGCAGGCCTGAACAGCAGTCCTGCAGCCTGACAACATTTCCTTTAACACTGTTCTGTGTGCCAGTGCCAGTGTTAAATGCATGTGATTTCTATGCAGAAAACTCACACATTACATCGAGAGCCTTCATCTGCCTTTCTTCTTTTACAAGCACACAGGCGCCTCCTGTCTGCAACAAGAGGAAATGCAGGGAGTTGTGCCAGTTCCCATAGAAACAGAGGGGTTTTCCACTGTGTCGTGGCAGACGATATATAAACCAATATCCTCCATTTTAATTCAACACACTCTTCCTCTTCTTCTCCTTTTCTCTCCTTCTTTCTTCTCCTTTTCTCTCCTTCTGCTTCCGTCTCTTCTCTCCAGGAGGCTGAGGCTCTATTGAAGAAAGCACAGCAGTAGCAGCTTTCCACCATTTCAAGCTGAGACCTCAGGCTTATTTCCAGAACCTACACCGGGACCCAGACTGACCTGGACGTGAACCAGGACAAAAAAAAAAAAAAAAAGCAACATTTCACTCAGCTTACGTATATGGTTTTTCAATATGTTTTTTTTTCCTTTTGTTTTTATTAACCTGTGTTCAGCTGTGCCTTGTCAGCTGTAGTGAAGGGGGGTGCTAAAGTGGAGCATTATGGGTATCTACAAACGGCTCTGCTTCCTCCGAGTAACCTCAGCCCACTAAGCCTATTGGCATAATGACATCTCAGTGAATCCATGAGCATGAAGGTGTAGCTTACCGTTTAGGAACACATCATTTGTCACAAGTTTATTTGGCCAACAGACCGTCATCCATGTTGACATTATTTCATGAAACTTTGTCATCCTCCTTGTAACTCTGCATTTTGAAGTCTTATCTGTTCAGTCCTAGAAACACTGAGTCAATGTCATCACAAAAACAGCAGCACTGCAAAAGTCATCTATCACAATCCTTTCTATGTTTTTATGTACTTTGTATTGTGTAAATGCTGTTTTAATAGGATTTTTTTTTTTCTATGAGATTATATATGTTTAAAATTGATAATACTTGCCAATACTACAACTCTGCGAAGACAGAAGAAATTTGAGTTGTTTTTTTGTTGTGTGTTGTTTTTTTTGTTTTTTTTTACTATTTGTTGTTTTTGTTTTTAGGGGAGCTTGACAGTTGTTTCATTTCACTATGAACAACCTGTGTGACAAGCTGATATTCCCTGTTTTACATAATCAATCTATATCTTCCCTAAAATAAAAAATAAAATGTCTTCAAATAAATAAAGTCCAAGTGTGACTCAGTGGCCATTCGTGGATGTCTCATTATTTGCTCATTCAAACTCAAAATGAGTTCTAACCTCATATAATATACTGTTATATGCACAATAAGTGAATTTTAGTTTAAAGAATAGGACAAAACATGTTTAACTTAACTTGACTTTTTGTGCTTTCAGAGCGTTCAAACGTGGCGTGGCTCTTTTCAGCGCTTTTGAAAGGCAAACACTGAAACAATGGGTGGTTTCAAGAAGTCTGACTGATACTTTTAACATACAAAATGACAGTGCTGTCATTGCATGGTCATGTTAGAACTTTGAAATAAACGTTAGCACATTTTGGCATCAACATTTCATTTTGATCATCAAGTCTATGTTTTGGTAACCACTGAACTACATCACTGGATTGTTGCTCCAACGGCCAGCAAAAAGTAGTACAGATACACAGATACACGATTCAAACCTTGCAATTAAAATTGAATATTATATCACTTTACTTTTAGTATATCATACACTGCAGCTGCCATGTGACAGTGTTGCATGGAGTTTCCACTGGGCCAATTTTTCATTAAAATAATTATGGCTTGTAGTTACTGTGGTTACAGTAAAATACTGTACTATATATTTTATCTGTAGGCCATGACAATCAAAATTAGTCGGCTCAGATGGTAGAGCGGTCGCCCAGTGATCCGAAGGTTCCTGGTTCGGTCCCAGACCCCGCAGTTAACATGTCAAAGTGTCCTTGAGCAAGACACTTAACCCCAAATTGCTCCTGATGCTGCGCCATTAGTGTAGGAACATGTGAATGGTTAACGTTCCTGATGAGCAGGTGGCACCCTGCAAGGTAGTCATTGCCACCATATTATATCACTTTACTTTTAGTATATCATACACTGCAGCTGCCATGTGACAGTGTTGCATGGAGTTTCCACTGGGCCAATTTTTCATTAAAATAATTATGGCTTGTAGTTACTGTGGTTACAGTAAAATACTGTACTATATATTTTATCTGTAGGCCATGACAATCAAAATTAGTCGGCTCAGATGGTAGAGCGGTCGCCCAGTGATCCGAAGGTTCCTGGTTCGGTCCCAGACCCCGCAGTTAACATGTCAAAGTGTCCTTGAGCAAGACACTTAACCCCAAATTGCTCCTGATGCTGCGCCATTAGTGTAGGAACATGTGAATGGTTAACGTTCCTGATGAGCAGGTGGCACCCTGCAAGGTAGTCATTGCCACCAGTGTATGAATGTGTGTTTGAATGGGTGAATGCAAAACCTGTAAAAGTGCTTTGCGTGATTAACAATGACTCGAAAAGTGCTATATAAATACAGGACATTTAAAATGCTTTAAACATATAATTTATGTGTAATACGCCTAGAATACATTTCACTTTCTTAAATAACTCATGACAAATCATGATATTCTACTTGTTTTTTTTTAGATCCACTAGTATATCTATATCCTAGTCATACTCAGCTCATACCACTTACACACATAAAGGTTCTGCCACCAGCGTATGATTGTGACAAGTGTTATTAAGTGCTTTGAGTAGCCTATTTTATGGACTTGAAAGGTGCTAGATAAATGTAATAAAAAGTCAATTTACCTCCTTCACAGTTGATATATAGTCCATATTAATGTATGAAGCCATATGCCATCTGTCTATGAATTGTTCAGTGTGCTATTTTGGCAAATGGGTCAATGTGTGATCTATCCTCCATTGCGTACATGATCGTAACAGCCTTTAAAACATGCATACTCCTAACTGGGAATGGATGCATTAGGATATTTTAGAAATGTTGCATTTGACATGCATTTTATATGGAACATTTAAAATCTATAAATATACAAAATAATAGTGAGGGTATTTGAATGCGGGGAAAATATTAATGCGAGCGCTGCGATATTGGGTTCCTTCCAATACAACTGCTCAATCACAGAAAGGACTCAGCTAACCAAACTTATCAGGGAAATTAACATACCTCAGCCCAGTGATAGAAGCCATAGAAATTTGAAACGCACTGTGAGTTTTTAGGTTGAAAAACACTAAGGGGACATGTTATGACCGGTACTGCAGCCCACCACCAGGGGGTAATCAAGCTGGCTTCATCACACACAAAGCTTTGTTCACTAACTGCAATTATTTAGTTTTTGTTGTAATTTTCAGTTATTAATCTTTGTTCAAAGTGATAGGCAATTATCAATCTTAGTCCAATATTACTGTGCTGTGGCATTGATGAAAACTATAGTAATAATACCATAAATATATTTTGATGATAATTGTTATTTACATGTACTTTTTAATGCAGGTTTTAAGTAAGTATACAAGTACTTTAAAATGGGTTTTTGGAGTGTTGCATTCTACTCTCAGTTTAGTAAAGATTCTGAATACTTCTGCCTATTGACTTACCATAGTCGGTTTTCTCACATTCTTGTATGTACAGTATATTTTATGTTCTCTTGTTTTTCCACTGTGATTTTCAGTACCCACTAATAGAGGAAGTGTATTGTGGGGGTGGAGAGGCCACGTCTCAGTTGCAGAAGTGAAACAAGTCAGGGCAACTTAAAAGTTGCATGCTGTGCCATTAGCCATCATAACAACCAAAGTAGTTTTTGAAAAGAGACAGAAAGACAGAGGACCGTGCTTCTGAATCATGTTGGCTGAAGGTTTTCTCAGAATATTGCGGTACAGGGAGGAGAGAAAGTTGGCTTCCTCTTCCAAACTAAAGAGATTGCAGACACATGATCATTTTATGGATCCAATCGCCCGTAACTTCTCCATCTTAGATGCTACAGACCAACAGGCAGATTCAGCGGAAGCAGGTAAACTGCAATAAAACGCAAACGTTCAGTGATGTGATTATTTTTCCCAATTCATTTTACGTATTGACCTTTACTCAGTGTGTTGCTTTTGCTTTGGTTTAATTAAGATGTTATTTCTTTGTTGGATATGATCGTGCTTAAGATTTCAGGTCAAATAGCTAATTTTATTTTCAATACTCAGGTCCTAACCAAGAGGAATTAGACACAGCCCCATTCAACAGACTGAAAGTGGGGCCACAAGGTCCAGTAAGCCCATCAAACTTGGGATGTTCGCCTGTCCTCACCACGGAACTTAACTTTGAAGATTTCTCAGAAAGGTGTAGCCTGCTGGAGCAGTATCCAGACCTGCAGGTGGTCGACTCAGGCCACGTTGCACACAACCCACTGAGAGACAACATCACCCTGCATAAATTTGCTTCCGAAGTCTGGAGTCAACCTGAATGGCCGTCCCAGCTGCAGTCACAAAGCGAGCCTATTTCACAGTTACCAGACCAGGGTTATCTGGCGATGGGGCCCAGTGTGAACAACATCAGCTTGGATCTGCCCGGATCAGGGTTGGAGCCGATGTCTAACTCTCTGCTGAATGGACTGCTGGACAAACAGCTGGATGAGGTGTACATGCAGCATCTGACTGACAACTTGGCTCGATGTAACTCCCACCTGGGGAACAGCCTCCTGCATGGCCTGGTGCCTCCGCCTCAGCCCAGCGGTCTGCTGCGAAGGACTGTCTCACTGGAGGCCATTCTGGTAGAAACATCCGGAGGGGAAAGTGGCAAGGAAATCAGCTACTTGAGCACCCACAACTTAGTTCCCTGTTCATCTTACTTCAGCTCCCCTGTGCTGAGGATTTCAGAGGCTGACAATACTCATCTGAAATGAATGTGGGCCTATTCTGCAACCTGCAGGAGTATTACAACTGATGCTTAACTAGTCAATGTTGCTTCTGCCCTTTTCCATTTCTAAGTTCACATAAAGCCACGTGAAGATGAGGTATGGAAAACACCCACTGAAGTGAAGTGCATGTTTTACGCCTACCTGTCTACCTATATTTTACACACTGTCTTTGCTTACTTGCTAAAAGGCGTCTCAAATGTGTTTGCATGCGCCATCTGCAGGTAGATTTTAGTACTACACCATTTTGAATTTACCTAATATAAGAACTTATGTTACAATGTACACCTAAAAACTGTGAATAAATCTTAAATTAATCCGAAGCAATATGTGAATTAGTGTAAATACCGTATAAATTGTGATGTAACCTATTGTAAATCACTTCATCTGGTTGAAAATGAAGTGAAATAAAATGTGCATGGTAATTTAATTCAGCTATCTCTGTTTAATAGAAGTGCTACTTTTTGTCATATGTACAGTCTCCCAATGATGCTTAGAGGAAGAAATGAAATTTATCAAAGTGTACTCAGTGCATAGCTTGCTTGATGACTTTAAGATGGATAAATTATTTCCCAGAGGGTCTGAAATCTATTGTCAATTAAATTCCACAAAGCACATTGTTGATTGTGTTGCAGGGTGTGAGGAAAGGTTATTTAGTCAGTAGATACTAACAGGACCTGCCATGTATAGTTTGCTTGCTCCCCTGGAGTCTGCATGAACTTCTTCCCACAGTCCAAAGTCATGAAATACATACCCAAATATAGAATAACTATGTGTAGTGCAAAGTAGCTGTGATGCCATTATGAGCTGAATGGCACTGTTGGTAGCAGTGCTACATTTATGTGATGTTCAAGTTACACAGTCTGATTGCAGATGGAATGAAGGACCTTTGGTAGCGCTCCTTTTAACACTGGATGCATGATTCTGCAGGTGAAGGACCCCACCCTCTCATGCAGGGGCTGAGAGGTGTTGTCCATGATTGATGTCAGTTTGGCTAACAAGCTCCTGTCAAGAGGGCAGTCCAGCACTGAGCTGGCTCTCCTCACCACCTCACAGTCTCTTCCTGTCCCTCTCAGTGCTTTCAGGACCACTGCAGACCACTGCATAGAAAATAGCAGAAGCTACCAAAGCATCATAAAATGGCCTTAACAGTGTCCCACACACACACCAAAGAACCTCAGTCTCCTCAGCACATGGAGACGACTCTGGCCCTTTTTGTACAGGACATCTGTGTTCTAAGTTCCTACTGTCTCAATATCAAGTCCCCGGGTGTTCATTGGTGTGATCTCCTTTGTTTTGCTGGTGCTGATGTGGAGATGGTTAACTTCACACCAGTGAACAAAGTTCTTGATGACGCCCTTGTATTTCAGTTAATTCCCCACTGATACACATCCAACAATGGCTTTATCATCTGAAAAGGATACAGAACAGATTGAAATCTGTGAAGGACAAGGTGTCTACTCTGCTTTACTGTTACATCACTGTAGTAAATTCCCACTGAAACACCAAAGGACACATAATCATGGTGCTTCATTAAGAGGCAGTGCATCAAAAACTGGTAGATTTCCACCTTTTTGACCCTTTGGCTCAGTATGGAGTCATTACAGTTAGCATTTTCACACAGCAGTGAGGTCCAGCATGAAACACCAAAGCAATAACATAAAGGATTTACAGCAACCTGTGGCTCCATTAACAAGCACTGACACATGTAAATGTGAATATATATATATAT
>KV751330.1:6768498-6791269 GCA_001698575.1 Mola mola | reverse complement strand
GCAGATGAGTGAAAAGACAAAGGGTCTTTAAGTCAAACTGATTAATGCTTGGAGGAGCCTGCATATGTTTAGTAAAGACAGTGAAAACCCGCCACTTTTATGTTTAGCCTTTTTTTTTTTTTTTTCCTTTAGCTGTGGAAGTAGCTGGGCTGGTGGGTGGAAAGGTCATTTGTGTTTGTTCACAACAAGAAATATCTGGCAAGCAGTCCTTGTCTTTCTTTGGACCAAAGGCTGATTTAAATATCAACCCCCAAAAGTCAGACATTACCGAGCAACACTCAGATCCTCAAAATACAACATGTATCATTTGAGAGGGTCTTGAATGGTCTCTGCAGGTCTTGACATTCAAAGTATAAAAGTGTGAGAATGTTTTAATTATTGTAACAATTTTTTTTTTGTTGACCTTGGGTTTGATTCTCATTTTAAGTAACAAATATGAAGAGAGAGTCTCTCGCTTCCTTCGTGTCTGTGAGTGAATTACCACGATCAGACAGCAGAGGACTCTCCAGCTCTCCTACTCAAAAGAAAAAAATCCATGGATGGACAGAGCACAAGAAAGGAGCAGTCAGTGGAAAGGAAAAGGAAGTGAAGGAAGCAATTACTGAGCCGAGTATTCAGCTAGAACCCTGGCTTGTTCACTGACTCTCTTCCTAATCATAGTTAATTAACTCTTACGTCTCCACTCCTGTCATCCACAACAATGGAAACACACAATCACTTCATTTAAAAGAAGAAATAATCTTGCACTTGAAATGTCAGCAATTACACTGTTATACTATTATGCACGTGGCATAGTGAGCATCATGTGCATAAAAACATGACATGATAATAAAGTAATAAATGGTTTGCAAATTAGCCCCAACGGACCTGAGGAACCCAAAGAGCATACGTCTTGTTCATTAAGTGTAATGAGTGTGTGTTGTATGTATGTGTATGTGTGGATGCGCAACGTATATTTTTTCATGCAGCATTATGTGCTGCTAATTATTCACTATTTGCTAAAAGGTTTGGTAGATGTGATATGTCAGACAACAAACAGCAGGAAGTTGTCTCATGCCAGGTAGGGAAAATGAACCCTGTGTAGACCCCTCACCCCTCTGTCCTCCAGAGCACCTGGGCTGAAAATAGGTGTGCTCTAATCCAGTCAAAGAGGAGGGAAACTCTTAGTGACAGCAAGCAAGATTAATGGCATCACTCTTACTCTTTTTTAAAATCTATTATCGTGCTCCCCAAATCCCAGGAAGACTCACGTGAGCACATATACACCTAGATGGAGTAAAGAGGAGTTGCAGGATGTACTCCTTTTTTTTGTTTGTGTTTGTGCCCCTTAGTTTTGTACATTTTTGTACATGCATTGAGAGCCCCTCCCCTATAAAACACCCTGACACGCACATATAAATGCATACACACTATTCTCGCAGACAGATTATGTCTCAGACAGTCAGAGTTCCTGCCTTCAATTAACCTCACAAAGACCGGATCACTTACATACACACACACACACACATACACATCTAATGATGATAGCGGGAGGGAAATGCTAGAAAAGAGTGTGTGTTTTTGTGTGTGTCTAAACGTCTGCTATCTATACAGCAGTCATGCTCTGACACACAGCAAGGCAGGACTTAATGTCACACACTCTGTTTTCTGAGAGAACGTGCAAACATACCTCTTCATCGCCCACCATGTTTAAACACCTGAGAATAAAATATGAGAAAAGGTTGCAGCGCGTTTGCCAAAGTTGTTGTTGTTGCTAATAAACGGTAAACAAAAATTAAAAACTATATGTAAAGTAAACAGAAACGCTTGGCATGGAAATATTTTAGACTGGTCAGGTGAGGTTCAGACAACAATGGCATTCACCACAATGAGATAACGTGCTGCTATTTGAATTGATGTTTAGAAACAGAAAACAGACAGTTGATGCTTCTGTCTTTGTGTATATTTCAGAAAATATAATAATGTTGATGCTGTTTTGGCTTCAGACAACATTTAGGGGCTAAATGCAAACAAAACTAAAGGTTTGTGTCTTTGTTAGATTTTGGTCAAAGTGTTGTCCTCAATGTATTGCAAAAGAAATTTTTCATACCTTGCAAACCTTCCTTCCCAATGGCAGGATTAAGGGACAACGTGTAACTTTCTGGAAGACACATTCTACCCTTTTTAACAATGTAATCTGGGACATATAAAGTACAACACTATGAATGTGTAAGGGAGGAGAGTATGTGAAAGTGTGGACAATGATCCATATTATTCGGACTCATCATGACACTACAACAAAACCATGTAAAAGACTAATGGAGGTGGAATACAGTGACAATAAATGAGCAGTGGCCTGTTTTGAGTATTGAGCATTCTGAGCATTCTGAGTTCCACTGTGGTCATGCAAAACACAAACACTCTCGCTTTGGCTCCATGTGATGTGCATCACATAGATAAGTCCCCGATTGTGTTGTAGCATTTTCTTCTTTACGCTTTAGGCAAATATTCTCGTCAGAGAAGAATTTTGTGTATAATAACATCAAAATAATTTACCCATTTGGTTGGATTAGATTGTAAATCTAGACCGGCTGAATGATTAAATGATTTTATTCCAACTGAAGATAGCTGAGGAGTAATCGGGAAGTTATAGCAGTCACTTGGCCAGCAGAAGTCACTGGTGCTCTAAGGGCCCCACAATGATGAAGCTACACAGAAGATCTAGATAATTTTAGACACGATGTTGACTTCATGCACCACTGAGCAACATTCATATGAATGAATGGGGCTCCAGCTCAGAGACTGCATCCAGTTTTTCCTTCCCATCCATGCTGTGTTTTTGTGTGTGTGTATGTTTGTGCGAGAGACAGAGCTGGGAGATTAACAGACAAACTCCCCTGTAAATACAGCAGTGTGAGTGATATAACGCAGCATTAATCGTTTTTGTTGCTGCTGCTGCTGATCTGCAGGGGGTTGCAAAGTTTTTTTTTGCCCAGTCTGCATGTTTGTGTTTTGGCCTTGATACACAGCAGTACCTACAGTACATACACACAAATCACTATATGCACACACGCACTCACTCCCGGATCTGTCCGACAAACAGACCAAATCCAGCATAGACACAGTACAATCCATTCAGACAATAAATAAATAGATACATGAAATAAAGTAAAATCAAAACAAAGAGCTTAGCACGAGGCAGGAAGAGCCGTGTCTGGACAGACAGACAGTGGAGATGTTCCTTTGGGCTTGTTTCTCAACCAGCTTCCTTTTTTTCCCTCTCCTGTATGTCTTTATTTTCCTTAAACACCCTCCCCCCCCTCAACTTCTTTCATTTCTGTTGAAGGAGAGGAAGAGGAGACAGAGAGGAGAGGAGGGGGTTGCGATTAGTTTCAGGGTTCCAGCCCACTTGATTGGCAGCTGGCAGCATATGGAGCTGCAAGGAAGGTTTGCCCACGCTCACTTCTGAGGAAACAAATATTTGCCTGAAGGGGGAGAGAAAGAGAGTGTGTGAGAGGGAAAAAAAAATATTAATTAGTTTGCAGACTTGCTGAGAGATAAAAGTCGGCAAGACGCATCCTTCAAAAGGCTGCCGAGTTAGCTGCAAAATGGAAATTTTCCCCAAGCTGACAGATCCAGTAGGCTGCTAGCAGAGCTGAGGGGAAGTACGCATGCAAGCGGGGAGGTGCACAACAAGACAGCCCAACGTGGAGTCTGCATTAACATCTGTGCATACGTTAACAGATTCTGAGGGGAATTAACATTTAGGCATGCATCTTCCACGCTTGAGAGACATCTCACTGGCCCCTCCAATTATTTCTTAATTATCGCCTCCACATTGAAACAGAGTTGCGTGGAGCTAAAACCAACACATATGCGACGCATCAGATCCACTGAAGGTAAACATACAGGTTTTGTGAGATTATTTCACAGTGTGCATTTCGACTTGGAGTTGTCTTGTGCACAAAATGTCCTTTTTTGACTTTTTGCCTGATCAAAATTCTGAGTGTTTTCTGCTTCGCCATGACTATGTAATGTAGCAGCAGGTCAGTGGCACTTCAAATATTACCTTCTTTTTGAAGTTTTTTTGGGGAAAAAAATTTTAATTTCCAAGAAAGGAAGGCAAGGATTTATAAATGTTGTTACTTTAAATATAGGGTGGAAAAAGGGTAGGTCAGCTTAACAGGAAACCTATAAGGATGCCTATAAAAATCTGTAATTAGCACAGTACATCTTCATTTAATCCATACTCAAAATAAATGAATATCTTCTGTGTTCTGACACAGTTGCTGGATTTCATATAAATCATACCTGTGCAGAGATCACAACTAATGGCTGTACTGATTGACTGTACAATATCTGCTCAGCTACTGCCAAAGATGCTGCACTGAACTGCTCATCAAGAAATAGCTCCAACAGAAAAACCCCTCCTAATGTCGCAACTTGTCGTCTTTACATATTTGTTTGAGGCAATCGGATTCCTTAATTAGGACCTAAAAAGAAAAAAAAAAAAAAAGCACATGAAAGATTCCTGCTTTGCTTTGATACATGCCATTCAGTCACTGACCATGGGATTATGCAGCAGTGATAAGGTAATTAACAAACGATGATAGTGTAATTAAGCAACATCTGAGAAGAAAGGCTGTTGGAGTGGTGCGTTGGTGTGGGTGCACATGAAAGCCTGTGGCACTGCTTTAAAAGGCTGATTGGCTGTGCAGAACATTTGGTTTAGCACGCTTTTCTCCACCAAGGTATCGACAACGGCTGAAAAGAAAGGCTCGGCGTGCCGGTGAGAATTAGTTGACAGCACCAAATTAAATCATTGTGATGGGAATAAAATGCCTTCTTTTTTTTTTTTTTTAAACACAATTCAGTTGTGTAAAATGGACGGAGATCATATCCGGGGAACACAGAGGGGGTAACTGATAGCTCCATTGTTCAAGAGCCAAATAGTGTTTCTCCATATCGGCGCACGGTCTCAACAGATTTCATTGAATAAATGAAACTTGCATGAATTCACTTTACCTTGCTTTGCTTTATTGAGAATGCATCTTTGTGAGGTTCATCGTCAGGCCTTGCAGAGTGCACTCCCCCTGCTTCCCGCTCCCCCCTCTCCCTCTGTGTGCACTGAACCAGCACAAATTCAGTTTTATTGTATTTGTTTGTTTATTTACTCTTATCTCTTTTCCATTTCAGAAGCTTCCTATCAGAGACCTGCAAACCTTAGAAGCCGAGTGGCAGGGGAATCATGGGTTTACATTTGTGCGCGTGCCTGTGTGTGAGTGCGTCAGTGTGTGCGTGTGTGTTTCAGGGGATTGGTATAAAATTAAAATACAAATAGAAAGGAAACATTGGAATCATCAGTTTTGTTATCACCAGCTATACAGTTTTTAGCTCCCACTGTTAGCACACTCCTCTAGGGTGATGAAACAGAAAACGCTGAAATGCACTCACTCAATGACTCATAATATCTTTTAAGTAATACTATAAACACTTGGCAGGATGGCTGCAATGGGTGTGAAGCTCATTTTAGGCATTAGATTAGAAAAACATTATTGCATCCAACAATAAAGTGCTCAGCCTCTAAAGAGAGCATTCGCACAGTTGTCGGGCACGTTGAATTCGGAGCCAGGTCTGTAGGAATTTCCAGGGATAACATCTGATTCTACAGCCCTCCACCTTAACTGATCAGCCTTGAATCCTGAGGAATTGCTTAGATATTGGTTTGCTAAGCATCTTTCCGTAACCTCCCATACTTTATCTGCCATTTGTGGATTCTGTAGAAACTTGAGATTTTTTTTTAATGTTGGCACTGGACACTGTTTTTGTTTTATATATTCCAAAATTGACGTTCTTGTGAAGCGGCGAGATGATGATCTTTACGCGACTTTGGAGTGATTTTAGTTGTCTCAACATGAAGGTGTATATCTCTCTGATGTTACTACTTGAGTTGTTCTAACCTCAGTGGGGTTCACTGTCTGTGGAATGAATAGAAATGAAAAGACAATTTCATTGCAATCCACCCAGCAATGGTTGGGATACTATAGTCTGGGCGAGTACTTGGGGAAGGAACACTGGGAAGAAAACAAGATTTAGTTAATTTCTAAAAAGAAATGTTTCAGAAAACTCACAATACGAGTTATTTGATCATCATCAATTTTGGAGCCTTTGATGAGAAAACCATGATTTTGATATTGTTAAAATGTCCTGTTAATGATAGCTAGTGCTTGGCTACTCCTATGTTAAAACTTAGCATTGTGCAGCATATTGTAGACTAGGCAGGTAAGCTTGGAATAGTACTTTTCTCTTCAACATCATTCAGCTCCACCCCTGCAGTTTGCCAGGATTTATTTCCTTAGTTTTCGACATAGAAGACCCAGTTGTCAGAATTGTTTTGATTGCAGAACAAAAGTATAAATCCTCAACTATGGTCATGATGTTGGTTGTACATTAAAAAGAAAAAAAGAATCAAATGAACATTTGAACAAGGTCATAAACATGATTTTCATCAGAAATCATCTCTAACTTTGGAACAAGCATAAGTTTGTGCAGGTATAAATTGAACACCAAAGGAAATCACAATATGTGTTTAAAAGGTGTCAAATCTCTGTCTTCTTTTCACCAGTCACTTTTGTTCTCCACACAGACTTGATTTTATTTAAGCATTAAGTCCCATCGATCACTGCCTCATTACCACCACTGCCATTTTCCCCGACAGTCAGTCCAAGGACTTATGTCTGTGCGTGTGTGTGAGAGTCTCTGGTCCACTCAGGAGGGGAGAGTGAACGATCTCGCCAGGATCTGAACCGCCGCTTTGATCTCCCAAAGCCAAACAGAGCAAGAGAGACGCTCACCCCTCACAGAGAGGATTAAATATCCCTGAGTCGGGACATCACAGCTCCCTCTCACCCCTCCCAATCCTCCCCCTCAATCCCTCGTTCCTGTGCTCCCTTCCTCCTCCCGTCTACCCTGGTTATCAGTGAGTTTCCCGAGGGGCCGCAGGGTAAGGAGAGCGAGCAGAGCGAGGAAGAGGAGGGGAGAAAAGAAAGTAAAGGCGAGACTGTGCAGTTTTAAAAACCAAGAGGACATCTGGGTCCAGGACTTTGAGTGTTTCACCCACACAAGTCAAAGTCTGGATAGGTCAGAGCTCTGCCTCCAGGCTCTTTGTTTGTGTGTGTATTAGGTTGTCAGAAAGAAGAGGATTTATTTAGGAGTGCAGTGGAATCGGTGGAGGGCATGGAGGGATGTTGAAACAGTCAGATGAGAGTGCAGGAGGTCTGAGCTGTTGTGCTAACCCCTGTACATTTAGAAGTGCCCTGTGTGACTTCTGCCAAACTAGATGAGATTTTTTCAGATTAAAAAAAAAAAAAAAACGAGAACTGGTATAGAGTGCTTATGCTTTCATCAGTGCATAATCACCTCGAACAAAAATGGATGTATTTACTTTGATTTACAATGAACCATTTATATCTAGAGAGGCAACAAGTCTTATTTTAAAGTGGAGAACCCAAAAAACACAATAGAGAAGAGAGAGATGTTTAGTTGATATCAATAAAGTATACACACACCACACCTAAAAGTAACACAAATATGCAAGTTTTTTAAATGCAGGGGAGTCAGTTAAAAATTGTCTTCTTTCCCATTTCCTGGTGACAACTTAACATCACACAGCACATAAGGTAGTGAGCCCAAAAATTCACTCTGTGAACTAAAAGACTGATTGAAACCTGTGGGAACAGTGTAAAGACGTGCAAAAAATATGGTTTTGATTTTATTTCGTTCCTGTGAACTTTGTCAAGCATTTATTAGCGATGTAATCATGGAATCACTAAACTCTCGATGCGATTTGCTTCACAAAATTTGTTATTCACAGTGATTTGAATATGAATGATTTTTAGCAAGTTAAAGATTTGAGTCAAATAATACGTAAAAAACGTATCATTTTTAATACAACAAGGACAAAATACTACAATTTCTCTTATCATTTTTTTATCTTTATTAAATTTATGTAGGAATTAGGAAGGTAACAAAACTGCAAAACAATGCACATTTTCCTAGTTTGTAAATCATAAAATTAACAATATCTTCTGTCTCAACGTAAGCAGAGCAAAATAATGCCGCACATTTCTTTGTGAAACTGAATATCTTTCATGTCTAATAGAAATAAATAACAAAACTTAATGGAAATTTTAAAACAAATCCAAACTCAAATAGAACAAACACATTAATTCTTTTGACTTCAAATAAACTAACTAAGGCTGCCATGAATGCACTTATTCACCTTGTGATCTCCATGGCTCTCCTACTCTTTTCTGTGAGTGGGGGTGCAAATCTGGTCATCAGTGTGGTTTTGACCTTTAATTAGCGTTTGCCGCTCACATGGAACTCACCAAAGCTTCTCGCTGTGGTGTCTGTTAACATGCTGCAACATGCTCGTTGTGCTAAGGTCAAAACCTTCTTGCACTCTGTGCGTCATTCATCACTCCACCTCTTTCATTTTTTCTGTTTGGGAAGCCGCCCTGCCTCAGACTTGAACGACAAAAGGGCACCCGCAAGTGGTACACGTAGGCAAACTGTGGCGATGTTTCTACTCTAATTCCTGGCTGTTGCACACATGTAACACACATGCATAGCCCCCCCCCCTGCTGGTAAAATGTCAATCCATTCATTTAAATCTGAATTGAATGGATGAATGACATTAATATCTGGAATTTTATTTGAATCGCAATGAAATGTTACATCCCTTGTCTTTCAAAATGCCACCTAAGCTAGTCTGAATTTGATATTTCTGTTTAATGAGAAGAATAAGTGGAACAGTATCATTTATTTTGTTGAAATTTTGTGAGTCTAATGGGCCATTTAATAGAAGAAAAATGAAAAGCTACATTCTCATTTGACCAACAGGCCAATATCGGCAAGTAAGAGTAGTCGAAATTGACACAGATAGGCAAGAAGAGAGGATTTCCTTAAAGAAGTGAAGTGGTCGCACTCATCTTTATTTATTTCAGCAAGGGCCATTTGTTTATTTATTTTTTCAATGAGTTAGATCAGAAGCAAATCTGATTATATGTTTATTTTTACCGCACGAGGGCTCCTGTGCAATATTGGGGTACCATGGACTGATGCCATAGTTTGTCTGTTTTTTTTTCAGCCTATCTGTGATATTACCGGTGTATTTGAGTGTCTTATGTGTTTATCCTGCTATCCTACTCATACTGTCATGCCAAACATGTTTTACTCACTGGACTCACTTTCCCTTTGGGGAGGATAAAGTATCTACCTAACTACTGTAATGTTCAAACAATTTTTTTTTTATTAACATGACTGTGCAAATGTGGAGGATAACAGAAGGAGTTGGTTGACATTCAGTGTAAATTCAGTGTACAGTGTGGATGTTAATGCGGAAGACTGATGTGGTTAATAGAAACCAAAATTGACTGTTGGTGCCACAGCTTGATAAAACAAATCAGATCCAAAATGATTTCATTTTTTAAATGTTGATTCAGTTTTGAAGGGTAGTGACAAAATATGACACCCAAGTAATCCCCTAGAAAATGGTTTGTGTGTTGCGTTGTTCAATATTCAGGAGTGGAAAGTGACACATAGTGTAAGTTGGCTCATACGTGAACTGTCTTCATTTTTTGTTTTGTTTGTTTCTAACTTCCAAAAATGAAAAACAGTAAACACAGTAGCAACACAGTAACATGTAACCCATAATCACTGCACTCACTGCTTATTTTTGCAGGCTCACAGGAAGCCTGTCCCAGCTGACACTGGACTCAAGGCGAGGTGCACCGGGGTCTCTCATGGATAACAGACCACAAGTAGAAGCAAACAACTATTTACGCTCAGATTCACACCTACGGGCAAGTTCAAATAACCAGTTAACGTAACATATATGTCTTTGGACTGTGGGAGAAAGTCAGAGCCCCTGGAGGGAACCTATGCAGACAGGAACAGAACATAAAAAACACAGAAAGGCCATGTTCTAGCTGGGAACTGAACCCAGTCAAAACTTTAGTGGCTATGGCAATAAGAGCATTGTCCAGATTTGGGACTGTGTATCAGTGTGGCAGTAATAGTTTAATTTATCAGATAGTCATGGATTACCTTAACTACTGGGCCAAAACACCACTGCTGCACACCTTTGGCATCCAAAATGGTTGTCCAAGAGAGAAAGACAAAACTTGTGTCATGAGAGTGTGTGTATGTACACATTCAAACATATGTCTGTGTGTGTGTTTCTAGACTATTACCTCCAGTGGAACAGAAGCGGAGGTCGGCGCTTTCTAACAGGGGTTAATACAATCACCATTACTGCTTCCTGTTGCTGTGTCGGGGCAGAGAAGGCTGGGTGTGGAGGATGAGGAGTGGGGGTCGTGGAGGAGGATGAGAAAGCCGGCGAGGGCAGACAGAGAAAGGCAACTCTTGACATGACAGTGACAAATTGCCTTGTATTTATTCAAATTATGTAATGTGATCTCTTGGCTGTGTTGTAATGCGTGTTTTCAGTGATTGACCCTGCTGATGAGTTAACAATAACAAGCTCCTGACGAGGAAAAGGCAAGGGGAGACGCAGACAGTGAAGTTAGTGGCTGACTGACGAGGGCGATATTCAAACAGGTGATATAAAACTGATAAAGTTACTAACACTTGTGAAAGACAACATCCATCTGTTTTTGGCTAATGCATTTTTGATATTATGTTTAGATTGTTTAGACACCACAGCGCATGAAAGAAGTTCAACTCAATTCAACTTTATTAGACTCAAAAAAAAAAACAGAAACTGATTGACTTGGTGATATAACCTAAGCAGTGTTAGGGAGGTCCAATATATGTTACTCACTGACATAAAGCAGATGTTGTACTGATTAAAAGATGTAGTGTAAATAGATAATATTGGAAAATGTGTTACTGAAAGGGAGTTGATAATGACGCACCACTTTGATCAGGGTCGGCGTCAGAACTCATATGATGAAACACAATCAACATTCCCCATATAAGTATAAGCTTAGTTGCTGTACATAATTAAATTCCTGCAGTCCAGCCATTGATTAAACCCTTAAAAACGTATGCCTGTTTCACTGAATTACATATTTAATTTTTCATATTTTGTATCAGAATGACAAGTTTCCTTACACCCAAAAGTCATCATGATTGGTTCATTAGGTGTTTCTATGTCTAAGATCTGTCATCAGAGGATTTCATAACAAAAGTGGAAATCCTCAGTCATGACGATTACTAATATATGTCGGTCATGAGGCGTTTTGCAGTACATAAGAAACACAAGTAACAAGGTCAAAAATACGATTTTCAGTTTTGTTACTTTATTGCCTGCAACTTTTCTTAACTCTACTAATTAATATCTCACCTTCTGAGATTTATTTATTATGTAAGGCTGTGATTGTCAGTTAATCGCACGCATAGGATTTTTGCAGAGGCAGAAGGAAATGAGAGGGATGTCCATGTAACAAACCGGTGCTTGAGCAACCAGGTCCAAGAAGTGTACATGCTTGAGCACGGTACAGAACACTCACACTACTCAAACAAACTGAAAGATGTTGGACAAGGGTCCATAGGCACAATACATGACCTTGTGTGAGTGTGCCGCTAGTGTTAGCTGCTATACCAAAGCTAACACTAGCACATTGTGTTGCGTAATATTTATGGAATTTTTACACCCGTGAGGTTGCTGGTGTTACCTCCTTTACACGTGACTGCCCTCTGTCACAAATTACATTAAGCTGCACCATTGCTATATTTAAAAAGTGAGCCCACACTTCTTTTCTTTGCGTGCGTTTCTTCTTCTCCACCATCTGGTTCTCAAATACTGTTAGAGTGAGGAGAGCAGCAACAGTGACACTATACTGATGCCAGCTGCTTCATCACTATTATGAGATGGCTGCAAACTATGTTAAATTGAAACGACGTAACAGAATTTAGGTCAGAAATACTGACAGCACCACCATTTGCCAAAGAGCTTAGCAGTATCGAATGAATTGTTTACCGGTTCCAATTAATACTGGTTTTTGATACCCATCCCTAAGAGTGACCAGGTCTTGGCTAACATTAATCCTTTGAAAACCAGTATGTTTAAGAGAAGAGAGTTCCTTGCAGGGAACACATGCCCAGTGTATATCAAGTGTTTCTACATAACAAAAAACCTGATGGGACACACCACTTTTCCAAATTCAAAATCGACAGATGAACTACACAGCTAAGGGTGTTCTCTCTGCCATTGGGATTACTGATACAGACACCTGCAGAGATCCAGGAAGTCGACACACACTGACACAGATCCAACACACTGCGGGATATATCATGGCTGAGCTTTGTGCAAAGATCTAGAGACCTGCTTGGGCATGGAAAGAGATCTAGATCAAGTATGAATAGTAGAAAGTATAGCAGAAAGATGAATTGACCTTCTTTGCAATTTAACAGACGTCTCTTTTTGTAATGATGGTCTATGAAATGTTTTGTGGTCCAGGGGATAATTTTTAGCCGCAATAGTGCAACATAGGTCAATGTTATTATTTCCCATATTCTTTATTCTTTAGAGTTAAAGATTCTCTACCTTCCCTGCTTGCGAAGTGCCATTACATAGCTGTATTTGCAAACCTTTACAAAGATAGATTACATTGCCAATCTATACTGCTGTTCAGTTTTTGAGGGATTATCCACTTTACTTGACCTATTTGACCTGTTAATCAACCCTAAGGGCTGGGACATAAAGTGAAGTCAAGAACTAGCCAGGACGGAGAGACCCTGTGTTGTGTTGCTTCCTAACAAACATTTTGCACTGGAACACACTGCAGACATCAGCATACTGCTGACCAATACATATGTTCTTTGCCTGTGCAATAAGGGAAACTGGAAGACGCATTATACTCTCTTTTGCTTGATATGGCTGAACCTATACATAAGCCCATGTTGTATACTCAAGGTAGTTTGAAGAACACAAAGGACTTTATTCAAGAACTAGTTGTGGGCCTGCTAGCTTTGCCTAATTGACACTTAATTTCTTTTTATTAACTGGAAGTTACCTGACACCTTTAGGTTATGTAGAGTGTCTCCTAGGTTAACAAAATATTTCCTCCCTTTTCCTCCACATCCTCTTCTCTGTCCTCTCTTTTTCCTCTCCTCGCTCCTCTTGGTTCTTATCAGTGCTCCAGGGACTAACTGACATTCACGCATGCTAACGACACCACAGGATACAAGGCGCTTCACTCTCCCCTCTCACCCCTGTCTCAATATCTGTTTCTCCCTCTCTCATTCTTGCTACTTTTTCCTCTTGTTCTCGCTTCGTGGACAATTACACAGAGGGAGAAGTCCCAGTTGGCTCGCGGTGGTAATCAAACATCTTTTTCATGTCCATTTAACACTGGGATTAATTTCCTACAAGGTTAATTAAAGAGGCCCATCAGACAGAACTGATTATTGCAAAGGTTACTGTAGCACTGCTTCTCACTGTTTCCCTGCCTGCATCTGCACACACACAAGCTTATGAGTGCACATGCACTTCGACACTTAAACGCACTGACATTTTTGTACAATCATGCGCACCCAGGAGGTTAAAATGGAAATGTCTTCAGTTGGTGACTTTTTTCAAACAAGGGGTGCACACACAGAGCGTCACTAAGCAGCCAAGATGTGTCCATCTCAGCTGTATATCTCAATGTGTTTAATTTGACCTGATAAAATGTGCAGCTCCAACCTTTTGCATTTTGGACGCTGCATTGTGACGTTATGGTTTTAGTACAGCCCTAATAATCCCTATCAGGTCAGCATTTGTATATCACATACATTGATGTTTGCTTGATTTTTTCTTTCTTTTTTAGTTTATCTATATAACATGGATATTTAGAGAATATTTGCACCTGGTCTTCTAATAAACAAATGACACAATTACTCAAAATTCTATTGATGTCGTTAATGTAAATTTAAATGACTCTTCAGCGACACAATGTATTGCGTGATGATGGCTTGGGACACAGATGCTGTGCAGTCGTTGAGTTCTCTTAGAGCCACAGCCACAGTCTCTGTGCCAGTGGGAGGAGAGAAATGACTTTTTTGTTTTTAGGGGGATTAAAAAGTGTATCTTCGCTCTCACTTAACAACCAGTCTACAGCAGAGAGTCATAGATGTGCCCACTGTCAGGTATTAATGCACCATGATGGTGACTGCTGACTAGAAATACTTTTGAAAAGGAGAAAGGCAATCAAAGGCTCTGCCTGTCAAGTGGTGACTTCAGACAGTGTGTGAACTAACTGAATTTTTAAATGAAAATGAGGAGACAAGGCACTGTTTCTGATCTAGAAATGTTTGAAAAATAAATGCCACATAACGATTCGTGAGCATTGAGCATGCATGTACTGGTGCATTTATAGTCATCAATCCAGTGCATTTATAGTCATCAACGGCCATAATATATCGTCCATGTTGAATGAACAAGTATCAAGGCTCATGGCAATCATACATCATTGTTTAAAAATGTCTAGGTTTCTGCCATTATACTACTTCATGTAGGGCTTCCTGTTAATGTACTACGCTAAAATGATGTAGTAAATTGTACATTTTTTAGAATTGTGATTTGTGATATTATGCTTTCAAAAAAAAAAGAAAGACTTGACAAGTGTTGTCCCTTTTTTTAAATGTATTAACTTAGTTTAACTAAGTTTAACTTAGGAAGTTTCTGCACCCAACTGAAAAATTATCCACAGCATTAGTTTATTTATATATTCATTTTTACAACTGCAAGGTAACTGTTTCCCCCAATTTTCACGCAAGGATTTTGTACTGTAAAGGCAAAAAAGTTGTTTGCACTAACCTAATGTTTATTACATAGGCATGACAACGCCAGTCGTATGTAACTCATAGCAAAAAAGGTAAATAAATGTATTCCCAGGATCAAACTTTTATTGAATGTCATTCCAAAATTACACATTTGTCTCTGAAGGGTGGTACATTTTACAACAATTTCCAGAAATGCGCACAATTAACAAAAAAGAGAGAGAAACACAAGGAGGACTAGAAGGGTTTCTCGCTTACCTTTCTAAAATAAGACAAATTAAAACTGATAAGTTGGTACAAGGAAACTGCTGGTTTTCTACAACACATTTTGATACAGTGCTCATATTCAGGCCCCATGTTTCCATGCACCTCCCCATGTGACTCTAGACCTGTGAATCATGTTACCCCCGGAGAACGAGCTGTGACTGGTCATGTCCACTTCTCAGCAATCAGAGAACAAAGGTCACCATGACAGGTATAAGTAGGCAGAGAAAACATTCCTATTCAACCAGTTCCCATAACAGCAGACTGGGGTCACAGTCCATAAAACACCACACGCACACACAGTCTCAATTAGCAGAGCAGCAGCCATTCCTCTAAATGACAGCCTATTTCTGTTTATGTTGCAGAGTGAGTAAGGGGCCTGGGCCCTCAGGTCACGCACTCATACACACACACACACGAACACACACACACACACGCACAAAGGTTCATTTGCATGCTAATTGGAGGTGAGGACAGTTTGGTGTGGAGGTGGTGCAGAGCAGCCCCAGTGTAATAATCACAGGACCAGCTGACTTCCCAACCTGGTCTTTCAGCCCCTCGCGCCTCCTCTCCCCTCCATCACACCTCCACCTCCTCCCAGCCAGCCTGCCCACTGAAACAGGCCTCTATGACAGGAGTGAGGGAGTGTCAGTACACAAGGAATGCTGTGTTCAGACTAAACATTGGACTTTTCTTTGGGTCTAAACTCCACACAACACAACATTTTATGTATCAATTTTCTGTAAAAAAAAAAAAAGTGTATTCATTTTTAATCACTTATGTTTACTAGTGTAAATAAGAATTACTCTTTTGCCAAACTTTTGAACTTACCTTTTATTTTTTTCATTTCATTTTTGAAGTTAATATAAGTTTGTGTCATTAGAGTTTTGTTTTTTTTACTTACTTATGTAGCGAGGATACAAGTTATTTAAAATTATTTTCTTTTTTCTATCTAAGAATATATTATATTATATCATGTAAATAAGATGGTAATGAAATCCATCAAATTCAGCTACATAATGCATTATCTTTTGTTGTTTGTCTCTACTTTTGACAGTTTTGCCAGCTCTTGCAGCTACGCTGATGTTTCGCTTTTGCCTTTCACATTTCTTATTCTGAGGTTTAAGTTACTTTGATTAGGTTTACGCGCATTAGAGCGATGACGTTTTTTGTTTTGGCTACAAAAAACACGTGGTTCGTTTCAGGAAATGACTGTTGATGCTTGGTGTCTTGTTTTTTGGATGAACATTTTTGACACCCTCCAGTTGCCCCTGACCTCTAATCCACTTGACGCTTCCTTGCGGTGGATTTTGACATAAATCGTCTTGTGATGCACCTGGACACATCATCGCTGATGTAACCTGGAGTCATCAGGTTTTTGGACCTTTTACCAATCAGATACCCTCACGAGGCAGCCACCTCAATGCAAGTTCTGCATCAGGGCCTTAATCAAGAATTTCACTTGTAGGAAGGAAGAAGAAAGAAAGGAAGTGTGTTGTGCTACGTCATCTGTTGAAGCCATGAGAAACTAATCTTTACATCCATTCTGCAGTATAAATCCGTGTGCTTTTCAACAAAATGCCCAAAACTGTAACCTCTCTGTCCAAACAAAGACCATTGTTGGGCAAGTTGAAATATATTACACATTACTTGTATAATATGTTACTTTACAATATTACTCTCTGTGTAGAGTCATGATTTGCACTACTTTTGCGTTACTTTTACTGAAATAAATGCCAAAGTACCAACATCGGGGCATCAGTAAACGAGAGAGGGTCATGTAATAAGGGGGGAATGAAAGAACAAAAGCACATGTTTATTTCAGTTCATTACAAATCCAGCGGAGAAGGATGTCTGTCGTGTCAGTAGTTACTTCGGAAACAATTACAATCGGCATGACAGGTCCACAGAAATCCAACCACGGCCGCTTGAGTTTGCTCGCGCACACATCCTCTCTTCTGCTAGCTATAGCAACAAAGTGTCTGTTGATTAGGTTAGTGTTAGTGTGAGCCCTCTTCAACACTGGCACGCAAATGATGCCCCCTCTCTGTTTGCAGTATGACAGTGACAACACAGAAACAATGATCTGTCATACACAGATAATACAACAAACAGCAACAACACGACGTGCCGTTATGCCACACACATAACGCAAAGGGGTTAGGAGGTGGCTGCAGGTGCCGTGTGTGTGATTGACATATTCCTCAGGCTTTCCCCGTTGTTACGACATTAGCAAGCTGCTGCTCCAACATGTTTCCCATTCGGCCACATTTTCACCACACTCGCAAAAGCACCGCTTGAGGCTCCTGCCAAATTTGCCTACGTTGATGCGTGGGCCCTGGTAGTGAGTTACATGACAACATAAATGTAACAATTCTACCAAAATCCAGTTCGTAACACGCTATACTACTTTGTTAGTGCTGCAAGTAAAATATTACCGTAACATGTTACGCCCAACACTGGATAAGACACAAGGCATCAACTCACATTGATGCACTTGCATCAACATCAACTCACAAGTTGGGGACGACAATCTGCTGCGCCACTCAAAGACAAGTTAACAAAACACATGCTATACATTTTAATGTAAAATTTGTATGTGTTTCAAATACTCACTCTCTTTCTAATCTCTATTTTGGTCTCTACTATCTTAATAAGTCTATGTAGATGCTAAATTCTTTGCTGTCTCCTACAGCTAGTTTTTAATCCTGTCTGCTGTTTGGTGCTTGAGGAACGCTATAATGTCTGCCATAGTCAATGAAAACAAATGTTAACACGATTGCACACGTAGCTTTAACTGGTATGAGATGCTCCAAATCTTCCATTTTCATGACACTGCCATTGTGCCTAGGCATCTAACGGATAAGGAGCTGATATGTGAATGTGTGGAAAGCTCCAGCGTTAGGATGGCAGAGAGATACATTGAGAGAAAGAGAGAGAGAGAGGGAGAGAGGGAGAAGAGCCAATGGAGCAGCCAAAAGTAACCTGCTGTTACTGTAACAAGGGACCCTGATAACACAGTAATAACAGGCTAATCGTATTTGGGTTCAGAAACCACAACATGCTAATTCAATTAGCTTAATAAGCCCCTGTAGATAAAGGGCTTGTTTCGGCTGTCGTGATTGGCTCAAGGTCCCAGAGAGGTGGTCCTCTGGGGCAATACGTCACAGATTCCACGGCCACCGGTAGAGGGGGATCTCCTTGCATGACAGTCTACTGTCCACTGTGTGTTTCCATACATTTCTCTCTATGTATGCAGCTTCTTTTAAACCTATATGCTACATAATGCATGTTTGGTGAGAGTTGTTGTGATCCAGGCCTTGTTGTTTTTGTTTGACTCTTAAATTTTCTCTGATATAAGACTGACGCGCACAGACTCTCCCGGAAGCAAATCCCTTTCCTATAAACTGTCCATCCTCTTAAAGTTTCAACGAAATGGAAAAAGTTGCCCATCCCTTGGAACTTTCTTTATTGTTAGTCTCCATTAAAATGAAGAAGAAAAAACCCCCACAATGCCAAACAAAAAACATTCTTAGTCTATTGTCCTGGTGCTGTGTCTCAGTTCTCTCTGAGCGTCTGTCTCGGCGCTGGGCTCTTTGTGTGAAGATGCACACAGAGGCACGGCCGTATTGTTTCAGCGGCTGAGGAGGCGAATGGAACTGTTACAGTAGAGAGAATTGGCAGCTGAGCCCAGCGAGGAGATTCTCCACACAATATTAGGGAGAGGGATCACAACACTCCACCGCCGCGCAAGCCCCACACACACCCTCGCACACTCACACACCCCAAAACTAGACTCACAGTCCCATCTCCCCCCCCACCCCTGTGAAATCTGCATTCTCTCTTAACCCTTTGTGTCTCAGCAGACGAGCTAATCTGTTTATGGTTGTTTGTGAGGGCGCCTTTTGTTTGCACAAGGCACATATGTGTTTGCGCATATGCACAAACATTAGTCTGCAGGCCACGAGCCAGCTGACACCAGCAGAATGTAACTTCAATCCCCTCACACTCTCTCCAAAACACACGTACACGCACATACACAGCCTTCCTCCCATGTTCCCCAGATGTATGTGTGTGTATGCCTGCGCGTGCAACATGCGACAACATGCACTATCCAGCTATAGAAAGTGGGGGGATGGTGCACCCGATCATGGGTACGTAAGGCAGATAAGAGAGGAGGCACTGTCAAGTGAACAGAGGCAGTGCCGGTAGACAGAGGATGGTGTCTGGAGGCAGAGAACTGCTGTAAACAACACAGCTCATATTCAAAGAAGGATTTGTTCGGAAGGGGGGTGGGGGCTTGGTACAGCTGGATCTGTGCTGTACACATCAGCAAAAATAGATAAATAAATAAATAAATAAATAAAAACGAAAATAAAAACACACTCACACACTCCCCCTCTGACTGGGCCCGCTTCTCCCCTCACACCAGCTCGATCCGCTTCATCAAACGTCACAGCAATTTGAGAGATTAGACAGCGCGGATTAGACACCATAAGGCTGCCTCTTTTTGAAGAATCGGATGCCTTTGTGCTCCATTCTTTCCACCTCTTTCATTTCATAAGATGATATTATATCAAGTGGTGGTAAGACTCTCACGTTCACAATAAGAGTGTCTCAGTGGATTCACTGACTGTAGCATACGAGCGAGCAATTATGTAAGAAGTAAACACTTCTCGCTGGATGCTTATTCCACCTTGCACTGGCATCCATGTTTATTGCTTGGCCTTGCTAGATTTCCCTGCCTCTACTTCTGCTCTGATTAATGCGATACGCACACACACCGACATAAAGGCACGTGCTCTCAACACCAGCTCCCCTCTCACCAACTTAGCAGTACTATTAGTAATGATTGAACCCTATCCAGTGGATGTAATATATTAGCAGGGAGATTATTCTGACGTTAAAACATGTTCCCTGTGCTGACAGCATCATCAATCACCCTCACGCTGCCTGTAGACGATTCACACACCGGACATAATTGCTTCAGCATGGGGCTGGGGAGAAGGTGGGGAGTGGGAGGAGAGGGGTGAGGAGAAAGAGAGTGTGTGTATTTATTTGCATGTGGAGACACACAGGTAAGTGCAGAACTGA
Organism: Mola mola; assembly: GCA_001698575.1. Classification (NCBI taxonomy): domain Eukaryota; kingdom Metazoa; phylum Chordata; class Actinopteri; order Tetraodontiformes; family Molidae; genus Mola; species Mola mola. The sequence continues at coordinate 6,771,142 of KV751330.1, read as the reverse complement.
GAGAATAGGACGTTGCTTGGCCGAAACATGGCATTCGATGATCCAGATTAGCCTGAAATGAGCTGTAATCCGAATCGCTGCTCATTAGAAATGGCTCCGATGATTATTTTCCGATCACTTCTGTAAATGAGATTATGAAATTAATTGAAGCCTCTTTTTTTCTGCCTCTTTTGTAAACAGCTCTGGACAGACCGCTCTACTTGAATTAATGTAGCGAACCATTATGCAATTCATTATTTCATGTTTTTGTTATGAGTTTTTTTGGCCACTTGGAGGCAGCGCAGTAAGATCCGGAACCAAGACTGCCATATATTAATTTTATAAAATTAATTTTTCATCAAGGACAGCTCCTGACTGAAATATTCAGTTACTTAAATGTTAACTGTTCAACTATGTTCACAGGTATTTATTTACTTATGTAAAATAGCTGCCTGTTGCTGCTGAAACAATGCTGATGAGAGCTCGCGGATTTGAATTGAAATTGTGCAACTACAAAAAAGCAAGTCGTAAACTATTATTTTTTTCAAGTAACTATAACTATACCCATTTAATGACTTCACAGTGGAATGACTGGTACAATATTTGCCTTGAAATATTATTATTTTAACTTTATTTAACAGTTTCTATAATCAGCTGCTGCTTTTAGATGACTTTAATAGTGACTTTAAGTGGACATAAATCTTTTGCCTTTCTCTGGCAATACTTTTTCTGTTCCTAAACCCGGTATTTGCATGCTGCTCACAAATAGGTGAATGTGCAAAAAAAAAAAAAAAAGAAAGAAAAATCACTAGGGTTTACGAAGCCCATCTTTGTATTTGTGTTATCTGATATAATCCAAGCTTTTCTAGGCTGCTTCTTCCCCTCCTATAGCTGCACCCTCGCTCTCTGTCTCTCTCTCTGTAATGTGATCCAGTGATTAGTATTCTGCTCAGGCGTTAGGATGGAAAGCAGAGTGGCTGCCGAGAGGTGTCCTGAATCACATCACTCAATTTCCACTAAGTGTGTGCGTTTGTGTGTTTGGGTGTTTCAAAGAGTGAGACAGAGAGAGAGAGTGAACCAAATCAATCTTATATCACCGACCGGCCACTAAGTGTTGCGTGTGTAAGCGTCACTCTGCATTGTTTAAACACACATTTAGCATCTAACTGAGCTGCTGAACTGCCATTTGTCAGCTGCCCCCTGCGTGGTGTGTGTGTGTGTGTGTGTGTGTGTGTGTGTGTGTGTGTGTATGTGTGTGTGTCCGCACACATGCCAAGGTCAACTGCACCTCATCTCTCCTGGCTGGTAAATGACAGTCGCTTCACATGCTGAATGTAGTGGGGGTTCTCCACAGAACAACATCCAATCTATCACATTTGTTTTGCTCATTAAAAACATACAATCAGGTTTTGTTTGATACACATCTGTAATATCTCATGTAAGCTACAAATGCCTTATATCTGCATACGCACAGCACACTAATAGGTCAACTGGACAGGCCGAATTTACTGTACCTGTAAACATAAACAATCTGGTATTGTGTTAAGTTTACACCTTAATTCTGTTGTTTTATAATCATTGTTATTGTGCTATAAAGTATAGAAATCATAAATGAAATGTTTTAAACAACCTTAAAACAACAGTGTGAAATGCTGGACTTGGCAAACCTCCTGACAGGCCAACAAGGCATAAATTAAGCCTTCCATCTGACTTCCCTGCCTGGTTATTTTTCAACGGCTGAGAATTCTCAGCGCATAAACTGTTCCATGGCCACACCCAGTTTATGTGTGCATTCAGTTCAGTCCATGGCCACACTGTGTACCACTGGGAAACAATATTATTATTGAAGAATTGGAGTAGGACAAGAATTGAATTTTGTTATTAAGTTTTTATTATGAAATACATAATTTTCACGAAAAACAGGATGTGGAAATTGCATTATAACAAAAAAACAAAACAAGTCAAAGTCACAGGCAACCCATTAAAAACTGAATGGTAGCAATGATCAAATTGATTAACGTGGGTTGCTCGACTCAGTAAGTATAATTAAACAGAATATGGTATAATTTCTCTATTCTCTAGCTAGCTAATGTTATCTGTAAATCTGAAGAAGAAAGGTGCAAAACAAGCTGCGGTGTGCAGACTCGTCTCTAGAATACATATTATGTCTTTTTTTGTTTTGTTTTGTTCGGAGAATCATCGAATGTACGCGTACACCATAAGTTTGTTTGAAAAGCTGAAGAGGCAACCATTCAATCATTCATTCATCATTCAGTTCATTGGATGGCTTCAATATTGACCTTGCATTTGAACAAAAAAGATTACAAAGTCTGACTGTTAACCAGCTTTTGATGCATCTTCGATGGCTGTCAGTGTTGAACTTTTGTACTTATTAGATGACTTATTATATGACCTTCCATACGCTGCAACCTTTCCAAATTACTTATTCAAATACATTTTCTCAGCACGGACAAGTAAATGACTCTCATATTAGGGCTCTTAATGCCAGCAATTAATCTACACAACTTAACATGCTATTTATTTTTTTACCATGGTTATCTGGCAGAAATACTAAAGGTGTGTCAAATGTGCATGATCTGATGACTGAGAAGACATCCTCAGAGTGATAACTGATGAGTTTCATTTCATATAAATTGTGCCCACT
>KV751330.1:6733994-6745010 GCA_001698575.1 Mola mola | reverse complement strand
TTGTGTTGTCATTACCACATAGTTTCACCTTTGAACTCTAAACATCTTTTTTCCCATCCGCAGCTTATTTTACCTCTTTTGATACATTGTTAGCATCATAAAGTAACATGAGTCAACCAGTGAAACTTAAGGGAAAATAAATATAGGTTCTGTCCACACATGCTTTTATGTTTCCAAACATAAAGATGGCATAAGATTTTGGTCCGGAGGGACTTCTTTTAAATTCCCTTCAAGCTGAATCATGCCCTTTCTTAAATTAAGACATGGAGCAGTCGTACGATGTCCCTCACTCAATATCATCCTGCCAACACTCTTACACGTAAACCATTACGTCACATTGAAGAAAAAAAGAGAGCAAAAGCAAAGGGGAGAAAACTGACGGAGGAGAAGGAGGGCGGCAGAGTGCAGATGAGGAGCAGTGGGGGGAGGTTGGGGGCACAGTTTACTGAAGCAGCTTTGAATCAGCCAATCACAGTGAAGGAGAACATCAGCTGGTGCGCTTCTTCCCCACGCGAGGAAGAAAGAATGAAAGGCGAGAAGGGCGAGTGCATATGAAAGCTGTAGAAATAAATACAAGTCTGTCTCCCGAGCAGATATGTGACTTTTCTTCTTCAGCGGACTTCTTCTGCTATGCAACCTCGTCCAGTGTGAATGTGCATGTATTTGTTTGCGTGCATACGTTGCATGTGACAAATAAATAGATTAAAAGGGGAGACAGTGGGTCGGACTGGCCAGGACTTCGGTCTGCGTGCGTTCATCTTTTTTTTTTTTTGTGAATGAGAGTCTGACTGAGAGTGAGGTCAAAACTGGAGGGCGAGCAGTGTACGCCTACATGTCTGTTGAGGTGAGTTTCTTCATGCTGCGTCTCTGGGCTAGACTTGATGCTGCCACAGGCTCCAACACGGGCTGACTTGTCTTCTGGCTCAGTGCTGAATAGGTGGCAGCCATGGCTCCCTGGAAAACAAGAAAATCAATAAGACCATCAAATTTGAAGCAATTCTATTACCACTTTGTTGGTGTGGTAGTTGGCTTCCAATATTGCTGCATTCCTTCCCCACCAGTGAGTACAGATCAGAAAGTTTTGTCCTACTAAGATTTCTGAACATCACCATATACCACGATGATGAAGATGAAAAGAGGGTAGACATTTCAGCAAGACAATGATCCCAAACACACAGCCAGGGAAACTCTCAAATGGTTTCAGAGAAAGAAAATAAAGCTGCTAGAATTACCCAGCCAGTCACCGGACTTGCCTGACATGACCAACTGACATGGTCACCTGACCAATCGAAAATCTATGGAAAGAACTGAAGATCAGAGTTCATAGAAGGCTTATATACCTCTTCACGGAACACCTTAACTCAGTAGACAGCAACATCAAGTTCACAAGGGAGGACATGAAAGAGAACAGGCTGCCTTTTCTGGACTGTGCGATACACCTTGAGAAGGACGGAGGGCTCAACATTGAAGTCTACTGGAAACCTACTCACACAGATCAGTACCCGCTGTTCAACTCTCACCACCCTTTGGAACACAAGCTGGAACTTATCAGAACCCTACATCACCGGGCTGAAAATGTTCCCACAGAGACAGAGGGGAAATCTAAGGACCAACCTGTGGATACCCTAACTGGGCGTATGTCAAATCTACTAAACGCTCCAGGAACAACACCCCGACAAAACAGGAAGAGGAGAGGAACAAACACAACGTTGTCATTCCGTATGTGGCAGGGGTGTCAGAGAAATTCAGAAGAATTTTCTGTAAGCATGACATCCCAGTTCACTTCAGACCCTGCAACACTCTGAAACAGAAACTGGTTCACCCCATGGACAAAACTCCCAGACACAAACTCAACAATGTTGTTTATGCAGTCCAGTGCAGTGAGGAGTGCACAGACTTTTATATCGGGGAGACCAAACAACCTCTCCACAAACGCATGGCTCAACACCGGAGAGCCAGCTCCTCCGGCCAGGACTCAGCAGTCCACTTACACTTAAAGGAGAAGGGACACTTCTTTGTGGATGAGGATGTGCATGTGCTGGACAGGGAGGACAGATGGTTTGAGAGAGGAGTAAAGGAGGCCATCTAAGTCAAGCTGGAACAGCCATCACTTAACAGAGGAGGAGACCTCAGACATCAACTCTCTGCCACATACAATGCAGTTTTGGAATCCCTCACCAGGAAACTTAGCCACTGTTCACACCTTGGCTCATGTGATACCAGCGACTCACATGATGACCAGGGGGAGTGATTACCCTTACACATAACTTAATTTTTTTGATTTCTTGGACATTTGTTCTGGTTTCTTTGTATGTATGGATTACTTGGGTTGGTACCAACATCTGGTGAAAATGTCATGTCAATAGCACCTTTAGAAATATATTTACTAAGAAAAATGGTGACGTGTTCAATACTTATTTTACCCGCTGTACATAGAACATGCACTGAGGAATGTTCTGAAGGTCAACCTACTTAGGTTAAAAGGACCATATGTTGTTAAGGTGGCAAGGACAGAACTGAGTCACAGAGCGAAACTCTCAGCACACTGCTGATAGGGGTTCAGATCCTCATCAATGATCACAGGCTTTGGGTGTATCTGTAGGTAAAACAGCAGAGAATCCTGGGCCAGGTCGCTGGCCTCTCTCTGCATGACTGGGTGAAGAGTTCACAAGAGTTCACAAGAGTGCTTCTATACACACTCACTGCTCACAGAGATTAAGAGAAGTCGACTTAAGTGGTTCAAGCGCTTGGTGAGGATGCTGCCCAGAAAACCTTCCTCTGCAGGGGGTCTAATAACAACTCATCCAGAATGGGGAGGAGAAGGCAAGTTGTGCCATGACCTCTTGTCCCTTCAAGCAGAGTCAGTTTCTTTTCTTTTTGTTTATATCATTTTTGTTATATTTTCTTTCACACATTGTCTTTTGAAGAGACATCCTTGTGATTCTTTTGGAAAATGAAAATAGAGTTAGTTCAACATTTCTGAAAAGTGACCAAGGTCCATAAAGGGTCAAAAATGGAACCTGAGAAGTTCTGGATACTTGAAAAGATGAGATGGGAGATGGACATGTGCTCTGTGCTATCTGGTATTAGTTATAGATATGATTAGAAATGCACGAATCACCAACAACCAGGCTCACTTTCAAATGTTGAGAAGCACAGGCACTGCGAGTGCTCGCACCCTCTGCTGCTGTAGATACCTGATGTGGTTTTGTACAAGAAACACTGTAGATAATGTGTGAAAACATGCAACCCACTAACTTTTATTCTGCAACAATGTCTGATCACTGCAACTATCCATGCCAAGGAGCCCCATTTTAGTCTGTGTCATGGTCTATTTGGTCATGAGAAGGATGAACACTTACCTTTACGAGGTGCGGTGCATCATGACGTGTGAGTTGGAAGTGTGGCAACGTGTCTCTGCAGGTGATCCAGGAATGTTTTAGAACCTGCTCTGCTGTGTATCGCTGGTGAGGGTCCACATGGAGCATATGGGACAGCAGGTCCTGGAATGAAGAAGAATATAAAGAAAGAACAGTGTTACCCTATATTATCTGTTTCAAATTTAGCACACACTTAACAGACAGTGTACATGGATGACGTACATCAAAAAAATTATAGTAAAAATGAAAAATGTGCTAAATATGCTTTGAAAGGGACCCAAGATCATCCACAGGTCTTGTCAAATCTTGCTGTGAGCAGTTTCATATGACGTATACCACTAAACCACAAGAGGCTGGTGCTCACGATGGGGAGGAATGCAGACATTAATGACATCCCTAACATATCGGCAAATGAATCATATCGAATCAAATCCTAAAATGTTTCCTTTTGCACAGTTATATGTATATATAAACAACAACAACAATAAAAACAAGGTCAGTGGATTATCTCGAGCAACCATGTCATGATTTCTGGTGACAGACAGCTCTGTTGAAAGTTATATTTTTTGGTGCTTTGAGCCCCACAAGCGCGGTGCCATATAGAGGGCACAGATCTCTACAGCTGATATCTCTTTGTGAAACACAAATATGGAGTTTTCATTTTTGGGTAAATTTTCCCTTTAAAGTTGAACCGGCAATGCGCTGTGCAACGTGACAACATGTTGGTGTTTTTGTACCTTTGAGGAGTCCGATACAGTATCCCAGTTGCCTCCAGTTAGAGAGAACTTTCCAGATCCTATCCGGAGAAGTATCTCTTCTGGTGTGTCGTTTGGACCGTTTGCAAAAGGCGTGTACCTGAAAGGTTGAAAATCAAAGATAAGGAGAGCACATAAAAATATTACAAGCTATATTTCATTACACAGACGCTGCTAAAATATAGTCTCATAAGGTGAACTTGCTTGCTGCTTTGAGGTTATCAAAAACATCATGAATACATCACTCAAAATTGTAACGAGAGGTGGTGATGACATGGATACTATATCAGTTCAATACACAGCTCCTAACTTCACATCAATAATCAAAGCACAAAAAGACAACATTGAAGTATGGTCCCTGGTTTTAGCTTCATCTTTCCCAGACATTTGACTTTCACAAGTCTTCATTCCTATCCAAACGTTAGGCAAGTTATACAACAGTTGTGGCTGAAAGCAGTCTTACCCTGCTAGCATGGTATACAGTAGAACTCCAAGACTCCATATATCACAAGCTGCATCATAACCTTGCCGCATTAGTACCTGGACCAACATGAGATAGAGAGTCTCAAACTGTTATGGAAACTCATACATGCTGAAAGCCATCTCCAAATTTTATCTTCGTGGCACCATGTCTTGTATTCCCTCTAGCATTTGCTGTTTTTGCTACTCCTCCTCTCTCACCTCTGGTGCCACAAAGTTGGCGGTGTAACAGGGGGTGAGGAGCAAACCGTTGCCTCCCCGAAGCTGCTTGGCGAACCCAAAGTCACAGATTCTGATGGAGTCAGGATTTCCCGAGTCATCCATGTACAGGATATTACTGGGCTTTAGGTCTCGGTGTACCACCTAGACGAGGAAGGGAATACAGGAGAACACATTAGAGAAGGAGAAGATTTCTAAATTTTCCTGATGCTCACATGTTAGGAAGTATTTCCTCACCCCTTGGCAGTGGAGGTAGTCAACAGTCTTGGTGATGGTGTACAGCACAGCACTAGCCTCTCTCTCAGAGAAAAACTTCTGCCTGAGGATCTTGTCCAACAGCTCACCTCCCTTCATAAGCTCCGTCACCAGATAGACGTACCTGCCCTCGTCGTACACCTGACACATGAGCAAATAAACAGGCACAGAAAGACGATTTGTCAGTAAGCCAATAACAGCTGTAAAACAGCTATCATGAGACACACAAAAAATGCTACTCACGTCTTTAAGAGTGATGATGTTGGGGTGCTGCCCGTATCGCATCAGGATTTCAATCTCTTCAGAGGGATCCCTCTTTATTTTATCTATAATCTGAGCAAATAAAACACAGACTAGAGCAAGTAAGGTCAAATGAGTGGCTGAAAATCCTCTATGGTGTGAATTACAGAATTAAAAATAAATAAATAAATAAATCGGAACTGAAACAACAAAGCATTGCTTTGAAGGAGTGATAGCAGGTTCTTCAGATGCTGAAGCTGTGCTGCCCTCTACTGGTCTGTTGTCAACACTAATCATTTTTGAGAGAAATTGAAGCAAGTTCATACACTCTGGTTCAGAGACTTTTAAGAACCCACAATATAAAGACGCCAAAATTTTAAATTGTTTAATCACACTACAATCATTCCCAACAAATCTAATCCACACTATGCTTGATTGCATGAAGTCTTCGAATTAGTTTAAAAAGCCATTAAGTGTGACGATGGGATTTATTTCAATAAAAATAACAAACATTGAAGGGGAGCTATACTGACCATGAGAGAAACTTTAAGAAGGGCATCTCAATGCAACTACTGACATTGAACATAGGTCATAAAAATTTCTATAGCCTATCAATTTTACTTGACAGTTTAATTCTGAAGGAGCATGATAAATCTTGTGAGTCCTTTCTTAACCACTGCAAACTTGAGCATTTAACTCTTTTACGTTGATAGTTATTGCCTACAGGTTTAAAAAATAAAAATAAAAATACAAACACACATCAAAATATTACAATATTTCAGTGAACCCGTATAAACCATAATCAGCAAAATTAAAACAAAAAAATGAATTTAACTTTAAATGTGTTGAATATAGAATACATGAAAGTTTAACATTTTGATTGAAATTGCAATAAAATGTCAGCAATACATTTTTGAGATGCACTAATATATAGAAGAGGCTTTGAGGACTAAGCGTGTTGTTTTGGCAAAATGGTCAATGAAATATTGGCTTGTGTGGTTCCAGTGAATAATTTACACATTTCCCCTTTTGTTTTTGACAGAGTAGCAAAGAGCACTGATCAGCACCGACTGAGCACTTCATCACGTGGTGCAATGTTAACCGTTGTGGACTATGGTCCTTCAAACACAGATTTGGTTTTAAAGAAGCAACAAATTGTTGATGCATCACATGTACCAATTGAGGGTAGAGTAGCTTGATACAATCAGTACAATTGTAAGACTAGTATCACCAGTTTCATGAAACCAAATGTAAAATATGGTCATTATTCCCTGCGCTGTTCCTCACATATTTGTGTTGAATGATGGCCAGTAATTGTGCATTATGATTTAATGATAATATTGACCATTGGGACATAAAAAAAATCATAAATTCATTATCTATCCCATTAGAAATTTGTGTAATATTATCTTGTTGTTCTACCTTCACAGCATAGTCCATGGCAGAGACTCGGTGTACACAGCGTTTACAAATTGAGTAGGAGCCCACCCCAATATCCTCCTGCAACTCGTACAGATCAGAGAACTTGGCCGATCCCCCATGCATCTGGAAAGAACAAGATTTTATTGGAGGTGTAACATGATATACTCTTGCACTCACGAAATAAATAAAAAGTATTCAGGTGTCTTTCACAAGTCATGATGGAATATCATATGTGGCACATAAACCACCAAAAAGTCACAACAGACTACTGTTGGTTCACAAGACAACAAAAGTGATTTGTAGTTGTACTGCAGACCATGCCGGTGGTGTCTGCTATCATCACATTCATTTTGACACTGTGTTCACAAATATGCCAGAGTGGAAGTTTAGAGTACAATGTGGACGCAGAAGAAACTATTATTTATTCAGCAGTCATTCTGCCATGGTAGTTGCAGCCATTTACAAGTCATTTTAGCATTGGCTTCCCATTGAAATATCACTTAACGGTGACTTAACTTAAAATGCTCTCAAGTTTACAGATAAGGGCATAAATGGAGTCATGCTGATTGTGGAAGGGCAATGTGCTTGTGTGTGGTGTTTGTCTATATGGTGGATGCTCTAAGATGCTCAGCCTTCTCCTGGTCACACTGCACACCCATCACTGCAAGTCCAGACATGGAGTAACAACAACACCATCATCAGTCAGATTACAAAAAAAACGTGAGAGCTCAAATTGGGAGGAAATCTAAAAAAAAGGACAAAAGAAAGAAAAGACACACACTCCTCTGTGCATCAGTGGAGCGGAGATGGGGTTAGTGAACAATAGTTATCCCTAAAAAGAAATCACAGAAATTACTCTAGCTCTTAAGGGGATTGAGAAAGTAACATTTTCATGCAAAGATCTTGTTAACTACAGACGAGCAATAGGAAACATACTGACTGGAAACATCTCTAACTTGTATGGCTTGTGCATAGCCAATGATTTTGCAGCGGTAGATTAAAACCACCAAGAACATCACTGGTACACATTTAGAGTATCAGTGAACTTAGTGAGGTGAGGTGCCTGCACAGAGCTCAAAAGACACTAAAAGATAACAGCACCCACCCCAACCAAAGCTCGGGCAACCTTCTGCCATCTGAAAGAGACACAGAGGTTTTCGCTGCCGTACCATAAGACTAAAGTGCAGCTTTCTCCACTAGTCAGTTTGTCATCCACATCACACTTTAAAATCGTTGCTTAATAGTGTGTTAGTGTGACTATTCAGCAACTTATTATATTTTTGTATTTAGCTTAGGGATCACATATGATTTTTCTTTAAATAATCCTGTGTTTTACATATAAAGACCATCATAACTTCTTGAAGCTCGACTGCTTTTGGCCATTTCACAACTAATTATTCTTATCCACCAACACATCAATCAATCGTGACCCTAATATCACTTTACTGTATAAATATCAACTGATACGTTGCTAAATGAAGACAAAGTATGTAACTTACACACTTTTAAGAAATGTATACTTGTATACAGTTTTTTTTCTTTTTTTAACCATCATCTTGTGATACTTGTTCAGTATCAGCTTAAGAATGTCCAACATCCAACTGCTGCGTTAACTTCATTTCTGCAGCAGTTTTATGACTTTGTAAGGGCAAAATGGAAAGATAAAAACTGTAAAACTCCACCAGTGAGCATAAATCCACTACTGGAGATGGAATTATTCTTTACATTCTTACAAAAGCTAAAGAAAAAACTTCTGAGAAGACCTTCATGCATGGATGATAATGTTGGATTACAGCATAGTTAACCTATGTAAATTGGGCAAGGGAACATATGCAGAAATAGTGTATGTTCACCTGAACTATAGGGAGAATGCTGAGCAGCGGGGAACCTTTGTTTTCATCCATTGGGGCTGGAGCAACAAAACTGAAGCCTTTGAAGAGCTGGTGGGCGTTAGCACTGGGAGGGATACCTGGAGAGTCTAAGTATACAAAGATAATTAATAAAACAGATTTAGGAATATATTGTACAAACACCCACTAAAAATTTGTCATATATATTATAGTCAGTGCTCAGCAGCAGTTTCCATGGCTGCAGGAGTGGCCATTGCTTTTAAGCTCAAAGGTACGTGACCAAAGCATGCGTAGGTGTAGATTTACCTTTAGGCGTTTTAGCTGTGAACTCTGGGTCAAAGCAGAACGTGTCATCTGGTTTGCCTGCTGCAGGCTTAAATGGAGGCTGCAGTTCTCTCCTGTACAGTTTCTGCAGAGAATACAGGTGCGCAAATGCCAAAAGCAAACACATACTCTACATATTAAAAATCAAGCTCTACCACGGGCAGTCTACAGTGTGTGAACATATGTGAATCTGAAGCCAAGACCCCTTCGAGATTAACCCTCTTCCCATCTCTCTGCAGCTCGGTCGAGCCAAGAGCATCCTGCTGGCTCTTAAACACTCACGCAGGACTATTAGTGTGCACACAGCGAGAACTGGCCCTCTGCCCGGACACACACAAACATAGTTGGCATGGCCAAGACTGATGGCCAGTAGTCACCAAGCCAACCATTTGTTAGGTGTGAATCCTCAACAGAAGCTGGAGAGATACTTGTGTGTGTACATTCCAGTCAATAGTGGAAAAGAAAGTGTGCCGTTTGATTTCCTCCACTCCATCGGGCCCAGCTCCTAAACACACAGATCACTCTGGCTCAGTTAATCTGGCATGTTTGGGTTTACTCTCTTTTTTTATTGTTTTAAGAGGATCAAAACATTCACACATTTCTCTCTCAGCCATTTTCCAGCATGTGATTTAAGTGGATGCCAAAATGCAACAAGTTCCAGCCAAGCAAGTGGCACAACACAAGGTTTAAAACACCACATTTTCTTTTATTCCAACAGGTCTAAACACAATTGCTGTAATGCACTTTACCTAATCTGTTTGCAGGGTTACGTTTAAAAAGCATTCTCAGCAAACTCTGGGCCTCCAAACTCAGGAACTGGGGCATTCCCAACTTTGCTCTGTGTTTATGGAGAGAAAATCTATGACTGATCATAACTTACATACGTCACACATTTAAATTCTGCCACATTTGAAGTATCTCAATAATGCTTACTTGAGAATCATGTTCATGGTCTCGTTGCGGTCTTTCCCTTGGAACGGTAATGTCCCTGTTAGCATTTCAAACTGCAAACACACATAGAGGGATCATAGTCAAGAAAAGTTTCTACTTTTTAAGTCATATAAATTCCAAAGAACAAAAGCTGAGTCAGTGTGCGTGTGTGATCTTATGCACCATAAGTACTCCCAGAGACCACCAGTCTGCACTCTGCGTGTGCCCTCTCCTGTTGACCACCTCAGGGGCCATATACTCCACTGTACCACAGAAGGAATAAGCCTTCTTATCAGCATCTACTGACTCTTTACTCAAGCCAAAGTCTGCATGACAGAAATGCAAAGCAAAATGATAAGATTCACAGCTGACTGAACAGTCACATCCAGGAATTACATCATGCAGAACTGTTGTTCTTGAAGTTGTTCTTGTAAAAGAGACATAAAGGTAGCAGCTGAGAAAAGACAGCCTAAGGACAAATAAGGGATTGTACACCTAATCTCTAAAAATATATATTTAATATCAAATTGTTCTAAATAACACTGATTACATCTGTTCTACATTAATTCAAAACATACCTGTTAACTTTATGTGTCCAGCTTCATCAAGTAAGATGCTGAAAGAAAAGTACAGTTATTTCGTGAAGGTACGCTTTAAACAGTTCAAGCCAGTATACAATACAAAAATGACGTGTCACCTCATACTCTTGTTTTCTGTGTACAATTAACTCATCTGCTTTAATGGCTAATCTATTTCTTGAGTTATGTCTGTTTCAAATGAACATAAAGAGAAATAAGGCTTTAGAGTACTTTAGAGCATTTAGATACTGAAACTATATATGTACAGAAAAGTCTGGATAGCAGCACTAGTTTGTATGGATCTGTGTGACAATTGTTCAGAAAGGTTACAGTCTGAAATAAAATATACTGAACATATGTACAGCCATGAAAATCAGTCTTTGTCCTACGTCACATTAGAACAGATTTTATAGTCAAATACAGAAAGAGGCTCATTTTGGACATAAAAATGAATGTTCTTCTTTTACAATTTTACCACAAAATGAATGCTTTGAACGTTTCATCCATGCAGAATACTTGTAATACATAAATTTTCTTGTAGCATGATTTTCTCGTCATTATTTCAGTGATTTGAGAATTACAC
>KV751330.1:6680379-6715378 GCA_001698575.1 Mola mola | reverse complement strand
AAAGGTAGAAGGTAACACTTGATTGCAGCTTTTTCTCTATTTCCCAGTTTTGGTTGGGTAAATATGAAAATATGCATTTTTTTTTTTTTAACAAACCTAAATGCTATGTAACCTGGTTCGTCAATACTAGTCTACTTACTAACAAAAATTATATGAAACACGGTTAATTTTTATCTTAGTAATGGAATTTCTAATCTCAAAATCATACACATGTTTTCAATAGTTAAAACAGTTGTTTCAGAACGTCTCTTCATCTTAAAATAGGCCACGTTAAGACTTAGACACTGTCTTATTACACTCTAATACTTTATGGAATTTTGCTGCGGTATGACTAACTATAGACTTTTTCACATTCATTTATTCATTCATCTATTAATTTATTCATTTCATAACATGTAAAGTGAATCATCATAAGCACGTGTGTTAGTTTTGATGATGATGCCTTACACAGTTGAGTAGGTGAAATATGAAAACAAAGAAATGCTTGAAACATTTTATTTTTCGTGTAGTCTAATGAGTCTAGGATATATCAAACGTTCACTTGATCTATCTATCTATCTATCTATCTATCTATCTATCTATCTATCTATCTATCGACTTATAGAACAAAACTTTCTTTATTCTTACTTGTGTGTTGATGTGTGTGTGTGTGTGTGTGTGTGTGTGTGTGTGGACGGCTTGCTGCTGTAAATCCATGACGTCACCGGTGACCCAGGTGCTCGGAAGGGGGCGCTGTTCCTCGCCTTTGAGCCCGTGCGCCTCGCCAAGCAGCTCAGCTCGGCGCCCATCAAGTGCTGTCGGTGTCCTCGTCCACAGATGTGCTTTTAGAAAAAGCAGCAGACGTGTGAGCCTCGACTCGTCTCGCAATGGAGCACGAGCAGCGTGCAGACAGCGCAGGCGAAGACTAAAGGTGACACAAAGTGTTTGGTAAAACACAATCAAAGACGTGTGACATTATAAAGGCGCTTAAATGAAATGCCACTCTATCTCAACAGCTGAGGTTTTTCCTGTGTTCCCTTATATAATTCATTATTCCAATCGTTTTGGCGTGAAGGCCCATTCTTTGTGTATGTACAGCATGTGTGGAAGGTGGAGGGGGCCACAGAGAGGTCCTCCTTGTATGGTGTGCGTTGCACCATTCCTCGCTCTGTATTATGAGTGGTGGCCCTTGTGATGCTGCAGCGAGGCGGGTGGGAGGAGGAGAGGAGAGGGGAGGGGAGGGGAGGGGTCAACAGCAAGGAAGGCACGAGAGGAGGCGAGAGAGAGAGAGAGAGAGAGAGAGAGAGAGAGAGAGAGAGAGGGAACGATGAGAGGAGGGAGGGAGGGAGAGGAGAGAGCGTGTGTGCGCCTGGATTGCACCACCGCATCCCGTTCAGCGTTTCTGCAGGCGGCCATGCTCTGATAGAGAGCATCCAAAAACTGACAGCCCCTCTCTTTTTCCTCAGATTTACCCAGCGCCGTGGCATTCCAGATGTGACTGACAGGTCGTTTTATGTCGCCCGCATTGAGCCCTACGCCGTTCACCTCGGAGAGACTGTGACACCATGGCTTTGGTTATGGAACCTATAAGTAAATGGACGCCAAAGCAAGTGCTGGACTGGATGAAAGGTAAACCATTTTTTGGGATCCATTCATTGCATCGGGGTCATAACGCTGGTACTGCTCTTAGAGGGAGGATGATTGCAATGAAGATGATGGTGGTGAAGCAGCGGAGGGCCACACTGTGTGTGCGTGTGTGTTCTCCCTATGCAAATCGGCCGGCTGATGTGTGTAATTTCAGTAACTGAATGATGTTAGACTGATCACAGTTACTAAAATAGAGGGAACATGTTTGAGTTGGTGCACTGAAATGGATGTCCGGGTCGAACGGCAAGGGACTGTAGAGGCTCAGCATTCTGTCATCTCACATGCCTGAGAGCTCTCCCCTCACAAGCCAAGCCTGCTGCTGCTGCTGCCACTGCTGCAGCTGACTCCATCAGCAGCGGCATAGGTCTCTTCAATGAATGTGGAAGACGTGCCCCTTCGCTCAGTGCCGTATGCTCTGAGCCCATCATCGCTAGGTGTGAGCCCCTGTTTGCGCGAGCGTGCGTGTTCGTGATTCATGTGGTTAGCTGCGTGCCTTCCCTCCAGTTGTGAAGTGAATTTCAGCACCCTGGACAGCGCAATGCCACCTGCCATGCAGAGAAAACTTAGCAATAACCGTTGCTTCTTTAAATATGTCCCTTCATACAGACAGTATGAGTGAGTAATGACTAATCACACATTTGTGTGTGGTAGGGGTTGCTCTCACACACTCCCCTCAGATACAGAGCTGTGAGAGAAACTATGGTAGGCCTACTGACAGACAAAGGGGTGTCCGCATTCCCTTATTTAAGAGACTGACAGAATCTCTGCTGTGTGATGACTCAAGCTTGCAAGGCAACGTTTCTGCACGTTGTTGTGATTGTGTTAGCATTAAGCAAGCACAAAGTGACTGATTTGATCAAACGACTTCAACAGATTCCATGCTCATGCTTGCTTCCTGACCACTAGAGCTCAAGCTGATTATGGTAGAGCACTAATGTCTGAGATGAGAAGTCTAGGTGGCTGTTAGGGCCTCAGGAGACACGGTGAGGGAATATTAAGGATGCATTACGTAGAGCGATTACGGTGATGTTCCTGGTTTTATAATTGGTCTCCTCAGCCACAGCAAGAAGCAGCCAGCAGAGTCACGGCTTCATCCTCTGATCCTTCGCTTGGAAAGCTTTGCACCCGAGTACCGTTCATTAGGAGAGGCTGAGTTAAAGATCAGAGATTAAATGAGTAGCAGGACCGAATGAGATTTGTAACCTGGAAAAAAAAAAACCCCAAAACCAAACAAAACATAAACAACCCACAAAAAATGTTGACTCACGCACCAGAAATATTTGTAATATCTAAAAGAAAGGACCCATTAATCATTCATGGAACTTAATGCTGCCACTTTACGCCCCGTAGGTCAAGTTCTGATTGAGTTTGTAAAATTCATTCCAAGGTAAACCAACATTTCATCCTTCCTGTATCTAAGTTGATGACTGCATATAAAAACGCCAATACATACTGTTACATATACACAAGTTTATATCATTTATTTCAAGAATCATGTTCGTCAAATCTTGAAATGTGATCAAAGGGAAATTCCACAACAGAAACTGAAGGTCGCAATGAAGCTTGGACTGACATTGCTAGTGAGTGTCCAAATTCAAGCACAGGAGTTGAATCTGGATTGAGAAATGATCACATTTCTTTATTTGCCACATGGTAGGATTTGCCAGTTTTAATTTGGTTCGTCATTTGTTAGTACGTTGAAGAATATGTACCATCGCACCAGACTCTTGCAGGAAAAATGTCATTCCATGTCATTACTGCTTGGCCTTTGCCCCCCTCATAGGTGCCCCCCTGAAATGAGTCTCCTGGCCTCTTCCAGATGAAGAGTCAGGGTTCAGGGAGTGGTTTTCACAGAGGTTTCCCATAGTTGTGCCCATTCCAGTGAAATTCCCTGCTTCTTTCTCTGGGCCATCAAACACAGACCATCATGGGCAGGCTCACACTCAGATCTTATTTTCTTATGAGCAAAGTAAGAGGCGAAAGGTTAAAGCTAATCTCTATGCTTACAGGGGCTGCACTGTGGCCTCTTTTTGTCTGAAAGCTCTTCATCTCTCACATGCTGATCTGAGCAGTATTTTTTTTTTTTCCTATTTTTGGGGGAGTAGTGACATTGAGAGCTCCTTAAGAGGTACTGTAGTGAATTCTTTTGCTCACCATGAGAGAGGAAAGTGCGATCAGATATAAGAATATAGCTAACATTTGTGCTTACCTATATCTTTTAGATAAGTTACTCCTGTTTTAATTTTTCTGTGAAGGGTAGGGACACCAACTGGACTCCAAAGTTTCTCATTGCTTCATGATATACTGTATATACCTCGCATGTTTGTCTGTGTGCACAGGCTAATAGCAAGAACATAGCACAAACTTTAGATTATGATGGGGCATTTTATGCTTACACTAACACTTTTGGAAAGATGATGAGAGCAGGAAAATAGGGCTGCAAAAGATTTTTCCCAACTGGACCTGCACCGCCCAACCACCAGACTATGGAGGCACCCCTGAAATCTATGTATTAACAACTAAAGAATTTTAACTCCTATCAGTAAAACATACAGAAATTAAAATATTTTCGCTAACTACAGTGTCATGCAAAATTTTAACAAAATAAAAGTTAATAAATCTGTGTGCTTGGACACAATAATTAAGATTTTAGAGACTCTGAAATTTAGTGGAGCAAAAAAAATGTGTTCTAAAATTCTACTTCAATACAGGACAATATGATCAATATAGGACTTTAGTAGTTCAGTATGTTCTCAGTTGCCTTTTACGTGTGGTTTTACCCAAATTGGCTCCTTTCACCGCTGAAATAGCTACACGTGCATTTAATTTGGCCTTGTTAGCCCATCAACTTGCAGGCTTTGAATGATGAAGACAGTATCAGGCTTTGTGACATTCATCAGATGAACAAGTTTAGGACTGCAAATTTTAGGAATTCATCCCTCGGCCGTCTCGTGGACAGCTGCTATTTCCTCAACAGTCCACTCCTGGCATATATACAAAAAAAAAAAAAAAATGGGACAAAGAGATAGGATACTCCGCAATCCTGTTCAGAAAACCTGACACAGCTAGATGCCAGGCTGAGCAGCCCATACTGTAGCTTGAGAAGGGCTGCTCCAGTGGGAGAGTATTGGTGAGGCGCACATAAAGATGACTCATCAGCGTTTGTTTTTATTTGAAGACCCGCACCGCAGGACTTTCCTCTATGTGTGCGTTTCTCTGAGGGTATGCATTTGCTGGGGTGTGTGTAGACGCAATTGGTGTGTAATACATGAAATGTAGCGATCTGCACGTTAACGTTTGAGGCATCAAAGAAAAATGGACTCCTTGTCTGTTGTCTGTGCTGCATATAGCGATGGGAAAATGAATAAGGCAGTTTACTTTGCCTAAAATAATCTTTATTCCCCTTGGCATACTGATTTTTTGGAACAAAAAAAATCCTTAAAATAAAGATATGTGACATGTAAATGATTGAGATCATTCCAAATTTAAATGAAATTCAACTTATTGTTTGTGAAAGTTGCTCACCCTCCCCTGCAGTGCTTGCCAGTGCTTTAATTGTCTGTTCTGGTGTAGTGTAGAGACATGCAACATGTTAGCAAAACCATTATTATTTTCAGGTGATCGCACAAAAACAAGACCAAAATTCAGAATATTGTATTCCAAGTGTAGCAATGATCCACGGACATTAATACCTAAAACCTATAGAAAACTTTCGGTTTCGCAGTCGTAAGAATCGCCTTTACTTCTGTTGGTGGATTCAGTGTCCTTGGGTGTTGAGAACCAAGTTTACAACAATTCCATACTGTTTCCTTCATTTTAGCCTCTTGCTGATATGGTAAATTAGTCTGTGCTGGAAAACACGCTTCCCCTGGCTCTGTTTGTGTGCTTGTAGTTTCAGCTGTATTAAAGATTAAAGAGCATGCCTTATTGTGAGGAAACACACTCATATATACACACGTAGAGGAAACTCCTCCACTCGTCGATTTTCGCACACTGAAGATATGCATGCGCCGCTAATGGATACACACGGATACATAGGGATGCACATGTTCATTAAATGATGTGCATGCATGCGCACAGGCACGCATTCACAGACACACAAACTCATGTGCAGCAGCTTTAAGTGGGGCATCGGTAGTCATGGAAACCAGATCTGGTCGTGTTGGAGTCACAGTACATGTCATAAGATGGGGAAAAAAGCAACATGCACATGCTCAATCTATGTCCTCTGTGCCTCTCACACACATTTAGACACATCACGAGGCGCATATGTGTGCGCATGACACACACACATGCACGCGTTAGCCTCCCTGATTTATGGACCTTGGCAGGAACAGGGAGGCCAACAGCAAAACAAAAGAAAAAAGGGAGCTAAGACGGGGAATGAAATGAAGGAGTGTGCAAGGGGATGGGTGGGCATGGGAAAGAGGGGGATAGTATAGAGGCGGTGGCAGATCATTGCGGAGAATGGGAGACGCAGTGGGCATCATATCAAAGGGCCCGCTCTATCCAGGCGCTCAGACAGAGGGGCCTGTGTGTGCATGTAATTTTGCACCTGTTGTTCTGGGAGCTGCAGTTTTAGAACTGCATATATAAAAGAGAAGCAACGGTTCTTAACCTTGGGGTCAGGACCCCAAATGGAATCACACGATGTGCAGAACTGGTCACTGGAGATTTCAAGATATGGCAAAAATGATGTGATAATTTAAACGAGCAGCTTGTTTGGCGTGTTTGCCAGCCAGCAATGTTGAAAAAAACCCAGAGTTCAGCCTGGAGTGAACGTCCATTACCTGCAATCTCTCTCCAAACCTGGACATGGCCAGTTAAGCTGATAACCGCCAGATATACCTCAGTGTCTGTTGCAACATTCCCGTGCTATCAATGCATTTTAACAAAGGTTGGTTTTCTACAGCAGAAAGGGGAGCAACAGCATCACCTAGGAACGATGCCAGATTGTATGGCCACATTAAAACATTGACAGTGTAATTACTCTCACTGCCAGACAGGGGAGACAGAAGTTGCTAGATTAAACTATAAACATATAAGTGAAGAATGTATCCTTATAACAGAAGTCAGCATAGGTACAATATTTGGAGAAATCTATTATTGTAACTTTTTTTGGAGCTCAGATCAACAGCTTGGTCTTACCAAATGTTTCAGAATAACAGAAATCACTTGCTGAAATCAGCTTCATGGCATCAAAGCTCATGAATCGTTTGCAGATGACAGTGTTGGAATGCTTAGACCACCTTTACGACCCAATGTGCCAAAAATACTGCATGTGTTTTATAGCACTTAGCAGATAATGAGTGTTGCAATAATAATAATAAATTACACATTTTCAACTTTACAAAATTAGTAATGCTCTAGGTTACGTTTTAGAAAACACTTAGTGTCTAATGAATGTACAAGTAAAGTCAAAATTAGCTCTGTCGTCATTTAGAACATACAAAATGGAGTGCACGGCAGAAAGAAATTGCATTTCTCTGAGCTCAATGTACAGGAATAAACGCTTTCAAGTACATATTTAGGCCACTAAGACTAATAGGCACAACATGTGGCAACAAGGAAATTCAATAGAAAACATCCGTCCATTTTTTACTGCTTATCCTATGCAGCATCATCGGGTGAAGGTGGGGCACAACCTGCACAAGTCGCCAGTTCATCGCAGGGCTGACTTATAGAGACACCATTCACACTCTCATTCACACTTATGGGCAATTTCAGAGTAACCAAATAACCTAATCCCCCTTGCATGTTTTTAGACTGTGGGAGGAAGCCAGAGTAGCCAGGGAGAGTTTCCTTGCTTTGAGGCAACAGCACTAACCACTGCATCACCTTGCTGCCCTCAATAGACAACATAAGCCGACATAATAATGTACATACAGTATAGTTGTAGTTTTACTTTACAATTTATATACACAGAGTTCATCAATGAGTTTTTGTTGTCGGGAATGAGGCTAATTAGATCCACAATGTTCGTAAAACCAAAAAATGTGCTGAAAAAAGGCAAAAATGTTCCACAGGACTGAGAGGAACCAAAGTGATAGGTGAGACCTTCCTGTGGAAGCGCTACCAGGAGTGACCCCTTTATACATTACACGTGCAGCTTCAATGTCAAAAAAGTGAGCATATTAATTTTGGCATTTTTTGTGATTGTTTTGTAGAAAATCTCTGTATGATTAGAAGAGACACAGTTTCCTCCAGTGTGGGATTGTTTGGATGATTGTGAAATTCTAAGCACAAGATTTCATTCCAATTTGATCTCATCCTGGTTCGTCACATACCAACTTTTTGTCGTGCGCCCCTTGAGCCTTGAGCACCCATGGCTGGCATCCTAAGCTGTCCCTCAGGATTTGGTTAAGCAGACACATAACCTAACTGGTTCGGTTCAAGAATGACTGAATGATATCCAACGGGATGCACATTCTGGCTTCTTGGGTGAAAGTCGTGTATGTCCTTTACATGGCAGGTGCATTAACCCCTGTGATTCCTTGCCTGAGTTCTCTGGCATTCACCCACAGTCCAAAGAATTAGTGACTAAATTGCTCGTAGATGTGAATTTGAGTGTCTCTATTTGGCAGCCCTGTAATGAAATGGCCGCCTGTGCAGGGTGGACCCCTCCCGTCACCCAACGTCAGCTGCAATATGCTCCAACTGCATGAAACTCTGTGAGACCCTTTAAAGGATTAGTGGTGGTAGATAATTAATAGATGTATCATCCACTATTTCTTTGCAAACTGCTGCTAGAAGTTGTGGTAAATTATGGAAAGTAAGAGCTATCCATCCTTGCATGTAGCTAAAGTTCACAAAAAAATAAAATAAACTTCACCTATTGCTCATTGTATACTCTTTGTATCTTCCCCTTTGACCTTGTTTTACATTTTCTTGCTCCTCTTGACACCGCCCTGCTAGCTGGATTTCAGGCTGGAAGCAGTGGTGCATTAGAGAGCTTATATACGGCCAAGCTAAAATGACATGGTCTTAAGAATATTCAGTCATGATGTGATGAATATTTCACAGTAGGAATATTTTTAGTGAGTGTTGTGTTTTTGCTTTGCACTCACCGAAGCACTTACTGCGTCTGGAGGCTCACACATGGGGGGCAAGACGGCGGTACCGGAGTCTCTGCTGCCTACCGCTGCTCTTAGTCCAGCATCCACCGACCAAACCTGGTGTTCAGGTCTGACAGCGTGATTTCACTTAATGTTAAAGGCCAAGCTGCAAAGTAGATGCTGTCAGTTTTTCGGTTTCAGTTAGTTTCAGCTTTAAATCCATTTTTTTTTTTGATTGTGGCCTTCAGTAAACTGTCAGTGTGTGTGTGTGTGTGGGCTGCATATATGGCTATGGTATGTGTTTAATTATGTGTGTGTGTACTGTCAGTGCAGGGTCCTGATGGGCAGCAACTGCTGATCACTCACTTCTGCTCGGAGGCCTCCTGCTCTCTGGTTGCCTAGAAACCCCATGTTTCTAAAGGGGAGGGGTTCACTTTGCCCAGAACAGAGGAAAATATTGGAGGGAATTGCATGAAATGTGGAAGGAGCTGGGATTTAGTCACGGCCGGAGTCATGCGTTGTTCAATGCTTCTCTGTTCTCTCTTGCACTGGACAAATACAGGGAGCAAACAAACAAACAAACAAAAACTAACACCCACTAACATCTGGCTTTTGTCAACAGTAAGAAAGGGTACAATCAACATTTTGCATTAAATCTACAACAAACACATTTATTTATTGACTTTATTTCCATTCCACTGTAACGTACATATGAACACCCCAAGTGGACCATTTTCCATCTAAGCTCAGGCAGCACTTCAGAATCAGAATCAGATGTATCGGCCAAGTTAGTGCATACAAATAAGGAATTAAACTCTGGTTCAACTTCGCATTCAATGTACAAAATACACAAAATAGAATAAAGTATAAGATAAATAGACTAAAGATATAAGTCTATGTCAGTGCAATGCAGGGGATGATTACGTGTGCATCATTCAAACAGCTTTGAGTTTAAAAGAGATACTGCAGGAAAAGAGATTAAAAAAGTAAAATACATTGTCACTGACCATGTCAGTACCTGATCTGCACCTGATCTGGATCTGGATCTCTCAATTCAGATGAGAGGGAAACTAGCTGACTTGCTCACGAGCTGCTTCCATCTGGATGAATGGATCTGGTGATTTCGGAATATTGTAATGAATAAAAAGTTTTAGCTACTTCCAGATGAAGTCTGAGGACGTGTATGCTCTGATGCTTTCTACTGTTTCCTGTCAATTGGCTTGTTCACAGCTTCAAACATGACACATCCGAAAAAGCCAAACTTGTCTATCTGAAGCATAAATCCAGGTTTTTGAGTCTCAGTCCTCTTGGTTATACCAAAGTTTAATGGCATTTTTTTTAACTCCTTAAAAAAATGGGTGTGATAATTAAAATTCAAGGTTTTTCTTTCAGGGTAGATCACATATTTCTCCAGCTCTATTCATTTGTTTCCATTAATAAAAAACAGAGAGGAAATATTCTACTTGCGATTGTTATAGCTTAAAGCCCCTGTAAGCTTGCTTTAAAATCCAATTTCTTTCTTACATGAAATATGTATGACCATATAAACAACAGTCAAATTTGGAGTTACACTTTTTTATTGAACCAGATGTATAAATGTAATAATTAAAAATTTTAGAATTATAAAGCACATTCAAAATTACACTTAGAATTTTGACTCTAAGGTGGAAAAAATAAACAGTTGATTTTTTACAAATTTGCACTGCCTATTTAAGACCTATTTTAGCCGTAAGTCTAGAATATATGCAGGCGATGCTGTTTATGTTATGTTCCTCAATCACAGTGGACATAACAATATACACAGGAAACTATAACAAGGAGTAGTGTCCGCTGTAGTGACTCCACACATCCAAGCGGATGAACGCATTGTCTCGACTATCTGTAGTTAAAAATAAAACATCTGAATCCCAAGTCAGTATAGTTGCGGGGGAACCTTGAAGAAGCTTAAAGCTCGACTGCCCAGAGAGACGTTTCTGACATTACTCATGCAGAATTACATTTTGTTTATTTCAGCTGCACGCAGTCTACCTTGCGTGGTCTATTTAAATATGAGGTCATTTTTAACATTTCCTGTATTTACTATGTACAAAGAGAGCAAAGAGAGCAGTCCAAAATGAGAATACACGTGAGCGGCAGAAACGAGTATTTGTTGTTAGCTGATGCAGCCACAACTGCTGTAGATTGTGTCTAATAATTTCTACATCATTTCAATATCATCCTAATCACCTGCCCAGGTGGTGAACCTGACTGCTGTGTGTTGGTTAGTTTGTGTAATTCCTGTATGTTTGTAAGCGCTGCGTGCTTTTTCTAGCTGGCATATGAACTCAGAACCCAGGTCAGCTTTTTGTCCTCATGAGCTAGACTTTTGACTCACGTGATTGGCCAGCAGTTGTGTGTCACAATGTGTGCATGTCTGTGTCTTTGTGAAACTGTGCATGTGAGTAAGAACTCACATATATTTGATACCACAAATTCCTTCACTCCTTAAAGAATGGTCCCTATATGCACTGCTGTCGACTCACTCAACTATTAGCATGTGTGAGTTGTAAGGCAAAGCTACAGTAAGGTGCTTTACCAGAGGAAGCAGTGGGAGTCAGCCTGGACATCTTTGCTTTCTTTGTTCATTACCTCTTTATAATTTATTGCATGCAGGTGGAGAAATGGGAAGAAAGGGGGGAACAGATACAGCAATTAATGATTGGACAACAGGAAGATAACTGAAGTAATGACTAAAATAATAAGTGCAAAGATGTTAATCATTTTTTTTTCACTTGTATAGAATCTTAAATGTGCAATGATGATATTATATTGCGGTTTTTTAAAATAAGAGTCAGATATTACATTTGTGCTATGAAGGCCAGAAGCCACAACATGCCACAATGTATGACATGGCTCCTATCATAAAGCAATTCCACGCTTTAGAAGAATAGGTAGTGGTGTAAGTATGAAAAGACAAATGTGAGCGATTGGAAGTGGTGGTGAAAATGAGAAAGACTCAGTGTATAGACTCTCTTTTTATTGTCAAGAGTCAGGAGTCAGAACTCCTAATTCTGAACTGAGTTTTTCTCTCTGCTATGCCTCCATGATGTCTGCCTAGCTGTCTCTGCTCTGCTAAACAAATCTGTGCATTCAGTCCTTTTGTGCATATCTCTGCCAATAATCGCAATCACCATTTAGACTAGACAGTTTTCTCACTGTAATGAACAATTTACATTGGAAGGAAAGAAATGCAGTTTATTTAAATATGACACTGGAATTTAGCAGCGCGCTTATTCTTATTTAAGTCAAAGCTCTCTTTTTAAAACATAATGCAGAGCTGTATTTACATTAATTATCATAGATTTTTTGAGTCAAGATTGTTCAATTGGAATAATAAACTTAAAGAGGGGATGAGAGTTCACAGCATTTTGTTATAACCCTTTTCACGGATAACAAGTCAATTGTTAACTGTCTAAGAGAAAGCGCATTGAAATACATGAGCAAAAATGTAGACTTTGCTTATGCTTTGCTATACTGTAATTGTTTCTTGCTACTTTTCAGTTTCATATTTTGTTAACACTTTACAAAAAAGGAACATTAATGAACATTAGTTAATGCAGTCACAAGCATTTACTAACACCTAATTAAAGTGTCATGCAAACTTACTAACAGTTCTCATGTTAACTAATGTTCATAAGGTTCATTCAGTCATTTCTAATCATACTACTACCATCAGTTAACACAGTAATGACCATTAACGAACTACGAGTTAGATGGCCGCCTCTCTAACAATAACCCTAGTGAAGGATTTTCTAACCTAAGATAACTATTTATTAATGCTCTTTGTGACCCTGATTGCAAACTTGAAAAACATGTAACCATTTAATGACACTTAGTAGTATGGTTTTAAATTATTGATACCTATCAAGACCATCATTTAATAATTAGAACTTTAATTAAGATTAATAATGCACTTGTCTCTGCATCTTTGCACAGGCCAGCGTGGGAACAACTGGGGAACAACCTGATTTTCATTGTTTTTTCCAAGTGAGGCTTGGACATTTAGACAGGAGGAAATGACCTTGCTCTATCTGCTGAGCCACAACCACGGCATTATGTTTTTTTCTTTTTAGAAAAAAAAGACTAGTTTATAAAATACATATTGTTGTTTAAAATTAAACAAAAGAAGAAAAAGAAAATAGTAACCAAAATTACACAATTAGATCCCACACTTTTGGCTTGACCCCTTGCAACACAAAGAAAAGAAAAGAATAAAATTGTGTCAGTGGCAGCTTGTCATATTAAGTGCTTTTATTTTCTAAATGTACTTATCACCTACTGGTTCAACTCTCGAACCGAGTAACTAACTAAACCTAGAAAGTAATACAAACAAGTAGAATGGCACATTAAGTTAATCGCACAGTTCTGCCAGGCCCAAGCAGTCTACTTAAAATTCCTTGATCCACCCCTTTGAATGTAAATGGTATTAACAGACTCAATGCATTATTAAGCAGTAAGTAGTGGTTGCCAAGGTGAAGCTAATTATCAAGTATTTCCTTACTGTTGTATTGTTTAATGTATTGTCATGGATTATATTATCTAATACCATATGATATTTTATTTTGCAAAGCAATTATTAACTATATCTTACATTGCAGTGGAGTAAAAACATTTTTTTTTTCTAAATTGCAGCATAGTAGTAGCAGAAATCAGATAAAGGATTGAATAAAAAAATACTCAAGTTAAGTACAAGTACATAAAATTTGCACAAAAATGACTGTTAGTTCAAGTTAAATAATTGCTAAATTGGCAAAATACCAAATAGTGCCCACCACATATGTTTGATGATGATATTAGAGTATTATAAGTAAAACACATCCTGGGATAAGAGTGTGTGTCCATAGGGAGTGTTTTCCATTTCGCAGTTTGCATCTATGAGGCTACAGAGCAGAGCCTCCCACTGATGTGCTACATGTAAAAATGTGCTCTTCTGTGCTGTATGCAGAGACGACTATTTGTCCATGTCACTCAGAGCAACAGCAGACTCCTCTTTTTCCTCTTGTGTCCCATGGCACACCAAGAGCAAGATGCCTATTGCTCATTTTTTTCAGCGAGTGTGTCTTTGTGTGTGTGTGTGTGTGTGTGTGTGTGTGTGTGTGTGTGTGTGTGTGTGGTGACTGTGTTAAGGTGCTACCACACTGTCTGCTCCCTGTCAGCTTCCCTTGGGCATCAGTGTTTTCCTCACAGCTTTACTCAGCTTCAACAACATGCCTGCAGCCCTCCATGGAGGCGTCAAGACCCTGAATAAGAACAGCAGTTGTAATTGTATTTGTATGTGATATTGTGAAGTGTGTGTGGCCACAGCAAAGACGGCGTGTACTTGTTTGTGTTCTGTTTGTGTATGGAATTTACTTCTGCTCATGCGTTTTGTTTTGTTTTTTTGCTCTGCGTGTGCTCATTTGAGAGCAGGCCTGGTCATTAGGTCTGTGGGGAGGTGTACGTTCTGCTGACTTTGTATGGTTCAAAGCCTCGGGCTCACGCTGATCAATAGTATCCAGGACCCACCACATCTATGTGCAGCTGATTGGCTGTGTGCATGGCAGGCAGCCACAGCTTAACAGCAGAAAGTCACACGTCAATACGCTAGTCACATCTTTCGACGTGTAATTTGGATACACCCTTAATACATTAGAATGTACATGAAATTAAACTTTTCCCGCGAAAACCCTGAAAACACTTAACAAGAATTGAGGTGACTGCTTTGTATGTAAGAATGAGTAAAATCTTTTACAGGATAATTCACAATTGCCATTGGATAATGAAAAGACAAACTAAGAGATTTTTTTCTAGGTGACAGTGGGTTGCCAATAAAGTATTGATGAAATTTCTGTCTGTAGCTTTGTTTTGTTTTTTTGGCGGCGCAAAACACACATTTGCATTGTGCGTCTGTGTGGATCCCTCAACAGATAGGGACTCAAATTTGTATTTATAGCATTCACTGATCAGCATTTCCAACTTATTTTTTCTTTGTGTCCCCTGAGGGGCAGAAAGCTCTCCAAAACTCTATCCTTTTGGAATAAGGCTGATCAGCTGAGGGGTATACGAAGCAAATTTGACAGAGCTAGGCTTTCTTTGTGCGACCTGTAACAACAAAACCTAAAACTCCAGTCAGAGATAATGAGCATTGCAAACGTGGTTAGGAACTTTCTTTGTTAACTCAGGCTTTGTGCTTCAGGCTTTCTGTGTGATCTCACAAAAGGGGCTGGGCTGACTCTCTGTCCACACAAAGTGAACCAATTTTGTGACCCCTACTTCAGTCAAGAAGAACAGGTTCGTTACCTGAGAGCTATGAAAACAAATTTAGAAAAATATAGCAAAAAATAAAGTGCTACTAGAATTAAGGCAAGAGAGCATCATTGGCAGAAATATGCTGATCATGTAAATTCATAATGGAACTATTTTGGCACTAAATGCACAACATATGCCTACATTATATTTCCAATATAGAAACTGCACAATACAGCTCTTGAACTTTAAATTCCATGCAGTAAAATGAATAAATTAATGTAAAAATTAAGCTGCTTCATGTCTGGAATTTAGATCAAAGTGAAATAAAGACGAACAACAATAAACAATTTGCACCTAATTATTATTAATTAAGCTATTAATAAACAAAACCAATTATTAGCGAACAATAATAGAATGAATAAATGAGATTTTATAATGCGTGCTGCTGTATTACATGTGATATGTATGTATTGTATGGCTTCTGTGTGGCTCCTCTAATAGCCAATTTGAATCAGGAACACTGAACATGACCTCCTCTGGATAAGGTTATGCGTTAAGCATATGTTACCATGTTGCTTTAGATTGAGGTAAAAAGAGAGCCATCTTCATGACACTAAAAAAATCTGTCTTAAGACTCAGCATACCTCTTCCATTGATGCTGCTATAGTACATCTTTTAGATCCCCTACACACAGCGATCACAGGTAAAAACCAGCAGTGGCTAACTCGCATGTGTCTGCGCTCTCCTCAGGTCTCGATGACTGTCTCCAGCAATATGTGAAGAGTTTCGAGCGGGAGCAGATGGGAGGGGAGCAACTGCTGCACATCACCCATCAGGAGCTGGAGGAGCTGGGTGTTACCAGAATAGGACATCAGGAACTCATCCTGGAAGCAGTCGACCTCCTCTGTGCCCTGGTCAGTCAGCCACTGTTACTTATGGACTGCATTTCTCTCAATCTACATTAAAAGTGATATATATGCACCTCCTGACTGTATAATAGTGCCTAATTGGTATGAGTACAGTGAGCCAAAACTGTGGGGCCCTTACATTGACAAAACACTGTGAAATATTATGTCAAGTGTCCAAACTAAGGGAATAGACTAGATTAATATATAATTCTCAGAAGATTATAACTAGCTTTATTAGCTATATAAAGCAGAAATAAAGCCAAAAAATACAGATGTAGTTCATATCAATTCTTGGGAGACACCTAGTGACAGAACAAAATGCAGAGTAAATTACCAGAGCAATCAACATTTTGTATTAAAATCATACAATGGATAAAAAAGGGCTTTTAAATATCATTCGTTTGTTAAGAAGCATAAATAAAACATTTAAGATCATTTAACAACTGTTAAAGAGGTAAAACTATGTCTATGTGGTTAAACGTTAAAGATCTTGTGACAGAGCGCAGCCAGTTGATTCCGGCGTAATAAATGAAATAAGTGGATTCTCTCGTTGAGTTCAACTGTAGAGAACTTGATTGTGAACTTCAAAGTGCACTGTTGGCAAGCTGTCTTGACAGTGCTGACCTTTGGGGAAATGGAGAGACGCAGAGAGTCCAAAAACTGAGGAAGCAAATGTAGCTGCACCATCTGCACCATATATACTGTATATATAAAAGAAAAATTCCCCACTCGCCCTCTTAGTGGGTGGTCTTGTGTCTCCTTCAAGCTCGGGTCCTCTACCAGAGGCCTCGGAGCCTGAGGGTCCTGCACAGGATCTTAGCTGTTCCTAGGATTGCTCTCTTCTGCACAGAGATCTCAGGTGTTATTCCTGGCATTTGTTGGAGCCACTCTCCCAGTTTGGGGGTTACAGCCCCGAGTGCCCCTATCACCACTGGCACCACTGATGCCTTTACTCCCCACATACTTTCCAGCTCCTCTTTCAGCCCTTGGTATTTCTCAAGCTTCTTGTGTGCCTTCTTCCTGATGTTTCTATCACTTGGGATTCCGACATCTACCACTATCGCCTTCTTATCCTGCTTGTCGAGCCCCGGTCAAGGGACGTCATGTCAAGAATCCAGTTGGGCCCTTTGGCAAGGTCCTTAGTGCTACCTGCCATACCCCGATATGAGTGCAACCACTATAAAGAGAGCCCTACCGATTTGGACGTCGTCTGGGTCAACAAGGTCCGCGTCAGGTGTTGGGGAACCAGGGCAACCTGATGACATATAATGAAAAAATAACTTGTTTATTTGTCGTTTATTTTCTGTCTTTAGTTATTGATATTGGCTTAAGAAATGGCAATGAAAATCCTGTGTCATTTGGGCTCTGCTTTGTGTTTACTGCCTTGGTGACTATATGCACAGAGGCCTTGCTCAGGATTAGGGAATTAGGGGGAATTTGATGCTTCTCTCCCAGAGAGAGAGAGAGAGAGAGGTGAAGGGAGAGTGAGAGGGAGAGAGTATGTAGAAAAAGTATGCAGGATGCACCTTATCTTTCAGGCACACATGGCTGGATTAGTTTGGACTGTTTGAGTGTGTGTGTGTGTGTGTGTGTGTGTGTGTGTGTAGGAGGGTTTGTTAGTCTATGTGTGTGTGTACCAATCAGCACCTCTTCTCATTCTTATGTTCCGGCATGGGAATAAGTGTGCCCAGTGAAGAAATCCCCATATGTCCTAAAACTGGACATAATACAAAGACACACACAAAGGAAGGATGACAGGTAGATAAGGTCTATCAATAAAACAATTGCTTTGAGTTATGATGAAGAAT
The DNA here is from genome assembly GCA_001698575.1 of Mola mola. Classification (NCBI taxonomy): domain Eukaryota; kingdom Metazoa; phylum Chordata; class Actinopteri; order Tetraodontiformes; family Molidae; genus Mola; species Mola mola. The sequence goes on along the minus strand of KV751330.1, from coordinate 6,697,714 downwards.
ATTTCCAGGTTTAGCTATCATTTCTCTCAACTATAGTAACACGGTATAAAAGAGCCACCCATCAAAAGTTAAAATGATGGTTAAACATTTCCCGAACTGTCGTTAATCTTCAGTAGAAGTTCACATACAGACTTAATACAGTCAGTCTTTGACCTATGCAATACTAAACTTGCCCTAGGTGCATACACATAGAGTTTTTATCCGAAATGAAATATATTACAAACTACATTTTTAGTAAGGCCATGCCATAATGTGTTTTGAAATATCTAGCTGCTTAATCAACAGTGGTTCTTCAGCGCTTCTGCTCAGTTCGTGTCCCCATTCATACATTCATTTTGGCGATTTGCATTGTTCTTTCCCCAATTATTTTACAAGGAAAAGGCTTTTTATAATCAAAAGAACTGAAGACCAACACTACTAAAATGAGGTCCAAGAAAGACAAAAGGACTATCTACGAGGTTACACAGACAGTACTCTCCAGGAAACTAAGGTGCACAGCTCTATAGTACCTGTAGACAATGTGAATATAAAGGACTATCGACAGTTTTCAGCACTCTAATCCATGATAAGGAAAGCAAAACCCTGTTCCCTTGGTGCAACTCTTATGACTTTCTAGTCTTTCTATCAAAGGGCACTTCTTTGGCCTTGAATCAATGCAGGTTTCAAGCACTCACCAAGGTTTTACTGTCACTATAAATGTGGATAAATGTGGAATGTCGAGTCTTTTATGTCCATGCAATCGAGTTTTTGCCCCTAGCATCTGTGTTAAGTAGGTTACTGTGGATGCAATGCATTTTCAGCAAGATGTGCTTGGAATTGGACATAATTTAAGAATTAGATGACTGTTTCCCCCAAAACCTGAATTTACATATTTATATTTTTTTCCTCAACCACTTATTTGAAATCAGCTGAAGTGGCAAGGCCACAGTTTCTTCTTATTATTATTATTATTATTTCTCTGAAATGTGAAATTTTCACTTTATTCCCTACCTACTGAATCAACTAAGGTGGTCGAGATTAAGTTTTTACATTAAGACAACCTTGTGGTGTCTCCCAGGGCTCTACTATAGTGCCACCTATCTTTCCATTATGATGAACCATAAAATCATTATGGATCACATTTCATGCTTTTTATCTTTCTTTTTATTTTTAAGTGCAAATGGATAACAAGACACTTTAAACAGTAATCTGGAACTTTTGTTTCCCTCCTTCTGGCACTGGGAGTAATTATACAAAAACTGCTGACATGCTGGCAGTACCATAAACGCCAACATCCTCCATGTTGCTTTAGCTAATAGCCCTCCTCTCTTCTGCTCTGTTTCTAAAACATGTCATTCCTGTTGAACCAGTGCAGTTAAGTCACCACCAACACTGATTTAAAAACCTACAGATATTTATCTGGCAGTGATCAGCTTAATCAGCACCGTGGCCTTGAAAGTTACCAATGCTCATTAATAGGAAAAAAAAACCCTTGCATTCCAAGCTTTTTTTCTTAAAATCTGATGTCTTAAAAACCTTGAAACTTATCTTGGCATATTAACATTGGGGTTGTTTTTTTCTTTCTTTTTTGCAATTAATAATAGTACACTTTACACTTCAATAATGATCTAGGATCCAAGATAGTAACACTCAGTAAAATAAGACTAATAATACAGAGTAACATACAGCCGTTAAAATAAAATAACATGAATCGGCATATACAGGTCTAAAAAAGTAGGATTTTAGTCGCAACTTAAAAGAAGCAATCAACAAGCACTCGCACACCTGGAGAGGGAGAGCATTCCAGAGTGTGGGTCCTGCTACACTTCCTGTATTTCACATATCTCACTGGAGAACCTATCATCTGATCCATTCATACTTGGCAGGTCTGTTGCTGAGGAACGGTTGACCTTCAGAGTGGAGTTATGTGTGATTTAAACATGTGATGCATCCAATATTATTACATTTTGAATAAGCAGTGAGTGTCTGCTCTGCTCTGAGCAGCAGCGGTAAGAGTCTGGGGTGGTAGTGACTGAATCTCTCCTTGCACGAGAGAGCAATGGGCATGTGAGTCTGGATAAGTTGGGAGCCGTGGCCAACACAGGTTTATAAGCTCCAGAGAGAACTGCTGTTATGAGGTGCGAATCTGGATTAATTTTCTACGTCAGCAACGATTAACCCTACTATTTTCTGTTACGTCTGCATCCTTTTTGATTTCTGCAGTTTCTGCTGATTGTTGGCTACACATGTCGAATCTTTTCCTGTTAAAACAATACAAATGCCCATGTAAATGGTAAAAGTGTCCTGTACTTATATAGTGCTTTTTTCAAACCACTCAACTGACCACTCAAAGCATTTTACACTACAGGTTTTGCATTCACCCATTCACCCAAACATTCATACAGTGACTTAATGCTCATCAGGAGTGTTACCCATTCACACACTCTTCAGGAGCAATTTGGGGTTCAGTGTCTTGCTCAAGGGCACTTCGACATGTTAACTGCAAGGTCTGGAATTGAACCAGGAACCTTCCAATCACTGGACAACCGCTTTACCATCTACCCCGTGTCTCACCTGTGCTTTGATTTTATGGCCATACCTGCTCCAGATGACATAATAAACATCTGGAACTTTATCCAAACTCATTGCATGAGCCTTTAACTTCAGTGAACCATGTTTGTGAATGCTTTTGAAAGGGAACTGCACGTTTCAGTTTTACTCTGTATGACGTTGAACATCTGAGCTAATTAGCCAGGAACACTGGAAAGTGTAAATCAATGTTTAGGTCTGCCCCTAGTCTTTGAGATAGTTTCCACCAATATCACCTGTCTCCACCACTCACTCCGCACTACTTTCTTCCATTAGCATTTTTAGTTAATATGCATGTATTCATGTAGTTTAGCTCTGTTTAGCCTTCTGTTTCCTGTCCCGTAGTTGATCATTGTTCATATAGATACATTCACAGTGATTTTTAAATGGAGTGATTTTAATTAAACTAACAGACACTGTATGGTCAAAGCATTTCAGTGTTCCGTAAGGGCACAAATTTCTAGAAGTTTTGTCCTTCCCACCCTCTCACAAATGTCGTGTTGTGACTTTTTTGTGCTTTTGGTGCTTGTCACATCTTTTGTTTCATAGATTGCAGGAGCTTTAAACTTTTCTGTGGATGTGCTTGCCTCGACTAAAATATTTGCTGCTCCTTCACATGCCATTATAACAAAAAACTGGCCCAGGGACGTCTGCTTGGCTTTAGCCATTTCCATATCCACAACCAGCTATTTGAGTTTCTTGTTGTGTTGGTCACGTGACCATGTGACTCAAATCTCAATAAAATGTAATAAAATAAAAACGTAGCTTGGCAGCGTATATCACGGGAATTGAAATATTTTAATTATTTAATTAATAATTTTTTTTTCCACTGGACATTTTGGCCATTGATATTTTTTTCCTGTCTGCAAAATATACGTATATGATAATGGCTAAAAAAACAGCATATAGCAGCTAACGAAAACCCTGGCTATGACGCACCATGAAATGAATTAAAAAAACCAGCAGTAAAAAAATAAATAGATAGATAAATTATCTCATTATACAGCTATAGCTTTTGCTCATCTTTCTGGGTTGAGCAGCAAACCACTATCTTCCAAGCTAAGAGCAACACATGCACAATCAATAAGCTCTTGATTCACAGAGGGTAGACACAAAAAAGATGCAAGAGGACTTCAATAGCTCACACTGGAGACCAGCGAACAGTGGAACAAGGCTGGTTAGTGATTTACTTAAAAAGAAGAATGGAATGGTGAAGCCATTTTACCTAAACGTTTCATAAATAATGTTTCAGTGTGATTATGTGAACAATGGTGGAGATATCAGATCGAAGGAAAGACTACTCCACACATGCTACGCTGCTATGGCAACCACATTGACATGAGGGTGGAGGGGTAGGTTCTCTAATGGCATCCCCCCCTCACTCTATTGATTTGACACACACAGGCACACTTAAGCACACACTCAAATTTTTTCCTCCGCACACCTGCACACAAACATACACACAGCCATTCAGCCAGTTGACATGGGGGTTGATGCCCAGCTTCATCTCAACATTCTCTCCCCTGGAGAGAGCGCACAGCTCTAGATCAAATCAGAGGATAGGCTAATTACATCTGTGTAAACATGTACTCTCCAAGTTCATGTATACTGTAAATTTACATCAACACAGAGAAAAAAAAAAGATTTTATAGAAGTGTGTGCATGACCCAGTTTCAGTGAGATGCATAGCTGGGTGCTCTCTCTGCCTCTCTCCTCCTCTTGTCTTCTTCCTCTTTAGTTCCTCAGTGCTCTCTCTCTCTCCACTGTCGCTGTGAAAACCCTCTTTGCTTTGTAGTCACTGTGGTCGTGACTGTGTAGAATAGATCTACAGGCACATGAGATATTGATACGTCTAGCTAAGCCTGTGCTTGTAACCGTGAAGGTTCTCAGTCATCCAGGTCATCTTAATCTTGGAGTGTTTAGTAGGAAGCAACTGGACTTCTTATCTTGTTTGACACTGGGTTGTCCAGTGTCTTCCATCGTGGCCAACCTCCACATGGAGGAGGTGGAGGAGAGGGCTCTGAACTCCTTCACAGGAACAACTCCCAGCCACTGGTTCAGATATGTGGATGACACATGGGTCAAAATCAAAAGTCACGAATTGGAGGCTTTCACTTGACACATAAAGGCAGTGGACAAGAACATCAAGTTCACCAGGGAGGATACGAAGGATAACAGTTTGCACTTCCTAGATTGTGCGGTGTCTCTTGGTACGGATGGTAACCTCAGCATCGAGGTCTACAGGAAGCCCACACACACAGACCAGTACCTCTTGTTTGACTCCCACCACCCACTGGAGCACAAACTGGGGGTAATCCGGACACTACAAGACCGGGCCCAGAAGGTTCCCTCAAGCACAGAGGGAAAACAGAAGGAATTGACACGCATCAAGACAGCGCTCCAGACATGTGGCTACCTGAAGTGGACCTTTGTCAAATCGTCCAAAAGGCACCACAAAGAACCACCCGAGGCAGAAAGTGAAAAACAGAAGAACGTGGTCATCTCATATGTGGCAGGTCTATTGGAAAAATTCAGAAGAATCTTCCAAAAACACAAAATTCGAGTTTACTTCAAACCGGGCCAGACCTCAAGACAGAGACTGGTCCACCCCAAGGACAAAACACCCAGAAATAAGCTCAGTAATGTTGTGTATGCCGTTCAATGCACAGAGGAGTGCTCTGACCTTTATATAGGGGAAACCAAACAGCCCCTCTACAGACGCATGGCACAACACAGGAGAGCCACCTCATTGGGACAGGACTCAGCTGTACATCTGCATCTTAAAGAGAAACTCCTTTGAGGACTCCAATGTCCACATTCTGGACAGAGAAGACAGGTGGTTTGAAAGAGGAGTAAAAGAGGCCATCTATGTCCACTTGGAGAAACCTAAACAGAGGTGGTGGACTAAGACACCATTTGTCTGCAACCTACAATGCTGTCTTGGGAGCCCTCCCCAGGCAGTTTAACCCTCATACACACCTGGGACCATGTGATCCCAAGGTGTCACATGAAACCAGGGTTGAGGGGCAAACACTCTCGAGTGATTCACACCTGGGCTCATGTGACCTTAACGACTCACATGATGCCTAGCCAGAGGATCGCCCCCCAGGCTGGGTGCTTTCAATTTGGCTATTTTATGTATTTTAAAAAAGCTCATGGTAATTCTAAAAAAAATATGAGACAAATATCAGAAATGTCAAAAAGGTTATAGAGAGTTATGTGGGGACTATAAATTTGTTTTACCTCTTGATAAACAACAGCCGGGCACAGTGGATTCACCATGAGACTGCCAGTTTTGCTGCCATCAGGCCTCTGCTGAGACTTACTAATATATGTGTTAACTGATGCCAACACAAATTTGTGCAATAGTTTTTACATACAAAATGCAGTGTTTTAAAAAGTTAAACTATTGGCATTTGTAGACATATTTTGTAATTCGGGGAGAGCATAACTTAGCTGTTTGTCCCAGCTTTCTGTCTGTAGGCTAAGCTAACTGTGTCCTGAATCCAGCTACTTTTATTTTGCGCAGTGATGAGCATGTTATAAATCATGTCATCTAATCCTTGAATAGATTACATAATGTTTGGAAAACACTGTCATAAGAAACCTCAAACCTGTTACTTCTGATGCAATACCGCAACACTTTAGCATATAGCAGTAGCAGTTTTAGTCCTCTATACAGGATGTACTGAATGCAGATTACTCATATTATGTCATTACTCAGAACCAAATTGACAGCCATTGTAGAAGTTACACGTATCAAGAGTAAGGAAATATAACTGAAGTGTAAAAATACATTTTGGGTTGCACAAGTGATAGTGTGATGTGTTTGATTGTGTGAATCACTCCTAACATGACTACCGTTTGTCCCCCAGAACTATGGCCTAGAGACAGAGAACCTGCGGACCCTCTCCCACAAGCTGAACGCTTCAGCGAAGAACCTGCAGAACTTCATCCTGGGTCGGCGGAGGGGTGGACACTATGATGGACGAGCTTCCCGAAGGCTACCCAATGATTTCCTTACCTCGGTGGTGGATCTGATTGGTGCGGCCAAAAACCTGCTAGCCTGGCTTGACAGGTAGGGACCATCCCAACGTACAGTAAAATGAATACAGGAATTCTACTTTAATTAGAAGAATATCCCCAAGCTTGAAGTAAAAATTTTGAAAAACAATCAAAATAAACAGATTATGAAATTTAAAACTTGCTATATTTAGCCAGTGAGCTCATATTAATGATGATATGACCATTTTTTAATGAGAAAACCGAGGACAGAGGTAGGACGCTAAACCTTTATGCAACATATTTTTTTACCATGGTATTGAAACCTGTTGCAATTTATTGACATTGAATTTAAAGAAAAAAGAATTTCCTTTCCATAATCGACAAATGTACTTCTGGTTTCATAACTTGAATGCCGTGGTTTTGCGTGTTTTTCTTTTTGTATATCTCTGTGGTAAAAAGAGACCTTCAGATTAGGAGCTCTTCAGCGCCGTTTTTGTAGTATCAATGTTTGTCTTAGCTAATACTCAACTCAGCTATCAGCTATTGGCTCACATACAGTTGTACTCACTGAATGTTTTTTTTATATATATATTTTAGGGATCAGAACAGACGTAAATCCATCAAACTTTCCAAGCTTGAAATTAGAAAGCAGCAGGTGAATTTAGCCCAGCACAAGAGCTGGAAACAGCTAATCATGCTAGCTGTTTCCCTATGTTTTAAGTCCTTTATGCTAAGATAAGTAAGTACAGGGACAGGTCCTGATCTTCTCATCTAATTCTTTAACAAGAGATTAAGACATTTTTTTCCAAAAAAATCGTTGGAATATTTATTTTCAGCACTTTGGTTTCATTGAACACAGATATTATTCAGGGTTGTTTGTTGCTAGCTCAGCTTATTGCAATACCTTGACACAAAGTTCCAATAGTGATAAACAAAGTTAAAGTTGAATCTGCATTCTATTTTCAAGTGCCCATGGTACTTTGTCCACACCTCCTGCAGCAACAAAATTCTTACGCAGGAAGGTTTCCCCTGGCAGACCGCCAGAACAGCATCAGGACAAAACTGTTTTTTTAAAAAAAATAAATGCTAAATACTGTACATTTTTTACTCACTTGCACGATATATATTGTTTGATGAAAGAAAATGCCCATCAATAGATATTTTCCTCCTTGTTTCCTCATTGTTTATATCGTCATTCTTGCAAAGCTAGAATTCCAAAGCTAGGCTGCGACTTGACTTACAGCAGCTTTTTATATTATTCGGCTCCAGTGTTATGTTCGAGACACGCAATCTCGAGAAGCACAGAGACACAGCAACTGCAACAATCCTTGCAATATTAGTTTCATTAACGAAAACAATGCCAAAAATGTTTATCAATTACTTTCTATACATGACCATAATGAGATGTTGACGAGCTAAAAATATATCATTGAATGTGAGTGATGAGTGCCGACTGAATATCAGCGTTAGTTGTATCTGTGTGGGAACAGCGTAATGCTCACTCACACTCGCTCGACCACACACGTTATACATATCACCGAGACCAGATGAATACAAACTTGTACCTGAAAGAGGGGGCGACTTCTGTCATTTGTTCATAGTTTGTTCAAATTTTTGGGGGGCAGTCGCCACCTCTGCCAAAGATTTCATCCTGTAGAGACTAGTCACTGTGCATATTTATATCACACTATGTAGAATTCAAATTCTTTGTATAACAATTTCAAGATTTAGATCTGAATCAATCAACAAAACTACTAAACACCCAAATACATTATTCATCAGCTCAAAACTCCAGTTTTCGGGTTTAGATATTATATTTTTGTCAGGATCTGCAAGTGTAACGTGTCTGTCTGTTAGGGTCAGTCAGTGTTTCCCCTCTTGTTTTGAAATCCCTATGTGTCTATTCCCCACTTCCTGTCTAGTCTAGTCCCCCAGGTGTGTCTGATTATTCCCTCTCCCTAATGTGTCCCACCTGTGTCCAATTGTCAACCTCTCCCTCATGTATTTAACCCCCATTTTCCCTTCCTCCTGTGCCAGATTGTCTTGTCTTCTTAGTGAGCAGTCCAGCAGATATTCCATGTATTTCTCCTCGTGTTCGAACTTTATTCCATGTTCCGATTACTGAGTTTGCCTAATCGTTGTCTGTACCTTTGCATAGTTTGAATTCCCGGTTTGACCTTGTTATTAAAACGACCACTGATTTAGAAAGCCCCCTGTGTGAGTCTGTACAATAGGGTCCTCAACCTGATAATTTTAATCTAAAGGACTATCAAATAATAAGTTGTCAATGAGGTATGTGGTTACTTTGTACAAACAATATTTCATGAAATTTTCAGAAAACATACTATATTGTGATATACTGTATATCCTTATATGAAATTACTCATATCATGATATAAGGTTTTGTCCATATTGCCCCGCTCTACTCATTCAGAATGAACCTTTTTGCCTCTCTGTTGGCCTTCCTCTTTGTGCCTTCCCAATGTCCCACTGGGACAACATAATATTTAAAAATTTTGCTCAACGTCTCTGGAGCCAAACAAAAGCACAGGTGGGGAAGAAGAGAGAGTGACAGGTGTCGGGGAAGATATTGAGAGACAAATTACATGTTACACGTATTGTCTCTACCGCTTCTTGCCACCGGGTCTAAAAAAGGGGGGAAACGCTGCAAAAGGATATTTTTTGTGATGACAGTCAGACCGGCTGATGGAGCCATATGAATAACACACGAACACATACACATAAAGCAGTGTTGGGGCCATAATAAATCCTTGGGTTGCACAGCTTCCTTGGCCATGATATGAAACCAAATGTTATTGTTTATCTTTATCCTTTACTCCTGTGCTCCGAGACCGGCAGAGAATGGTTTTCATTTGCCAGGCACGCTACCCTATCCTAGCTTTTAAAATCACAACGTGAGCAGATAAATAAAAGGAGCAAAACCTAATAAAAACACTGTAAACAAAAAAAGCTAGTTGTTTTAACTTTAATAGCCTCATGTACGCGCTGCAGTAAAAGTTCACTGAACTTGAAACGATAAGTTGAGTTAACTTTGAATCATTAACAAGTTACTAAAACTTGTCTGACATGCATAAAAATGCCTTTTAAAGTTTAGCAAACCAACTAGTCTGGACACTAACTTTTTAAGTTAAAACAATTTATTCTTATTTAATAAATATGGCAAAAATCACATCATCACACTACAGTAAGGAAATTTATTTTACTTCTGACATGAATTTATGTGCTTCAAGTGCAATTTTGAGACCTATGGGAACCTTTGATAAAACCAACAGATTTCAGGGGGAGATCAAGTTTATTTACCAATTATTTTTACAGAAGTTCACCATATTTTCAAGGTTTTTACCATGTTTTTTTTTTGTTTTTTTTTTTGCTCCAGGTCTCCATTTGCCAGTGTGACAGAGTATTCATTACTAAAGAACAACATTGTGCAGCTCTGTCTAGAATTAACCACCATTGTACAACAGGTACTTCCACAAACACACACTCACAAACACAAACACACAGGTTGTATGCACCACAGAATCCATCATGTCTATATTCATTCTGCTCATATAACAAAGTGCAAAACTAACATGGGTTTCAATATATTGATACAGTTTGTTTTCTTCATCGCACTTTTCTGTAGATTCTGTAGATTTTGAGTGGAACACATGTCCACCGCTGCAGACTGTTTTCAGCATGGATGATGCGATGAGTATTACTCAGTAATGGCCTTGGGCATCACTGACTCGCTGTTAGACCTCATCTTAACTTATTGGCCTGGACGGAGAATGAACTTGGGTTTCCCTCGTCTCCTCTTTTCCTGTCCTCCTTCTGCTTTCCCTCTGGTTCATTCCTTCGTGTAGATTCACCACACACACAGTCACATAAAATAAACTAGAACTACATGCATACACACTCTGATACTGTATAAATTTCATTGGGTGGGGGGCACCGGCACTGTAGTGCCACAATGGGCCAAATGAACATGTGGCTGCCAGGGTACAAGACAGACAAAGGTGGCAGCGCCACCCGCACTAATGCATCAAACAGATGAATTAACTGCTACCATGCACATCTGGTAAATTCAGTGGGCTGCATTCCCAGAAATAGATTAACTATCAGCTACCACTAAATGCCAATTTGTCATTTTCAAATATGTAGTTTCTAAATCCTCCAAGCAGCAGAGTGGATCAAAGAGTGGTCAATCCAATGTTTTAGTCTGCCTAGATTATAAAGTGAATGCATATTGTGGAAGGGTAGACATTTAAATTAGCTGGCTACTGAAGTTCTCCATTGAAAGAGAAGTCATCTCATCCCCATTTCTCTTGTTTCCTTCTTTTCTGTTCCTACTATTGGAGTCAGGAGATATTTGAGCTGTGTGCAGATGTTAATTCCATGTTTTGTTTGTCTTCCCTCGGTCTTTCTTCTCATTTTACAGGATTGCACTGTGTATGAGACAGAGAATAAGATTCTTCATGTGGTAAGTTATAGATTATTCTTACCAAAATAAAAAAAATGTTACATAATTGCTGAACTGTTTCTTCCAAAGAAAACGGCGATGAGGTACCATAGCAAATTTAACAATGGCAGCTATTGGATAAATAGACTGACCTGTCCTTGGTCATAGATAAGCTTGCACACCATTATATTCAACATATTTTAAGGCACCCACTTATTATACAAAGGAGCCTTGACATTTCCCACGATTTTCTAAAGCAAAGACCTTGCTGCATTAAAGACATTTGACATTAGACATTAAAAAAATAAGAATTTTTGCATTATGGCAGATACACTTTGTAATTTTGCCAAGATTTAAATGAAAAGTTCAATGCCACTCTCTTATCTGTATGTTAAATAGAAAGATAAACTCATCGGATCTCATATGATCTTGTTTTATCATGAAGAACGGATACGGGGAAACAACGAGCCTGACTACCCAAACATTAGCCCCTCTAAAGCTGACTTTGAGAAAGCTAATGAACACAATGTGTAAAAGGTTGTCACAGGTGAAAAACTTTTCTCTTTTGCATTGTTTTTGAACAGATTAAACAAACAAGACAATGCATCTTTTTTTACATTACATTGTAATTACTATATTGTTGAGGTGCAGATAGATGGATTTTTGAACAGAACTATGCTACTTGTTCTCCCCTGTTGTTAGTCTTTGTGCTCAGCAAAGTTCACTGAGGTGTTGTGTGAGCAGTATCCATATTCTCATACATAAAAGACAACCCAAATGTCAAATTCCTATAATTACATCTTAGGTCTGTAGTTGGGGCAGAAGTCTTTTTCTGTTTGAAAGAAAAATGAGTGAATAAATACACTGAAAAGACACATAGCTGAAAAATATCGGTATGTGTATATGTGTTAGTCCATGTAAATGTTTTACTACTGTGTGGGAGTGTGTGTGTTTGTGCATGTCAGAGGACTGTTTGTTTATTCTGGTTATTTTATGGCAAAAAAAAAAAAAAAAAATGTTAATGTGCAAGCCAACTTCAGGCCTAGCTTCTGAGTGTGTGTGTGTGTGTGTGTGTGTGTGCGCGCGTGTATATGTGAGAGAGAGTGCACGTGTGCATGCATATATGACGGAGAGCTGCCTGTGTCCATGTGTGAAGCCGAGTGAGCAGCCAGTGTTTGATCCGGGCTGACAGTTGGATTGGGACACTTCCTGCTGCCATTCAAGGTCAGGTGGAGTAAACCAAAATGAAAGTGTTGGCAGGGGATGTCACAGAAACAAATCTGAGCATTTTATGTCAAGAAATCCCAGTCTGTATATGGTGTACTTGTATGTTTTTGTAGGATGCATTTCCAGGAGCAACACCAGTCATTGAAGTGTGTTTGAATGATATTTCCCTGGTTCAATGCCCCCCCTCCTTCAAAAGAGTCCTCATTTAACTTTTTGCTTGTGGATCCAGGGCTACCATTTACCACTATTGATAAATGCCTTTTCAAGGCAAACAACAGTGACATCAGGCAAATTCAAATATTTAAACAATCCACGTGTGCACATACATAAACACACACAGGCCTGGGTGCCAGACTAAAGGCTACACGTGATTAAGTCTGCTACGTGTGGGAGGTTTATGTGTGAAATGGGGCAGCATGAAGGGAGAGAGAGCGCAGGGATGTTTTGTTTTTAGATGCTGCTTGTTTGCTGATCCTTGTCTACTATTTAGAAAATATAAAGTGGAGGTTAAGTGAAATTGCCACCAATTCTAAATCACACAATGACACTGGCCTATAAACACATAACACATGATGAAGATGACGATGCACATCCAAGATCAATTTTTAAACAAGACAGTTCTTTCTTTTTGAATAACAAAAGTGCTTTTTTTTAAAAAAAAAAAACAAAAAACAAAAAAAAAACCCTTTTCATTTGTCCCTTTTTTATTTGAAATAATGTGATACGTTAGTAAAGGGATGGGCCACATTTCTAATTTAATAGATTATGATAAGATAGCTAGCTAACTAATCTTCTAACAATGTCCTGACTGAAAAATAATTAATATACTGCTATCTAACCAATAAATAAATAACTTCCAATTTATTAATGACTCTATTGCTAGAACTTCAGACCATATAACAATCTATAATAATATCTATTAACCAAATTATTTCAGGCTGTTTCTAAAGGTGAGGTGGGCTACATCAACAAGGTTATTGTTATATTAGGAGCCTACAAAACATTATTTTTCGTTTTAAAATGGATTCTTAATTCTAATCTAACATCAGAATTCAAGGTAAGGCTGTGAAGAATTTCCATGTCACACAAGTGACATTTTTGATCTGACGCAGAGCACACAGATGCCCATGATCATATTGTAAAATGTAAATGTGTTTAATTTATTTACTTATAAGTTAAAATAAACCCCATAAGTTAAAATCCCTGGATCTGCCCCTTTGCCTGACTCAGTAACAAAATTTAATGGGTTTTTCCTTGGCCCATTCCCCATCTTTCCACCAAATTCTTTTAAAATCAGATCAATTGTAATCCTGCTAACCAACTAACCAACTAACTAACCAACAGGAGTGAAAACATAACCTTCTTGATAGTGTTAATTAGCCACAACTCAAGGTTGATTACATACCGTTATTTTGTAATCTAAAGAACTGTACAGAATAGGATAAGATCAGACTGCTAATTATCTTTTAATGCTCCAGTATTCTTTTTAAGTACATATTTTATGCATCAGACTTTGCTTGTAATAGAGTCTAACATAAAAGTAATGTATGAACGGAGGTGGATCCAGACAGATGTTCGGTATTAGAGCACCCAGCTGTGCAGCCTGGGTTCGGGCTCTGCCTTTTAACGCTCTGCTCAACTCTGCTGTAGTTACTGTAGTGGTGATTGTACGTTTGTCAGCTTCTGCTCAATAATGTAAAAACTCACTGCTACTCTGCTCTCCTCCAGACGACAGCCTGCAGCAATCAGATGGACAAGGATCGTGTGTGTATGTGTGTGTGTGTGTGTGTGTCACACACATAGCTAGCTCACTGAATATCCTCCACATTTTCTCAAAAACTCAATCAGAGGCTTTGAATTATATTGTTTGTGTGTCCGTGCTTGTGCTCTTCATACGTATTCATTGAACATGTTCCTCTGTTCATTTCATCACTATAATTCGGTAATTGCTCTTTAGGATTGAGATCATAAGATTTTTTTTATGCTGGCTTTCATCACTGTCACACCACTTGTGTTAATGTCAACAGCGTATATTCTCTTACAAGTATGCCTGCTACGTTGCAATGTGTGCACGTGCAGTAAGTGTGTCTGCGTGCATCAAGCGGCAACGTGACCAGGCAGGATAACCCGGGTTATAGTCTTTGTAAACCCACTGCAGTCAGTCCACCAAGATTAGAAAGCGGAGATGTTGCTGATGATGAATTAACTTGCAGTGCGTGACCGGGCAGAAAAACAGCCTCAAAAACAGTCAAGGTTTTTCTTTTAAAGCAGAGCCACCCTTTTTATTTGGCATATTGATTTGTGTGTACTGCAATGTAAAAAAAAAAAAAATGAAAATACAGCATCTAATCTATCAACTGTGTGAGGTTTTGTTTATTTGATATGAAAGAGAAAAAAAAGTTTTTATCGTTAACTCTCTCTCTCTCGATAGATAGAGCCATAAAAGGAATATGTGCTGTGTAATTTAGGTGTTAGAGAATGTAATCTGTGCACCTTGGGGTAGGCTGATATCAGGGATGTGTTGTTCTGTCAGTGACAGTGTCTTTTGTGCCTGCCCTTGGACAGGCTGTGACAGGAAACGGTTTGTGTGACGGAGGTTGCGATGTGGAACAATCTGATGAAATGATTTCTGTTTCACCTCTTCCAGCTAGGTCACAGCATCCCTTGTGGACCCAAAACCAATCTGGATAACTTTCTTTTCTCTTTTTGTCACTCACTCCCTCCATTTCTCTTCTTCTCTGCTGCCTTCACCTCTGATGTCCTTTCCAGTGTAAGACCTTAGCCGGGATATGTGACCACATCATCTCTCTGTCGTCAGACTCTCTGGTCTCTCAGTCTGCCCACCTGGAGGTGGTTCACCTTACCAGCATCATGCCCAGTGAAGGGCTGGTAAGGTCGCACCTGAGCATGTGCACATGTATCCAGTAGCTGTCTTACAAGTTGAATTATTCACCATTTTCATAAAAGCCATGAATAATGACTAATGGGAAAGGGGTTGCTTGTTGTGACAAACCCAGAAAGAATCATCACCCGACTCTGCAGTTCCTCATAGCTCAGCTCTACAGAACATTTTATGGTCTTTTAGCTAAATGATTGGGTTTTCCGGAGTTGCTGATAAAGCTAGTATACATTTTAAATGTTGCTTTGCAAACACATTAGCCATACCGACTTCAAAAGGTCAGGATTGGGTTTTCAGATGCTGTGTTTAAGGTTGATAATGATTATACTGTACACAGCTATATTCTAATTTGCAGCTCAAACATTCCCAGCTCTATTTGTGTCATCATCACTTATTTTAAAATCTGTCCTCACTGCTGACATCTCTCCTCCTCCGACCACCTGCTCAGCTTAACTGTTGAGAGGCTAACGCCATGTTGCCTGAAAATGGTATCTGATCTGAACTGTTTAAAGATCATGAATACAAGCACATGAGTACAGTATTGGACTGATACTGGTATCGTTATCAGAATACACCTACATTATTTAGAGAGTTTTTCACATCATGTCTCATTTTAAAGATGCTAATAGTGTATTTACATATTAATTCTTACAAGACCATTTCACAATATATTAAAGGAGAATTCCAGTATTTTTAAGTAATGTCCTATTTCTTGAACTTTAAGGGTCTAAAACTTCACAAAATACATCTTTTTTGAAGAATACTCAGCTTGACAAGTTTTTTGTTTTTGACTCAATAACTGTAAAGATACAGTTTAAAATAAATGTTCCTGCCTCTTGATGTTTCTGAAAGACAAATGAATTTGAATAAATCTACTTCACAAATTAATTGGGGTTTTATAAACATCTGAAAGCAGCGTAAATGATGTGTTTTCGGAAATTTGAGGTCCCCAAAGTTTGGGAAAAGGGCTTAGGTTGAAAAATACCAGAATTTTCCTTTAAGTCAAGTAAGGACTTAAAGATGGTTTTCAATTAAGTTTTATGTATGGATAACAGTGAATTAATGGAAAAACTGTGAAAAAGAACGAGCAGTCACTTTTATATAGATCTTAGTACCTGTATGAAAGTAATGTGGATTGACCCTCCTCCGTTAACCCTTGTCCTTGTCTCTCAGGGGATGTATATCAAATCAACGTATGATGGGCTCCATGTTATTACTGGAACCACAGAGAATGTGAGTTTTTGGCTCAGTCATTCTGAATGTTGATGCCCTACAGACTGAAATGAATCAGTGCCTTATCCTGACTTTGTTTCCACTGTCCTTTTCTTCTCCAATTTCTGCCTCTGTAGTCTCCAGCCGACCAGTGTAAGAAGATCCATGCAGGGGATGAAGTGATTCAAGTCAACCACCAGACTGTGGTGAGTTATTAAGCTTCCAATCTCAGTGTTGTAGTTGTGGAGAGCAACAGGAGATGTAATGTCCACGTTTCCACTTTGAATAAGGGCTGGCTTTGGTTCTTCATTCTGTGCTAAATGAAATGCCGAAGCACATGATGTCGCTACCACCACCGCCGCTGCCACCATGGTGCTTCCCTTCCTGTGCCTGTGCTGCTATGTAAGCTAATAGACTTGCTGCTGCAGTAGCTCATAGGATGATTGTTGCAAGACCTTTGTTCAATACAGCGTGACTGTCAGCTCACTCTCTACAGAAACTGTTCCAATTGTCGTGAACAACCCTAGAAGTAGGCATCGGATTTGAAATGTGATCTCATGTTCCACTTGCGGACTTGAATAAGTTGTATTTCTGCCTTGAACTCATCACATCAGAGGGAAGCAAGAAAAGTGGACAGCCATTTTAAATGGGCCGGGGCCTTGTGAGAGCTCCTGACTGACGGTGCTGTCTATTGCCTGTGCTGTCAGCTCTTGCACAAACTATTTGTTCCAGCATTTATTTGAGATTTCTTGAGATTTCTTTGTGTGCGTGTATGTGTGAAGATCTCTTTGTGTCCTTTTAGCCATAAGTATTTCCTCGTACGTTTCGACAGGTGCTGCTCATGTAAAAGCCTGCAGGCTGTTGATTGACGTGTGAGGAAACTGCATGTAATCTCTCCCCTGCTCTCTCTTTGGGGTAACTGACAGTGCAGATCGCACCCTGCTACGCTATCTGCTCCAACC
>KV751330.1:6654364-6672783 GCA_001698575.1 Mola mola | reverse complement strand
TTCCTTTGCTCCCCCTTCTATCTGTCGCTCTCTTTCCACCTCATCTTCATTATTTATTGTGAAGCCATTTTACTATAAGCAGCCTTCATAAAAGGAAGACTGCGAAAGAGACAGAGATGAAGATACAGGCTGGGCCTGGAGATGGAATGAGTGACGGTGGGTGGAGTGAGCGGATGGGGGTTGGGAGGGTGGAAAGTTTTGGAATATGAAATGAAATCGCCTAATGGACTGCTGATGAAATGATGAAACCCTTGGTTTCCTTCATGAGAACACTGCCTGCCTCGCCGTCGCTCGTTCTTTGCATCTGTTTATTTATTCTGTCCACACTCGCATCTCCTCTTCAGAGTGAAGCGTCCTCCGCAGGCACACAGTGAAACACCCATTTCTCAAAATCTGGAACCCTCTTCCTCAGGGAAAAATTGTCGGCTTGAGCTATATGTCACCCCAGCTGTTTTGCCTGAGGATGGATGTATTTCAGTTTTTGGGCTGAGTTTCCATGACATCGAAGTAAGGCCTCAAAGAAAACTTAATGACAAATGAATCTACGCTAGCTGATCTAAATGAATCAGTCAAACTGAGGCAGGAGGCCACGCTAGGTTTCGTCCTCCTGAAGCAGGGGAGATGGGTGAGGAGGTGCTGCAAGCGGAGAAGAGAGGGGTTGTCATGGGAACAGACATGGAGAGCCCTGTGTGAGTGAAGAGGCTTGAGACAAAATGACAGAATAGCGAAGCGATTGGACATGGGAGAGGCTGCACAATCGCACAGTTATAAATACACTCAGACAACATGCACAACGTGGCAGCACTGTGGAAATAACTCTCTTGTTTGTGATTCTGTGTTGAAAAGAGTGCTGTAGTCCAGTGAAGAGACCACAAATAAAAGATTCCCTTCCCTTGTAACAGTGTAAACAGCACACTTGTTTGTTTTTGTGTGATGCAGGAAAATCAGTTTTGCTCCAAGTTCCCCTCATCATCCTCCAATCAATGAAAAGATGTTCAAATATTCTGTGTCTGATTTCTCCCTTCAGCCGGTCCCAACCAGCCCCACCAGCACCTCCCCTACACCCGGTGGAACTTTGGGCATGTCCAAAATGGACGCCCCCAGCATGCAAGACGTCTACATCCTCTCTCCTGTCTCTGGGCTCTACAGCACCAGGTCAGACACTCATGCACACACAAGTTTTAATGATAGTGATTATGGTGATTATTATGATCCCGTTGATGACACCGATGACAGTGGTGATGCCAAATCTCTTCTCACCCTAGGGAGGAGCTGGGTCTGATGTCATGCGATGACATCAGCCGCTACAGTGTGAGCTCCCAGTCTGGCTCTAAAGGTTCAGAGGGGGTCAGCTACTACCTGGACCAGGACAGCGGTCAGTTCTTCTCTCTGCTGGAGGGGGACGGACCCCCAGGACCTGACTATGACAGAGGCCGCAACACAGGGGTTCGCCGTAGAGACAAGACCCCCACCCACGGTATGATGGAGAGCGCGCTTGGACAGTGTGAAGAGGGCAGTAATCGCTGCGTTGGCCTTGTTAAGCAGCATGTTTTCTCCCACCAGTTGGCTCGCCCTTTTCTTAGAACCTCTCTTTATGTATTCATCGCTCACATCATGGCTCCGCTTTGTGTTTTTACCTCATGTGCACACTTCCCAAAAAACATCAATCACATGCCAAAGGCTCAGTCCACAAACACTCCAGCTCCCTGTCTGCCCCACTGCCTGTGTCACAGTTGTCTGAGGCAGCTTTCTTGACATCCGTTCTTAAAAGACTCTCAAGGGGCCTATGATGTGCAAATTGAGGGTCATGTAACACACAATAAGGATTGGGACCCGATGTTATGGTAGCCTTGCTAGCTTTAGGCTATGTGTACTGTAAAGCTACTGTAACTGCAGGTAATTGAACAGCATGCAACACAACAGGATTTAAAAGTTATAGATTAAGATAACCTGAATTTCTTTCACATTTTAAAGCCGTGTTAATGAATGTTTTTTCGATTTATTTCAAGATGGGTCAGTTATATTCAAAAGGGGTCACTCATAGTGACAAACCCACAGGAAATTATGTCCAGACACCTGACTGTAGAGCTTTTTAAACCATTAACCATTTGAACCATTTTTTTCACCCAGCACAGACAGCAGTTTTTAAAAAAACAGTGTGCATACAAACCAACTGTGTATTATCTGCTTTGTTAGGACAAATATACCTTGTAAGAATTTAGCTGCTACCATACTGGAGGACTTTAAATTAGCTTTTTTTTTTAATTTGTTTAGATAACTTTACATAAAAGATAATCTGCTAAATGTGTAAATGCATTACTATATGCTCTCTCAACGTAACAACATTTTTTGGCAAATTTAGTCAGTTTAACTTACTGTGCTAGCTAAAGAAAAAGTAAAACCAATGAAGCAGATACAAGTTTCTCTATTACATGAAGTTTAATTACTACAGGGGTTTTCTTGTTTTAATGTGTAGAACCACTAGAGCATTTTTGATCGACGTAGATCCTTTATTGATCTATGCATAACGTAATATCTACACAGCATGTTTAGCTAAAACAGCACATTAGCAGAGCAGCAGACTCAGAGCTTACACAGGAAGCATTCAGTAGGGTTCGGTTCACATTTGAACCAATACGACACCCTTAACAATTGTCTTTTTTAGTACTTTATTCTCTCTGTAATAAATATATTTCAGTGACTAAAAGAAAATAGTTAAAGCTTCTCAACTTGAACATTTTGAATTTGAAAAATTTTACACACTCAATAGCATGCCAATGCCATACACCTACTAATGGTTCATAGTAAGGTTTTGGACATACTAAAAACTGTTTAAGCATACATTTATTAAATGGCATAAACAATTTCAGACAAAGCAAATAGCTACATGCTAGCAAAGCCAATGCGATTTTAAATCCAAGGTAACGTCAACCAAGGCAGTGGAAACATGCAAGTTTTCACAGCTAATTAATTACCTGAGGATGTTGATAGCCTGAAAGCTGGTATGATCTCCAAATCATGTCGATGCCTCGCTTAAAGTTCTGTCGTCCACCAACGAGTGTTGAACTTCTTTGGCAATGGCTGTAAGCAGTTTATGCAGTGAACATAACATTAGCTTTCAGGCTTTCAAACACACTTCCGTGATCAGCTTTAAAATATTTAGCATTTCACAACGTGTTTCCTCAGGTTCGACATGGTTGCCCTGGCCAGTTTGAGAACGGTTTCGTTGCTATCTTCCCCCGACTGTGACCTGCAAACATGCTGGGTCAAAAACATAAAACCATTCTCACATACACAGTCAGGTACCAAAATTTGGCACAGTTTAATTTGATGTGAGTCGGTACACAGTGGTGCCAACGTAATTCGGTGGTTACTAAAACTTACCCGGTAAGTTTGGTATCAAACCCTAGCATTCGAGCACATAATAAAAGTTTCCCACAGCTAACTTGACTGTAAAATGAAAATGAGGCCATGTGACCTTTGCCTCTGATGTCATAACCGTCCCTAGAGAGTCTGCCTTGCCTTCCCCCTCACCAGCTGTCTCCCACACCGTCTCTCAGTCACCAATTTCCCATGACACCTCCCCATGGCCAACAGTCTGACTGCTGATTGGTTGTTCCAGGTGACCTCAGGCCTGTTTCCATGCCTCCCGAATATAACTGGATAACCGAGGCCAAGGAACCCAGCATGGGCAAGAGAGGGAGCCGAGGTACACACACACAAACACACATTCACACAAAGAAAATACAAAATCCCAGTCCCTTACATATAAATGGGTTGGACTTGCGCCGCGCTTTGCTCCATTTTCAGCTCAATACATTTCAGCTCATCCTCTGGTTATCAGTGGTGGTGTGGTTGTGTGAGGATACATACTGTCTCTGATGGGTATGTATCTAACAGAGTGACGAGGACACATAAATGCAAGGAAATTGCATTTATTCATCTGCTCTGGAAATGAGGGTTTTTCTATGTGACCAATTCTAACCAGCCTTACCATTTTTGCAGCGAGACTTGATCCTTATTCGACGGAGATTCCTCCACTCTTCCACCTGAAAGTACATGAATAACATTAAAGTGCAACGCCATTGTCAAGGTTCTGCCTTTCTCCTTCCCTTTCTCTCTTACTCACTTTTTTGGTTTCTTTTAGTGTATGGATGATAGACAAATCAGGCAAGAGGAATTTTTCTATCTGGAGCTTAAGCGGACTTAAACTTTCCGTGACTGACAAGATTTAGCAATACTGGCTTCCAAATCAGCTTAATCATTGCAAACTAATTAGCTGTGCATCCCCGGCTGCTGATCTACGATGCTATCTCACCCCTCTGTGGTTTTCCTCCTTCTCTCGTTCGTTCCATCGAGCCTGTCTATCCTCTAACTGTTCCATCCTTCCTTCTGCCCTCCCACCCCCACAGATTCGGACAACTCCCTGCTGCGTTACCTTAGCGATGACAAGATCTTGGTGATCGAGGAGGAGCCTGAAGGTCCGGGCAGAGAGAGCCGGCGGGATTCCACCAGACGCTCCAGACGCAGGAGCCGCAATCCCAGCAGCCCTAGCTTTCCCATCAGCCCCTCCATGCTGTCCTCCACTCTTCGCCTAGACCAGCCACCTGATGCTTTGCCTGTATGTACGCAGTCTCTCTTAGATAGGACAACTGAGTCATAGTGTTGTACATCTCTTTTTGTCCCAGTGGATTTAAATCCCTTCCGTTAATGGTTATTATAAACTACTTATATCAGAAAATCATTGCGCCCCTTTTAATTCACAAATAACACAAAAGAGTGGAGAATATGGACACATTATTTGGTAATTTTTGAGTATTAACAATAAGAAAATGTAGAAAAACACCAGTTTCGTCTTTCAACAGCATCTGAAAAGTCTGCACTTTGAGAAAAGTTGACCTCCTCCTGTCAGTCACTAAAGTTAAATCTGAAGAGTTAATACGCAGTTAATGATGTGGAAAATAAAAAAAAATGCATGACTTTCACAGAAAAACCAAAAAGTATTACATAAAATATGACATATTTTGCTTTTTTTTTTTTTGGACTCAAATTGTTACATAAATGGACTTATCTACGATTTTTAATAGGTGAACTCTCCCTTTATTCAAACTGCTAAAAATACATAGATGTCTGAAATATGGCAAGGTGACTTTATTAGACCCTGGGTCACATGCTACACAGAGGTCTATTGTCCTAGTAATTATAAAGGGTTCTAGTGCACACATCACCAGTGCAACTATTATTAGACTATTAGCTACATTACATTAGTTTATATAGGCAGGCTATTCACCTTATAGCAACCATATAAATTTTTTAAATTAACAATATGTCGTTTTCTTCACTATTTATTAGGGGTGTAATGATACATTATATTCATGATTAGATACAAATCACGATACACAGGACACAATTCAATATCTATCACATTAATATAACAAAATTCTAACCACAAGTAATTCTTTAAACAGTAATATATTGAATGGTACTGATGTTTAACCATTGCAGAAAGATATGATTGTGACCATAATTTCACTTTTGGGAGATTGTAAAATGAGTAGCTGTTTATATTGATCTAAATTATATTTAATGGTATCTCGATACACATTGTCAAATACAATATGATTTGATTAAGGATACAGTAATCCTAATTCACAATTTATTGTATGGGTTGCTGTCTCTCAATCTCAATGGATCCCCCTCATTTTAGCTGCACTGCCTGCACTAACAGTACTTACACCCCTGGAGCTTAAAGTTAACAACTTTATATTTGATAAATCTTTTGTATCTGTGAAATCTAGAGAAATAACTAGTTACCACAGTTGTATAAAAGACGAAATAAATGTAATAGAGTAGAAGCACCGTCATCTTTTTTTTTTTTAACTGATCAAAAGAGAGAACTAAAATTACTACGGCGTATTCTGCAAAGAATACAGGTGTTACTAATCACATTAACTATGGCTCAGTCCTATTCATTCATGGTAGTGAGACAATACCAGCCATCATTAATCTTATTCTTTACACCTGCGTTTTCCTTAGTGGGACATGTCAAAATATCTGCTTTGAAAAAGGCCTATTAGTATTACTGAAATCACCTTTTATCCCCACGATTATTGTGTAATGAAGCAAACAGGAAAAGGGTTTGCCCTCATCTTACTGTTGTGTGTGTGCTCACAGGATAAGCCATGGTTATCACAGATTTACACACATGGCTGTCTGTGTGTTTGTCATTTGATTATCGTCATTGCATGCCTCTTGGTAACGTTCACACACGCACACAAATGCACTCAAACATTAATTAGGACGCAGGCACATATTTGTATGCAGGGTAGCCATCTCACAACTCGTCCCAACTTTTCCTAATATCCCCAGACACGCCTGAGTCTAAATAGAAGTTTATTCTGAGCAAACGCACACAAGCACATATCCCTGTGCGCAGGTGTATGACTCAGCATCAGCCAAACGAATTACAAGCGTGACTGAGAGACTGTGCTTAAAACACGACACAGGCAGAAACACACATATCAACACAGCGCTAACAGTTTAGCTCGCTGGTGTTAGCAGCCAATCTCAAACCCTCTCAGCTGTGTCTCACATGGTGGTGACTCATATCTGTTCGGTGGCACATGAAATGTGCTATCCTTCGCTAACAAGCATACCTTGCCCTTAATGACCTGCTTTTTTCCTCTGTCTCTCATCCTCTCTGTCTGTGCGCCATCCTTTTAGCAGACATGTTGCTTGAATTCACTGATGGACAATTCCTAATAAGGTTCCATGTCTTTTTCCAGCAGTGTGTCTTTTATTGCAGTATATTACAACACATTGTCTCTACACGGTAAAATTACCTTGAAATCAACCATAGTGCATCCCATTCCTCGTTGCCTAATGGTAATAGATGCCTCTATCTAAAACTATACTTGTGCCTGTGGTTGCCCTTTTATTTCTCTATCCCAAAATTTGGGGGAAGATATTTTTATAACCTCCAACTTGTAAATGTTTTAGAATTCTGTAAAATAAATTTAACAAGGAATATTGTAATTATTCTTAGTTCCACACATTCTTCTCACACCTGATAAAATTCTCCTCATCAAGATATCAAGTGTATAATCTGCCTAAATAATCTGCTGGTCAGGAAACTGATCAAATGTGAAGCGACTGTCCAGTTATATGCAGTACTTTTCACACTACTAGTCTATCTGTCCTGAACTGATGATTTCAGCAGATATTATAAATTAAATAAGCAATTTTCATTTTCATCTTTTAAATCAATGAATCTATTCAGCAGAATAGAGGTAATTAACACTAATCACATGAGCAGTTAGCATGTCGCTGTTAATTGTCCCCTCAAATGAACTGCTAGTCGTATTATTTCTGTAATCTTCCTTATACAATTTACTGCATTGATTTATTGTGATATTGATTTTCTTTGCTAGTATTGCTTTTAATTATATGGCAGCCTCTTGGCTGACAAAGATTTTTAAAAACAAAGTCATATATGTATATATTGTCAAATATAGTGTGAATAGTCAGGTGTAATGTAATGTGTTTGATCTATTTATGGTTTACATTTTTGTAATATTTATAATTATTGATAATAACAGTAACAGTAATCCTACGTCAGATAGTATTGTGTGGCAGAAGAAAAGTAACGTGAAACTATGTCTTTATGTAAAATCAGTGCTATTCAGCGTTTGTCAATTAAAGAAATGGATGTGAAATGTTTCAAATTCCAATTTTGAATATGCATTTGTTCAACCCATATGCCTACATTGGATATAAAGAGGGAAAAGAATTCCAAAAGAAGCCGCAGATGGGCAAAAGCCTCAAAACATGATGATTACAAACCAAGGGGCTCAGAAGAAGTGTGAATTTGTGTGCAACCATGTGCAGTTGTAAATATGGAGGGGTTTTAATAGCTCATTAATGACCCCTTTTTTTTCTTCCTCTCAGCGAGGTGCAGACACAACAGACAGGTGAGCTCATTTTTCTCCGGTTGCTTTCTGGTACTTTTGACCAACTGAAGTAGTTGTAAGCCCTGTCTGTGGTTGCATTCAATCCTGTGTATCCTTCTGCAGGTACTCTGGCTCAGGAAGCTCAGGAGCGGCCTCCATGAGGAAGGTAGGGAAGCAGACGGCGCTGCAGGGCTGACTGCATGTTGCTTGTTTTTAACTCTATGAATAAATTATGCTGTCGTTCCAGTACGTTTGATTAAAAAAACTCCTTTTTAAATGAATCAACAGAGACTTCGGTCATGTCAGTCTCAAACCAACAGACTCATGTGTCCAAAGAATAGCTCAACAAATACATACAGCCAGGAATAGGAGAGACTTCTGAGATTAAATCCATTCAGGACTGTGATAATTAAATAAAAAGTAACAGTTGGACAAGGTAAATTGCTTTCCTGATTTAGGTTACTATGTCACAGAAAGCTGTTTTAGCCATTAACCCTCAAAAGCAATATGAGTTGTATTGTACAATGAGTCAGCTCCGTTAAAGCCATACAAAGATTTATTCACTGTTATTTAGATAATATAACCTGTTGGTTTACACGACTTTATTGATGCTGATATCATGCTCACATAAGCTTTCGGATGCACCAGCTAGTGTGCCAAATTCCCAACAGAAACTCATATTTTCAAGTGAGGTTTATTTACTTGTAAGTTTATTTTACATTCATAAGAAATACAGTAAAAGACAGTTTTACTGCTTTGGCTAACAGCTAATTTTAGATTGTTGTGATTACTTTATAACAGTCATTACTGAGTTACTGACTCTTCTTCAGAATGTAAACGCTGTAGCTTTAAAATATTGTCATCGTTCCATGTCATGCTGCTACTGTAGCATCACAAAGACCTTCAGATCAATTGATATCAAAATTAAGATTAGTGGGTTGATTTACTAGCCAATGTGCAAATTAGGTTCCAAAAGTATGTACTGAAAGTTCTGGTACATTTCACTTTTAAATCACTAAAATTGACAACTAAGGTGATGAAATTCACATCATCCAGATCCTGCCTCTGATTTTAGTCTGCCTGGCAGACAGCTTTCAGTCCTCCATCACAGGCTGGAGGTCACTTCCTGGCTGTAACAATTTTAGTATTGGAATCCCTCTATGCCTGTAATCCTCTCTGCTGTGATAGTATAAAAATAAGCTAAACGTAGCAACTGAACTGCTTGCTGCCCTATGTGCAATAACACCATCCAATCACTTCATTCTGTTTCTTTTTCACCTATAGTCTTTTCATTACACCTCTCTAAGAACAAAAACCAAAAGGCGAAGCAAAGGTAGGCATGCTGGTGCATTTATATCTCATGTATGATATTTACAGTAATGTACAGTAGGTCGCGACAGACCAAATGTTTAACACCAACATGTGGCTCAGTGAACTCAAAACTAAGGCTGATATACGTTAGGTTTTGTGACCGCCATGTTCACACTTTTCCGTGACACGTTGCTTAATAGATCTGTAAACTACAGATGATGCCAAACTGAGGATTTTTCTGCCAAATATTTGGTTTTAGGTTATTATTCCAAGACCACAACTACTAAAAGCATGGCTCCATAGTCTACTTTACTTCCTGGTTTATTTCTCATTTCCAGATGTTTTCAGGTCTTAGTGTTAACATCATTCTTGGCTTGCTCCACAGGTTCCCTTACTAGTGCGAGTCGAAGGAGAATTTCCTGTAAGGACCTGGGCCATGGAGACTGTGAGGGCTGGCTCTGGAAGAAGAAGGATGCTAAAGGCTACTTCACCCAGAAATGGAGGAAGTACTGGTTTGTCCTCAAAGAGTCTTGCCTCTACTGGTACACCAACCAAAATGTAAGGAATCACTTTCAGCTATCATTACGTGTTGAATCCCACTGTCAGTCAGAGTCCTCTGCTGTTCATCAGGCAACACAACTTTTTAACAGCTTATGACAATTGAATGCATCACAGTCAGATATCACAGCTTCAAATAAAATAAAATGTGGTCAATAAAGGGATACATTATCAATCTTACACGAATAGGTCATTGTGCATTCGGTATCATAGCTGAGTGTGACGTATGTGTATGATATAATTTCAATCAGAATAGAAATAGTCTGAAAGAGTGAAAACTTAATTGCCACATGCATGAGAAAACAAAAACACCTTTTGTAGATAGACTCCATCGTAATGACATAACAATAGAGAGGGCAAAAAATCCTTTACTTTTAAAATTTGGCTCTATCGACATGCTTGGCCAATAGAGAACGTGGATAAATCTTGTTGGATGATGCAGGAAGATAAAGACAGAAACAAGAAATTTTATACTGATTTATTTTACATAGAAAATACCTTGTAGTCAATGTGGCACCTGGCAGATTCCAGACAAACAAGATAACTTTTGAAGGAAATTCAGAAATGTTATACAAAAATAGCATTAAGGTGTTTATTTTCCATGTTCTTGTCATATCTTTGTTATTCATTAAACATTTTTTTGTTACTATTGCAAAACAATCTCAGAATGATCTTTATTAGTACAGAAATGTTAAAGAGTTTAAGCAATTTTGAGAAACATATATTGGGTCCTTGATACATGTTTTTTGTATCAGGTAGAGGCTCTGGAGGATTCAGTAATGCAGAGACACACGGGGGATGTTCTTAATCAAAATCGTTTGACTGAAAATAGGTCAACACCGGGAAATCTAACTAAATGGCAAAGATACAGTTCAAGGGACAGGCAAACTCAGTAGTCGAGATACGAAACGATGATCAAAACACAAGGAACTCATGAGGAATATATGTTGGACTGCTCACTGGGAAGATAAGACAATCTGGCACAGGAGGAAAGGGAAACAGGGTTTAAATACACAAGGGAGGGGTAAACAATTAGACGCAGGTCAAGCACATTAGGGAGAATACATGACAGGACATGGGGAATAGGACACAGAATTTCAAAGCAAGGCGGGAAACACTTATTGACCCTAACAACAGACACATGAACACTAGGAC
Organism: Mola mola; assembly: GCA_001698575.1. Classification (NCBI taxonomy): domain Eukaryota; kingdom Metazoa; phylum Chordata; class Actinopteri; order Tetraodontiformes; family Molidae; genus Mola; species Mola mola. Next base: position 6,661,810 of record KV751330.1, on the reverse strand, counting down.
CCTGACATTTGTTTTTTATCAATTCAAATATTTTGTACATAATATTCAATTTCTTCATGTGTTCTTTCAGCTTTCATGATTATTAATCAGATCATAATCAGATCATCTGCCACTTATTTCTTGATATCGGAAAAGAGTACAGTTTCCAAATCTGATATCATCAAACAGCCTGTTTTGTCAGACCGACAATCCAAAACCCAAAGATATCCCACTTGCTGTAATGTAGGGGAAGCACGGCAGCTAATCCTCGCATTTGTCAAGCCGTACCCATCCAATGTTTGCAGCTCTCATTCAAACCAATTGATCTGTCCAACGCATTCACAGCATTTTGACTGCATCTATAAACACAAAACACACTTAAAGATGCCATTCAGATGTTTGTTTCAGTGGATCATTAGAATGTTTGCAATGGCATGAGAAAGGAAAATATCAGGAAAAAGTGGGGAGATGAGTTTATCCTGGGAAATGTAAACACCATATGCTGTTTTCATATGCTTGGCTAGAGTACTACTATCCCAGATAAAACTGGTGTAGCAGTGTGTTTGACATTTTGTTCTCTGGGCTGACAATGTGCCACCACCTCCATCTGACTGTGCCTGCAGGATGAGAAAGCTGAGGGCTTCATCAGCCTCCCAGAGTTCAGAATAGACAGAGCCATTGAGTGCAGACGGAAATTGTGAGTGTCCAACGCATGTCGTCAAAATTAGTAATCAAGCTCATTTGCTCTCAACCAAGTAAACATGGACCACGATTAAAAAACTAATCAGCTGTCTTCCCCCTGACTGCCTGCAGTGCCTTCAAAGCATGTCATCCCAAAATCAAGAGCTTCTTCTTTGCCACGGATTGTCTCGAGGAAATGAACAGGTGAGTGAGTGGGCCTCTTGGTGAGTCGCCGGGTGTGTGTTTGAGGTCTTATAATAGACAATAGTCCATATGGGGAAGTCACGTGTACTCTGATGAATATTTTAAGTGTGTAAACCAAGTTTACACAAGGCAGCAGCCCACACAACACTGTGCATGAATAAGGCATGAATCTGGCCCAGAGTGTCTGAATGTAGAGCTGTTTATGTGCGCGTGTAAATGTCTGTGCGCATGCCACGTGTGTGCTTGTGTGAGGAGTTCATAGTGATACTTGCAGGAGTGCTATCTGATGAGCTCTAATTATCCACACCTCTCCTTGGTAACATGGAGAGTTAATTTAGGAAGTAATTAACCAGCTATATTTGACTTCCATACTGTGTTCATAGGTTCATGTGTGAAAGTACTGTTGCACCCTTTTTTTGTACCTTTGCATGTGTCTGTGCAAAAAAATGTCATCAGAAAAACTTACTGCAATTCACTTTTTGGTGCACTTTACATCTGTGTTTTTTTCTCAGCCTCTGAAGGCAATTGCATGAGATTGTTAGACTAATAAAGTGTTTGTGGTCATAAGCTGTCAAAGATGTTAGCATAATTGACCAGTCAGGGATGTTGAGTGCTGAAAGCTTCACAGTTCCTGGGAATTGGCAATTGGAAAACAATTGACGTAAGGGAGCCTTAGAACGAAATTTAGTTGCTGGCAGAGATGCAGGTAATGTTTCTAATTTCCTGAAAAGGTTCCTGGTGCTTAGGGAAAATCCTTTCAGTGGAAAATGGGCTATTACTAAAAGCACAAACTAGAAAATGCAGACAAACCGATGAACAGGAGTCACACTGTAAAATTCCAGGTCACAAATCTAATCCTGAAAAATCCCGCGGAACGGCCAAAACTGACTGTTACTTTAGCTCATGAATGTTTCTGACATCCCTGTGTCTGTGGCTCTTGAATTTGAACAGCAGAGAAGTGAATGTAAAAGGCTCACAAATAATGTATATACTGGGTACTGGGTTCTATACCGTGTAGTTTTAGCAAACACAACTCAAACAGGAGAAAGTAGTGCAGTTGGTGGAAACTATTTTCAGTCGGGATTAACTGACTAACTGAAAATAAAATACATGATTTGAAAGTACCTGTCAGACGGTATGTCACTATGGCTCACTGATGTTTCTCTAATAGATTTTGGACAATGTTTTAGTCCTAAAGCACAGATTATAGACTTGGACTAAGTAGGCATTACTTATCAGGATCAATTTTTTCTTTGGTTTAGATCTCTTGTATGAGTTTCCTGTTCTTTTTCATGTACAGTCTGGGCCTCTATTCTTAGAAGCTGCATTATTATTGGCATCAGCAGAGAGTCATAGGAAAGGCAGGGATCTGCGATGGAGACGGATGGGTTGAGGACAAAAAGATAAAGAGCGTCATCTGAGACTCACCGCCGAATGAGAATGGGACAAAGGATTATCGCTTTCTTCTTCTGCATCCAACTCTCATTATTGTGATGCTTTTTCTCTCCTCATCAGGGGGATTGAGCCAGTTAAACGCATATCAGCTGATAAGAGACACCGTTTAAATTATTTAAAGTGAAAAGATTTTCTTATTCATCACCTACCATTTATCCAGTATAACCCATGCTTTTCTCTCCTCCACTCTGCTCCTTTTCACATTGTCCTTTAATGCCTTTTTCCTCAGTACTTCTCATCTCTCACCTTCTTTATGCCTTCCTTGCTACCCACAGGTGGATGAATCGGCTGGGGCTTGCCGCTATAGGATACACACCAGACGACAAGATGCCGCGGCCTGATGAAGGTGAAATGGATTCGTTTGGCTAGATTTAAACCGCTTCACACGTTCATTTGTCATTTGTTAACATGTACACGCGCTTGCTTATATCTCAATGTCAGACTACTGGAGTGAGAGCGATCAGGATGATGTTGATGGCTCGATGACACTCAAACAGGAGGGACAGTCATCCATCTGTGATACTTATCACCGCACGCCATCAGTAAGCTAACACACACACACACACCCAGTCAGCATATTCTTTACAGCATTTCAACCTGATAGAATAGTTTATCCCAAGTGCCACAGTTTCCAGAGCTGCAGAGACCATAGCCCTCGGTATTAATAAAACATCAGAGTGTGAGAGTATCTGGTTCATCCAGGACCAGGGGTGCCCAATACGTCAATCACAATCTAACATCGACCGGTAGATTGCGATCAACCGGTCGATCACAAAGGTAGTGTAGGTATATCGCATGGAATCAAAATTAAAAATAATAAATGTTAGCTAATCATCTATCCTCATTAAGACGTTTCTCACTTGATTGAGGTACAGCGTAGTCAGTCAGAGATCTCATCTTTTCTAACACAAGGGGTCACCAGGCTTACGCAGTCAACCACGCATGGCATGCTACTGCAAATCTCCAGCGATCCAGTTAGCTTTCCAATTGATTTCTATAAAAATGAGTGGGGGAGCTGGACCAAGTAAGAAACCAAAACAAACCGCTTCCATACGGAATGGGAGGAGGATTTTTTTTTTTCCCAATGTTATATTCAAAGTGCATTTGTCTGATCTGCCAATCTACCATCTCTATTCCGAAGACAAGAAATGTGGAGCGGCACTTTCTGACTGTATAAATAAAGTATAAAGTACGACACTGACTTCCCTGCAAAAAGCGAGCTCAGATAGAGAGAGGTGAAGGAACTAAAATCACAGTTTCCCTGGCTGATTCTATTCAGTGCAAGTCATCAGAGTAAGGTAATGACCACAAATGTGAAGTTGTATTATGTCATATGGGTTCATGCAGTTATGCAAGATTCACCAACATATGTTGTGTATATAAAGTATACTCGGTATATAGAAATATATATATGAATAAATATAAGTTTAGCAATTTTAATGTAGGTTGATCATTTTGACTTGGTCATTTTAAAAGAAGCTCACAAGCCAAAAAAGTGTGGGCACCCCTGGCCATGACCATAACCCCGCTGTGTTCAGCTGCCAGGAATCTGAGTGGCGACAGTTGCCACTGCTCATTACATCCGATGGGCTTTTTCAATCAAGCCGATTCGAATGCTAGCTTGAAGTCAGCGCCCTTTCTGGAACCAAAGAACTTAGGCAGGAAAACTGGTTCCGGAGGACCACCAACATTTTGCTGCTCTAGAGCAAAGACCTGGTCATCTCAGGGGCTGAAGTTATTGTGACCATGGGCCAAGTACAACTGTGTAATTATTAAAGACTGGCTCCAATGGCAATCATGTTTCTGACCTTGTTAATATATCCTTATGTTTTAAGCCTACTCTTAAACACAGAGAGGGTGTCTTCCCCACGGACTTGAACTGGGAGCTGGTTCCAGAGAGTATGTGCCTGATAGCTGAAGGCTCTGCCTCCCAGATTACTTTTAGAGATCCTAGGAACCATCAGTAAGCCTGCATTTTGGGAGCGCAGCATTCTAATGGGGTGGTAAGGCTCAATACGCTCTTTAAGATACAAAGGTGCCTGACCATTTATGACTCTGTAGGTGAGGAGGAGAACTTTAAACTCTATTCTGGATTTCACTGGAAGCCAATACAGAGAAGCTAGAACAGGAGTAATATGATCTCTTTTTTAAGCAGAAATTTGCACAATGGACACCAAATTAAAACAGCAGTGGTCTGAGAAAGAGCCTATGTACGTGCATGTTTGGATGCCAGTGTAGGCATAAAGAACCAGGAGTAACACTTGCAAGGATATTTACCGCAATAGTTGTTCTGGCAAGGTTGAATAATTGTCAACATATATAGAGACTTAAGACATATACAGTGATATAATGACATGATGTTACAATGGCTATCGTGACTGTTGAGAGGCAAAGTGGTGCTTAAATGGTTTGCCCCTTGCACCAACTCTGAAACAGCACTAGGACTGACCAAAAAAACAATACAGTAATTGAGAAGGGAGAAAAAGCCAGAACCAGAATGCAAAACTGAAATACAATTTTAACTCAATTGTTTAGAGATGCTCGTCAAGGTCAAATGACAATGGCACCATGTTTGCCCATTCCTAGAGTTACGCATCTGCCTCATCTCATTGCTTTTTTGCTCTTATATTTTGGTCTCTTTCTCCCCTTCTGTGCTTTTCTACCCTTCTGTCTTCTCCCTTCTTGTTTCTCTCTGTCATTACACGGCTCCTTTTCCTGGGTTTACCGGTCACATTGTATCCATGCTCACTTTTATCAATTCCTCCTCACTCCTTCCACATCTCACAAACCCTCCAGGCTAACCTCCTTCACAGTTATGACCAGTTGCCCCGCTCAGTCAGTTCTATGAGCCTCATGCGTTCCACTCCGTCCCCGCTCCCTCCACCAATGAGTGCCTCCACCTCCCCCATCCCTCCACAGATGGTGTCTTCCTGCTCCCCTCTACCTCTCCAGGTCAATTCTTCCAGTCCCTTTCCAGAGCCCAAGCACGGACGACATTTCTCCAGCGAGTCCACGCACTCGCACTCCTCGGCCGAGGACCAGCGTGGGGATGGGATAGGCATGGGCACAGGCACAGGCAGCACCAGTACCCACTCGTCTGGCTGCCGCTCCTCCCATCGTGAGCGCCGTTCCTGGCAGGACCTCATCGAGACCCCTCTGACCAGTGCAGGGCTGCACTTCCTGCAGACAGCACCAGGAGACAGTGATTACGGAGGGCTAATGGGGACTATGTCTGGAGAGATGGGGCTGTATGGAGGGCTGGGCAGACCGGGCATGTCCCCCGAGAGACGGAAGCAGGCCACACTGCCTGTACGAAGACACCATGCTGCAGAGAGGGACCGGGAACGGGATGGGCCCTTCCCACTGGAGCGAGGCCCACACTCGCACAGCCACACACACCGACGCTCCAACAAGCAGCGCAGCCAGAGTCTGCCCAGGAACAGGGATCCGATGCCAGGAAAGCTGCTACACACCTCAGCTCATATGGAGGAAAGGAGTGAGGACGAGGAAGGAGAGGGACTGGCTGCAGATATGTTCCAGAGTGAGGAGGGTAAGGAAATTATGATATTTGTAGGAGAAAAATAGTAGTGTATACTCTCATGTTTCAATGTAATATTTAAAGGTTACAGGTAAACAGGATACCATGGAGATAAGTGGACCTGGCAGGTCATTTAACAGTGTATTGGGCTCCGATCTGTAGTCTCAGATCAGAGCCCAACAATCATTTGAGGAATTTAAAACTTTGCTGAAGACCCATCTCTTCTCTTCGGCGTTCAGTCCCAGCTAGGCAAGATACTCCTGCTTTGACTTAATTCGTTTTACTTTGTTTTTACCACGATTTTATAGATGCTTTATTGATTTTACGTGCTTATTTATTTTGTCTATTCATTGTTATGTTAAACTTCTATTATAGCCTATTTATATATTTTATGTACTCAGGGTTTGCTGATATCTTATTTTAATTATTGTGCAGTGCTTTGGTCAACAGAGGTTGTTTGAATTTGCTATATAAATAAACTTTGATTTGAATTAATATACCTGTTTTGGCTAAAATTATATTATGGTAATGATGGAGGAAGTGCTTGGAGAAAAACACTACATACAGTTTAAGAAGAGAAGAAGAAAAGAGAAGCAGAAATAAGTCCCATTGTGTGTGCTGTGTTATACATTATATTACTACATTATTACGAGTGCATTAGAAGTAAATAGCATTTCATTATTGCCGATTGTGGATTTATGTACAGTAGTTCTTGTAACAGTGTAAACAATCGTGCCCCTGCCCTCTTTTATAGTTGAATATGTTTTTTTCCTAATATTATTGAATTAAATGAATATTAAAAAAAAACAAAAACTTATACAATATCTTAAAGTCTTAAAGACTTCAGTAATTTTGAGCTTGACCTTTGACCTTTCAATGTCAAACTTATTTAGGCAATAAAACACTATACATACTGTATATGGTGTACATTAGAAGCAAAATGGTTGAGTTTTGGCCGAAAAGGAATTGTTCAAAATTTTGCACAGTCGTAACTTTTTGAAATGACCTTGACCTTTACCGTTGACCTATAAAGGTCAAATTTTATTCAGTTGAAGCAACTGCCAATAGGAACTCACAGGGGGAAAAAAAGATTTATGCAAAACTGTGGACTGTAGGCTGCTAGCAGACAAACAACCCAAACTAAAAACATTACCTCCTTGGCATAAACAAACCTATACTGGGCCCCACCACCAGGGGGTGGTGGGCTCGAGGAGCTCTTGTGTTGTCCATAAATGTACAGTCAATGTTTGGAAATTGCAACTTCACTTTTTCATTTCGCCAATATTGCAACCAACCAAACCTTACTTTCTTTATCAAAATTATTAAAATTGCTAAATAAAGTACTACAATAAATTTGTACATTTTAGAAGTGTCAGCCTGTATTTTTTTTTTTTTCTTAAAATTTATCAAGGTTGTTTATGCTCCATCAGTAAACTGTTTTTTGTTTTTTCTATTATGCACACAGTTGTACATTCAGAAAAGCTCATTTTGTCTTGTCAGCGCTTACTGATCTGAGTCTCTCTGGTCCTGTCCTGGGTGTCTCAGACCTGGGGGAATTGAGAGTGGAGAGCAGAGAGAGGAGGGTGTCG
>KV751330.1:6626266-6647131 GCA_001698575.1 Mola mola | reverse complement strand
TACTGGGATGTGATTGTGGTTTAAATCAGGTTTTTCCTTTGCTCCCAACAGGATACCTGCTCTTCTGTGAAAAGGGGAAGTGTTAAGTTATACTACACAGGAGAGGGTGAGTCCACAGTGTGTTTCCTAAAGTGTCATATGCAAAAATTGATATTTCTCCCTTCCACTCTAAACATAAATTAGTTCCCTTCTTTCTGACCAACTTATATAAACTCTACAGGGTTTTCTGACATAACAAACTCATGTAAATGTACGTATCTAATTTCTTTTTTCATATACAGATGTTACAGTATGTTGGTCAGATAATTAAGGAACAAACTGTTGCATTTGTACTGGATACTTTGTGTCCCTAACCCTCAATATATGGTAAAAAAAAAAAAAGCATTTTAACTAATATCCATTACACCATTTTACTGCTGCTCATAACGTTGCTGTTACTATTATTGCTATTTTTGCCACTATATACTGATCTGATTATTAGCTTCATAAGTAATGTAACTATATCAGCAGAGGCTCAGCCACTGGGTCAGAAAGTTAAAAATCATGTTGATTCTGTTTTTGTATTTGCCAGATGTATTCTATTACTTGAAAGACCCTCCCCCAGAGTTTCTACCCAGATTTGGTACCATCACCATGGCTGGACTGCTTGGAATGTTCATGGCACGCAAAGGTAACCTAAACCCTAGAGGGTTTAGGCCTGCTGGGAGTAATGATTTGATCACATGTTAGCGCATATGAAAGTGTGATAGCATATAATAAGAAATCATTTTTAAACAAGAATGTATCGACATAAGTGGTGATATATATATCATATGGCATTTAGCAACGTATTTACCAAGAAGGCAACTAGGCAGGATATTGCTTAATTGACCACAACATTTGCATTTTCAGTATTTTCCATAATCAAAGAGGACTGTGGTTTGACAACGTCACCTCCCAGAATGTACAGAAGCAACCAAAGCACGTTGGTTCCTTTGCTTGGCAACTGCCTAATATTACCCTTTGCAGACTGCAAAATAAAGTGAGAAATGGCTTAGAAAGAATTGTCGACAGATGAAATATCAACTGTATGTACAGTTTAGATGCACCATCATTGTATTGGTAATAGGCTAATAGGTAGCTAATAGGCAAAATATTACCTATACCTAGGTAATATTTTGCATTGATAAAAAGTAACTGCCATTTGTTTGCTACAATATCATAGTGTAGTGCAAGCTAACTGCATGCAAGCTGCCTTACATACTGAATCAAGTATCTCATATTTTGTGTACGGTTACTGTCTTCTCATGTTATTGCAGACAAGTTAATATAAAACTCTGTAAATGAAGCATGCCTTGTTTGGCTTGGACTTCAACTCATTCTTCTAATGTAATTTTCACTTGAAGCTCATTTAATGCTGCGAAACCAAAGCGGTAGAATCATGAGCACCAACTTTAAGTTTGCCGTCTGAAGTTGTGCGCACCTGTTGAGGTCCAACACTTACCTGAAATCCTTGGGAAGTGGGTTTAAGGGGAAAAGAAAAAATCAAAGCCATAAACGTTTTTGGAAAGAAACATAGTCATTGAAAGTGCCTGGATTTTTATGATCTGTACAAGAATAGAAATTTAGACACTTTGGATATGTATTTTTTCCTTAATACCAGTAAATAAGCTGCGCTGCCTGCATGTGTGTATCCTGCAGCTGTGTCATTTCATGTTCACCTAGAGAAAGTGCGACTGTCATGTGCATGCAGTGATTGAAGGAGATGATGCAGGTTATGGCAAGCAAGCAAGAAAGGGAAGGTTAAGTGAATGGTCAGATACAGTATTCCTGGAAAATGTGAATTTTGGCTAGAAATACCTATACACAAACTATCTAGACTGTCACAAAGAACAGCTATGAAGTCACGCATTCAAGCTTCTCAAGCTTTCCATGATCTTAAGCCTGGTCGTTCTTCTTGTATAAGTCATTGTGTCTCTAACATTGATTGACCTTGATCTGTGTTGGGTCTTTGAATTTTAAAGAATTGGCCTTTGAAAGTCCTTGAAACGTCCTCGAATTTGATGTGTAAGAAGGCTTTGGAACACCGGAAAATGATTATGGTTTCTTTATTGTGAATTTTCTGTGAGGCTCTCGTTTCAAGAGGTTGGCTGTTCCACTGGGCCTGATGAGCGCAGGAGCTTCGGTGTGTTACCCAGCCCATGCAGTAGCTGTTGCAAAGGTAACACCTCGTTTTTTTGAACGCTGCTCTCTGGGGAAGACCTGTTACAAATATCATTATGTTCAGGGATAAACTACTATTGTTTTTTCTCCCAAGGTGACGGGTAAGAAGGCTTATGCTGCAGGGCAGTGGAGCCGCGCTGCACTGTCTTCACTGCTCACCCCCAAGCCACAGCAGCCTGTCTACAAAGAGCCTGTGTCTTCACAGCAACAGGTTAACAGCTGTTAGCAGCTACTAAAGTTTTGGATGCTATTCTGTGACTAAAACGCAAACATCCGTATATTGCTTTCTCCTGTCCCACTGAATAATTCCCCCATTACGTATTTCACTTACTCAAAAAAAAATCCCTCCTGACTCTCAGGAGGTTGTTTCACATTTCCTCTCCTAGCACTTTGCCCTTTTATAATGATTGTACTGCTACAGTTTCTGTGCCCTTTGCAACTCGTCTGTGCTTGATGTTTCTGTTTTAATGTCAGCTAAATAACTGAAATGTTAAATGCTGATGTAAGCAATTGCATTTTTTTTCCTCTACAGTGTAATAGATCTAACCTTTTTATCCTGCTCATAGAAGAGCTAATCATTTTGATTAGAATTATTAATGTATGAGTGGATTTAAAAAAAATACCTGCGTGTTGTTAGGCAGCTACAGTGCCGAATCCTGAGTCTGCAGTTGCCGAGGAGGCCTCAGAGGCCTGCACCACCACAGGCAGCCCAGCCCAAAGCTCTACAAACCCAGAAACCGAAGTGGTATCAGCTGAGTTTGTTCCTTTCTCAGATGAGCCTGTTGTCACTGTCGTAGCAGAAGAGGCTTCATCAGCAGCGCTAGTAGAGATATCCCCTGCTCAGACCCCTGCAGACACAAGTATGATAGATATTGTTATCTGTCTTTATCTCCTTTGTTTCAGACACACAAAGGATTCCACTGATGACTTTCTGTATTCACTCTCCTCTTCAGATCCAGATTCAGCGTCAGCAGGGACAAAGAACGTTGAGGAAATACATGCGCCTGTTGAAGGTGAGGAGCCCTCCGACACAAAACAGGCAGCAGAGGATGTCTCCACTCACGCTAGCCCAGCAGTGTCCACGCCAAGCTCAGAGCCAGAGAGTGTGGAGTCTGCTCCAGCCGAGTCCGTTCCTGCTCCAAAGGTCTCGGATGAGCTATCAGGTACCAGACATTATTCTTCCCCAAAATGTCAACAGAGCAGAGACTCACTGTGTGTATAGAGGTGCAGTCATTTAAGAACAGCAACTGAAAGTGAATGCGATTTTAATTGAAAGCTTTTAAAAGTAAAATAGTGTTTGGAGAAAGTCTGAAAGCTGTTTTGACATCACATATTAAAACCCCAAAATACAATCATTTGAATGGAACGCTTATTGTGTTTAATATTATTTATCATACATTGGTTCAGCCTCAGAACCTGCGTTGTTTTGACTTCTTCTCAGTTCCTGTTGATGAAGCAAGTGAGCCCATACATACGCCTCAACCTGAGTTAGCTACCCCGCCACATGTTCCCAGCGTGGAGGAGACACCAACCCCAACACTTACAGCACCACCTCCTCAGCAGCCTGCAGCAGAAAACAATAAAGGTACAGAGCAGCTGCTTCACTCACGCTACTGCTCCTGGTTGTGATTTGGGACTTACCGAAGCACACAGACTGACAAATGGTCACATTACAGCCCTTTTTAGAATTAGAATTAGTAAACTGATGAATGAAAACAATCAAACACAGCGCTTAATTAAAAGTCTACATAGACTTGTTTTCATTCTTAGACAGTCGGTGACCGGCATACACAGGTCCATATTGCCTTTTTGCTGCTTTACTTCGGTACCCAAGTTTGCCACTTGAGCCCATCTGTATTTTCAACAATTTGACAGTTTGAGGAGTGAATGAGTTAGAGCTTTATCATACAAACTGTATGAATCTTCTGTTAGATAACACTAGATAGTTGCACTTCAGTAAGTTGGAATTGGGCCTTTTTAGGGGGGAGAGGAGAAAGGTGATAAAAGCTAATGAGAAATACAGAGAGATCCATTTATACTGGAGTGTCTGTACATAGATGATCAGTAAACCCTGAAGTTATGTCTGTAATTTACACAGCAAGTCTCCAATAACAAATAGTGGTCATGTTGAGCTACACAGAGAAGTGCTTTGAGCAGGCAGGAATTATGAGGTTGCTTCACACATGGTTATGACAAATACATTATGGCCTGTCAGAAGAACTCAATCATGGTAATATATAACTTATTAAGTTACGATTAAAAAAAAAAAAAAAAAAAAGTCTCCAATCAGTGTTTGTCAGTCCTGGTGGTAGGGACACCCTGTTCTGCGTGTATAAGATGTTTGACTGCTTCAACTCACCTGATTCAAATAAGTGATGAGAATTGATGAATAGCTGATCAGTGGGATCGGTTATTTTGAAGCTGGACTCAGCATGCAGGGGGTCCTCAGCACAATGCCCGATGGTATGACACTCTCACACTGCATCACTCCGGGCTTTAAACTGCTGTTAAAATCAGAGAGTCAGTGGTCGAGACAAAACTGAGAATATTTGTACTTTATCTGCACAACATAAAGATGTCTAATTTATTATTTTGATTTGTTTTTCCATTGAGGAATTCAGATGTAAAGATGGTCCAATTCTCATTACCTGCAACTATTTATATAAGGGTAGAAGCGAATAATTTCAAAAATAAATTTTCTAGATAAAATGTAGAATTTTACTTAATTCAGCATAACACTGGGCTCATTTATTGGTATTTCAAAAAATCTGCCCAAATAATTTGTGGAAAACAGTGAAGATGACTGAATGAAACTGTAAGAGGAGATAAAATATGAGAAAAACAAAGTGATGGACTTCATGATTGTGAAACCTCAAAGTTTATGAATATTCCTGCTCGATAGACCTTTTGCAAAGCAGCCCCTTTTGGCAGGGTAGATGCAGGTAATGCTAATGAATGTTGTTGGCTCTGAGTAACGCAACAGAAACTTAATTTCGTTCATTCATTCATTCCACCTGTGTTTACCTTTAATTACATGTCAGTATGGCTGCTGTAAAAAAGGTCTATTGTGCCTACATTTGTATGAAGTTTTAATTTAGAAAGTTTCTGTAGTGCCACCATCAGGAGGATTAGCACCCAGAGCCAGCAAAGCAAGTTTGGCATAGGACTGAAACTGTGTGTAAAGTTTTGTAAAATTTTCCGGCACAAGAAATCAGATTTTCTGGTAGGAGGAGGAGGAGGAAGAAAAAGGTGAGATAATGTTGTGATTTTAAGACCCCCGTATTGCATAACAGAATTCTACATTGGAAAGAGTAACAGAATCCATCTGTTTGTGCCAAATAACCCCCATTTCCAAAGGAATTAAATTTACTGTTGTCCCTGATGCAGATGTCCTTTATACATGTTCTATAAAGACAGGGAAGCATAAAATTTTGGGGGGAAATATTTACAGGAAGTAGCTCATTGGACTGTGGATTTTAGCGGTAGTCCAGTGATCGGAAGGTTCCTGGTTCGATCCCAGACCCGGCCGTCGCAGTGTGCTTTGGGCTCCACAGTGGTGCAGTGGTTAGCGCTGTCACAGCAAGAAGGTCCTGGGTGCGATTCCGCGTCAGGGGGTTTCTGTGTGGAGTTTGCATGTTCTCCCTGTGCCTGCGTGGGTTCTCTCCGGGTACTCTGGCTTCCTCCCACAGTCCAAAAACATGCAAACTGGGGGTTAGGTTAATTGGTCACTCTAAATTGACCGTAGGTGTGAATGAGTTTAAATGGTTGTTTGTCTCTATATGTCAGCCCTGCGATGAACTGGCGACTTGTCCAGGGTGTACCCTGCCTTCGCCCGAAGATGCTGAGATAGGCTCCAGCCCCCCCGCGACCCCTAACAGGATAAGCGGTAGAAAATGGATGGATGGATGACTCTGGTTTGATTTGATTCAATATTTTAAACAGTACTAACTTAGAGCAAGAGCTGAGACATTACAGTCCTAGAACGACATACACAGTGTGCGTACTGGCCTTTCCCTTTATATACACTAATAATCAAATTAGATGTTTTTTATTCACACATAGCACTTAGACTTGATTACATCCAAAATTAGTTCTATGAACAAATGTGCATCTTTGTGATTGTGTGAGTCTGTGTGCCTGTAAGTACCCATTGTACTGAACACTTGTTCACTAGTATTGAATTGGCTAGCTCGTAATTTTGATTTATTCTGCTGGTGCATTTATGCGGGTAAATAAACCATCTAAATCCCTGTAAGTTAAATTTGTATTATTCCCATGCTTGTGAATGATATTGGTTGCATTTCTCTTGATGCCAAGCAGGTGGCTCTGGATTCAAGTCAGACTCTGCTCTAATGGACTTTGGCCAGTCCAGCCCAGAGGATGAAGACCTGTACAGCACTCGGAGCTGAGAAACTGCATCCCAACGCTGCCATCTAATTTGCATTAACAAACTTCTGGCGTCATTATCATGTGTAAATAGGCCAAATTACATAGAGGTAGTCTTTTATCAACATTTCCGTTCTCATTTCCGTACCAAAGTACAGAAAGTACATTTGCATTTTATCAGCAATGCAATGAATTCCAGTAAACCGAACTATATGTGCAAATGAGCGGAAATTTGAAAAAAAAAAAAAAAAAATACACCCACAACTTTTTAATTCACAAATGGCAGATTCTGAAATTTTCTCTCCATATGTGTTATTTAACAATAACTAGCCTTTCACCTTATTGAACGCATAGTGCTTTTATTTATTGTAATTCAGCCCATTGCGTTGGTAATTTCCAAAGTCCACACACATGCTGGTAATGATTACAAAATGGCCTGTTTCATTATGTTGCATCAAAAATTGTGTTCAGTTGTTTGAACAAAAATAAATCTCTATTTTTCACAGTTTTATGTTGCTTCTTGTCAAATACTCAATTTTCAAGCACACTATAAACATACAGCTGTCACATAAAAACATAACTCTCTACGTAAATCAGAAACCAATATCCTCGTCTTATATCTCAAAGCTCTATTTAAAAACTTGTACAACAAAACATTCCTGCCTAAAATAGTTTTTAAAAAATCATTGCACAAATAGGCAACTCATGCAGAGTTTACTAAAGAAATGAGCTCATAAATCATAATCTGATTTTTTCTGGGACTCTCCAAGTTCATACTAGCTTTGGCTATCAGTGGCGATATGGCATATAGACTTCCACATGTCTATTTTTCACCTCATAAATCCTTTGAAAATGTCTTAGTAAAAAATCTCAAGAATGCAGCTGACACCAAAGCGAGTGAAAACTTGAATAATCCCAGATGTGATCAAATAGCTGTGAAATGTGAAAAGCAATAAATAAATCCACAGTGTTAAACTTGCCTCATTTTACATGCAGTGCCAGTGGCGGCGCTCTGTACACTCAGTTAGGACTGGGCAATATATACCATACATATGGTTATAATGATATGAGCTTTCTGAACCTAACAAGAATGCTCTGCCTATTCTAATATGTGTCTTCACCCACTTCAGTCATTAAATCCACATTACTGATGATTATTTATTCTAAATCATACTGTGTTGATATTTCAAAAGTCATCCCTTCAATATTGTTGCACCATTGATATCAAGGTATATGGTCAAAAATATGGTGATGTTAGATTTTCTTGCCCAGTCGCTGCATTTATGAAGAGCTTTTGAGGCGAAAAATAATAATCTAAACCTAAGCATAATAGTAGAGCTAAAAAAAACAAACAAAACAACTTTCAATGTCTGTTCCTTTACCTTTCTTCTAGATGTGTTTGCTTTATAGTGTAATATATCAATAACTTTTTGATGGATTGCCTTGAAATTTGAAAAAGGCATTCATGGTTCTCACAGGATGAATCCTCCTCACTTTGGTGATAACTACTATCCCTACTGTACTAACAGTATGTCAAAGTTTGCACTTAATTTGTGAAATATCTCCTCATCTACAGGATAATTTCATGTAATGCTTTTTACTGACGTCCATAGTTCCCATATGATGCGCCTAAATTACTTTTATGACTTTAATTTGGTGCCCTTAGTTCTCCTCTATAGTGATACCATGGCATCGGCAGGTGGTCTGGAGCAAAAGGCGTTGACATTTCTTGGTTTGGTTGTCAATAAATTTATTACAAACATTCATGTCCAGCACAGGATACACTGTACTCACCTCAGTGATCTGACTGTTTCATCTCACACCATCAGGCCAAAAGTTCATTTCATTTTTGCAGACTAGTGTTGTTTAACTGTACTCACTCAACTAAACAGATGTGCTCGTCAGAAGTACGTTAACATTGTGATCTTCTTTGGCCATGCTAGCATTAATCTCAAAGCAGTACTGTGCCTATGTATGGTTGTACAGAGCCTAGAGTATGACTAGACCTTTTTCAAGAAATTAGGTTTATTTAGCTGGATCACTGGGAATTGACTCCTACAACTTAAAATGATCCTTGTTCTATAAAGTACAAATTGTCAATCTTCTAGGAAGTGTGATCCCAAGCTATACAGCAGTTTCCTGACATAGGAGAACACTATTAAAGGACACATATTTGTCATAAATTTTGAGAAACAACATTTGAGTCCATAACAATAAGGAATGCCATGTACACTTGAAAGCATGTTGATGGCACATGTATTTCTTTTTCTGTTTGTGCGGAAGAGCAAAGCTATCTGTTTACATCTTTATGGGTTCTTTATTGCTCCTCAGAGGAACCAGAGCAACCTGGTCCTCATTAACTCCACATGAGGCTAGCCAGAGCTGCGACCCTTGGGACTCTGTGTTTGTGCCTGCTGACATATGTGTGTTAGAAAAGGAGGCGTCAGATCGACAGGACGCCAATACTTTCTCATCCTTTTATGGTGTTATACATGGAGGATAACACATATGGGACTCATGTGGCATCTTTGGTGCTGCAGTTTGTGCTGCTGGTTTGAGTGGAGGGGTTAAAGAACTAGTGGACGTTGTGTGACTATGCTGCTTTCTAGACAAGAACTGCCAAATGTTACAGCGGGGAAAAAAAAAAAAAAAGCAGAAACAACCCCATGGTCTGTAATAGTTATCTGCAAACAGCATTAATAGAACCATGTGGAACATATTGATTCAGTTGAAAACAGAGAGCTGGAAATCTTTGCGATCCTGTCTTCCCATGTGGTCATCTTGTTGCGGTAGGCTGAGGGCCAGGGTTAGACCTCCCCCTGCAAGATGTGACACTAAGTATAGCCTCATGCCACCCCTCTCAGGGGTCCCTTGCGCATATGGGGCCTCCTTCCCTACAGCATCCCACAACTCTGAATATGCTGTGAGAACCAAGGTCTGACTGGAGTCTGGTATGTAGTCCAGAGCTCTCCCAGATTTGTCCTGACCAGCAGAGAGGAAGCAGGGCTCGTAGACCTGACCTCTTACCTTTCACCCCCATGAGCCAGATTTTCCACAGGGGACCTTGTGAGGATCATCATTTTTGGTGGTGATCTTCCCAGGGTCCGGCAACCGAGGGACACCCCATCCATCAAATAAACACATAGAACATTTATCAGCAATACAGTGTAAACATAATTATGTAAGTAATATAAGGCTGTTTGTGAAAACAGCTTATGTTTACTTGTGCGCATCTGCTTTTATTTTTGTGTGTTAGTGTGTGGAAATGTATGATTCTGTGTACACAGCTTCCTCTTTCTATTCCCCCTTTAGATAAAATCAGTTCTTGGCTGTTACTGTGCTGCACATAACACATACAAAGCTAAACACGAATAAGTTGTGTTTTCATAAACTAATAGCTGCCAGGGATGCAATTACACTAAAATGATTTAAGTCCAGGATAAGTAAAATAATGGGAGATGGATGTCCAGAAAAAAGTTGTCATGTACACCGAGGGTTTAATGCTCTCTTGTCCATCGCTCTCCTTATCTGCCTGTACAAATGCTCCGTGTAATTAAATCCCAGTGTTTGGCTCATCTAACACACATGCACTCCCACACATTCACAAACTGTTAATCAGCTCCTGAATTTCCTTTTCCATCAAATTTCCCTGAAAAATAGGCCAGATTTTGAATTTGATAGCAAAATGAATGTGTTTTGATATGCCTTGAGTGCCATAAAAAGTGAAACTACAGCATACGAGTCGATTCAATTGATTGTTTCAAGATAGGATCCAATGAGAGTATCCCTCCTGATGTTGCCAAATGTAAAAAAAAAAAAATGGCAAACAGGCACTAAAGATAATACGTGGAAGTAAGCTTGACTGGCAAGTAGGTTGCCCCTTTACATGAGAGTCCTATCAATATAAGGTGAAAAAGTATCAATGTGTCTACAACGTGCTCACAGTGACTATGCTAACATGCAAAACCACAGTATAGTATTGTACACTGTATTCACTGGCTTACCTCAATATGTTAAAATGCCACAATAAGACAATAGTACACAGATAGACACATGGTCTTTGCTGCTGGAGCATTCAAGTATAAAATCACCACAAGTCAGACACAAAACCAAACATCTTGCAGAAAAAAAGTCCTAATGCAGACAAAGCAGAATTTTAATGTAAAAGGTAGATGTTGGAGGTACTCTTTTTAGTTTAATCTATAAGATTGTGTCTTGTTATTGAACAGATTTTTTATGTTGTGTCATTTATGCCTGAGTAAAACTAAAATTTTCTTGTTGAAAAAACATTTGCTGAAAGTGAAAGTCAGCTATATGAATACTACTGAAAGGGGTTTATTGATTTAGTGAAAGTTAAAATGTCTGACATTACATGTACTTCTGATATTGATAGTTATTTTCTCGCAATAGAATCAAATATACAACGCAAGTAAATTTACAGATATTGACATGTGTACTATACTGTATACTATACAGTGGGTCAAATGCTAATTATCCTGATCAATTATCAGATCTAATGTTCAAATTTTTATATTCATGCATTACGTTTGCGGGTTGTCTGTACGTTTGTCCCTCCAGGTCATTATTGTGAATAAGAATGGGCCAAAGTTTAAGGACACTGCCTACAGGTCAATGACTTTGACCTTTGGAGCTGAAAGATCAAGGTCACTGTGACCTGAAATCTTGTCAACATAAAAACTATCCCAATCTATTTGATTTTCTCTGTTTCCGAGTTCACCTAACCCAAAGAATCTAAAAATCATGACAACCTTCAGTATTTTTATATGGCCGTTAGTCTAATTTAATTTAATTTAATCACTACCATAAACATTTTTCACTGTATCCTAATTTACTTGGGGTTTATCTTAAAAATGCACTACACAGAAGTTTCCCTTTGAAATGTGTAAACTTGAACCAGAATCTAGCAGAGAATGGTTTCAAATAACATAGCGTGTTTAGGTAAGATACAGAATGCACTCAGTCCCTTTTCCACTGTGGCAAAACTGTGGGGAGGCAGAGTCATAGTTCTGATCTTTTCTCTATCATTTTATTTGCGTTGGCCAGCATGAAACCATAAATTCCTGTTTTTAGTTGTTGCATATGACTGAGGGCCCCTGGCTTTCCTGTGTGTGTGTTTGCACAACTTACATACCTAGCTGCCCTGGGGAAAAACACTGCATTATGAAATTCTGGCTTCAGAAAGCATAGCTATCCCATTTAAAACTGTTCTGCAAAGAACATTTCACAGTTATTTTAATTCTGCAACCCAAAGGAGCTTTCATCTGCAACCTTCAAATCTGCTGCCTCACCTTTATCCCCTCATCCTCAGCTTTCCCACAGCGGAAACATGCTACATCCTGATAGTTACTCAATAGAGCAGAATGTGCACACACGTTTGAGTACGCATGTAAACAGAGTTCACGACATCACATTGATGTATGCATACCAGACTGTGATTAAGTACATCCAGTTGCACGAGTATAGAAGCAGACACACACACATACACAAATGGGGGAGACGTTCATGCTCACACCGTTGATCAAAGGAGCTGTGATGTAATCAGTCTCAGAGCTTTGTGCACATCCCTCATTAACTTTCACCAGAGGCTTTAATGAAAAACCACTGGAGGGAATCTCCGCTTTCTCTCCTTTTTTCTCTCCTTTTTCTCGCCATCTCTCCCTCTCATCTTCTCTTCACTCCCTGAAGTATCTGCCTGTCCTCCTCCTCATTCATCTTCTGTGCCGCGCCTCCCCCCTTCTCCCTCTGCCCCAGTGGCTGCCTTGACTTCCTCTGAGATGGAGTAAACATTTCCCATGGCTTATCTGACCGCTGGCAGGACAAATATGACACAAAATTTGAGGCTCTGCTAATTAACACACAGCCTCCATCTTTCGGGTCAGAGGCCCCGGCAGGGACAGTTGGGGCTTAAAGGTTGACACCTCAAACACGCTGGTGTCAGTCATATTCTTTACGGTCAGGTATAACACGTGAGCGTGTATCCGTAATCACTTCTTGACTCGATTTTCGGCTCCGGGCTTTTCTAGTAGAGACTAAGTGGAAAAACAGGGGATAAGATTAAACACAGAGAGAAAGCTTCTCTCCCTCCCTCCTTCTCTCTGCAGGCTGGCTTGTATCCAGGTACAGTCCAACCTCTTGGTAATGATGAAAGTGTGACGTGTAAGCAACTTGCACGTTGTGCAATCTTCAAGAGGCTCTTGGGGGCTATAAGACCCCCAATCTCATCTGGTTTCTCAGAGCACAGAGACATGATATGGTCCAGGGTAGTAGGATGGGCAGACTTCTCTTAGAGGGGTTGAGGAGTAGTTTTCAGGACATGGACTTTAGCCAAAAGAAGTGCTGAAAACTGCTGGACTTCTTCGACTGGACACTCAATCACTCCAGGTAAATAAGTTCTATAAATGTAGAAATCATAGGGCAAGTCTGCTTTGATTTGATAATATTTCAGTTTAAATTCTATATAATAATACTGTTTTTTTCCCCTACTAATTGTGCCTCAGTATAATTCTTTTAGATGAAAAGGCTATTAAGAACTTGTAATTTTCCACATACAGTATTACTGATTGCTTTTCTCTGCTTTTAATAAAATTGCATTCCGTAATAGGATACGTTTTTAGGACTCCTGTGGACTCCTGAACTATTAAATCTAAAATTAAGTTGTTTTCTTTATTTCATCTACATCATGAGTGTTTCAAAATTGAGTCATTAATATAAAGTAAATATTTCTGATGAATCCATTAAGGAGCTAGAATATTAAAAACCCTTCATATGTATTTCATTACTGCTTAGCTCCAAGAGTGGCGTAATGTATTTTTGCTGTGACTAGTTATCAAGTAGGACAGCTAATAAATACTGGAGCCCATTACAGATTTCTGTGTAAGACTTTTTTTTTGTCCGTAAAAGGCAGTTGAATCCTCAATACTCTCCTGTTTTTCTTTAATTTCCAGCAGTTGACCTTGGAAGACTAGAAGGAGGATAGTCAAAGTGAGTGACGCATACAGCTCCATAATGGCAATCCCAAATGAACTCTCCCTTTTCAACTCCACCTCCTCCCCTGGTTCAACTGCAGAGATCTCTCTGAACATTTCTCTGGCCACCTCTGCCCTCCCCTGTACAGACTGGCTGCCTATACCGATCACCACTGTGATTCCTGCCATCTACACTGTCATCTGCGTGTTGGGAACCCTAGCCAATGCCCTGGCCGTATGTGTGCTGGCCTATGCCAGCGCCTCAAGGACAACCATAGCAAACATTTTCATGCTGAACCTGTGTGTGTCGGACCTGCTGTTCCTGCTGTCCCTCCCACTGTGGGCCATCTATTACTCCAAGGGCTACAGCTGGTCTTTTGGCTGGGTTGCCTGCAAAATCTGTGGAGCGCTCCTGAACTTCAACCTCTACGCTTCTATTTTCTTCATCACAAGTATGAGCATAGACCGCTACCTGGCTATCGTGCGTCCCCTCCGCTCCCAGAGTGCTCGGAATCCCGGACGGGCCCGCCTCGCGTGCATCCTTGTGTGGTTCCTGGCATGTGCCTGCTCAGCTCCCACCTTGTATCTGAGAGACACTTACCACCTTGAGGAGCTTGGTGTGGAGGCCTGTGTGATTTTCTATCATAGTAATGCTTGGTATCTGACCCTGGTCTTGATGAAGATCATCATGGGGTTCCTGCTGCCGCTGCTCATCATCTCTTGTTGCTACTGTGCTATCGGAAGACATTTGTTGGATGGGAGGGGGTCGTCAGGAATGCTGAATCCACCGCAACCTGCGAACATGCTTTCCTTCAAGTTCCAGGAGAGCTGCAGTAAACCGGAGAGACCCCTAACGCTGTGCATGAGCCCAAGCTGCAGCGCCGGCAGAGCGCTGGAGGGCAAGGGGCTGGAGCGGGTGTTGTGGACGGTAGCTGCCGTAGTACTGGCCTTCTTCATATGCTGGTTCCCCTTCCACTGTGTAAGCTTCTTGGAATTGCTCAAGAGTGGGGGCTGGGTGGATGGCTGCTGGGTTGACTGGACCGTCAACAACCTCACCCCCCTCACCCTCTGCCTGGGCTTCTCTAACTCTGCAATCAACCCCGTGCTCTATTGCTTCATTGGAAAGCACTTCCGGGGCCGTCTTGGGGGCCTCTGCAAGGGCCTATGTGCTTGTCTTAAGGCCCAGGGGGATGACCACAGCCAGAAGAGGGGTTCCTTCAGCACCAGACTGAGCTCCTTCTCTCGAAAACTCAGCGATCTGAAAGACCTGCCAATGGTGGAGTCCTCTGACCCTGCTTAGTTGGCCTCCAGAAAGGAGACTTTACTCTCCCTCCGCCTGCCTCAGAATCCAAAGAGCGAACCCAGTATAAGCATGGGAGTGTGAGACGGTGCCGTTACTATTGCTGAGTCAAAATAAGCCCTGTGCTGCCCTACAAAGAGTGAAAGAAGCCAGAGCTGAGAGAGACAATCAGTGCAGGACTGAGATTCACAACAAAGACAACTCACAAGTCTAAAATGAATGATAATGTAGCTGCATATGAATATGCAGCTACTGCATATGAATATGCAGCTACTAAACAAGTGACCTCTTTCAGTTGCCCCAATGGAAAAAAGTTCATCATCATTAAAATAATTACTAGTGATGTAGTCTTTTCAGTAAAATGAAACAAGTAAAGGAATTTGTGAATTAGCTTTTTCTTAGGAAAACTTTGGTTCTCTCACTAACTAGCTTTAATATTTGTCAAGCTTTTTCCTGAATGATACATTTCTGTGGTTTCATATGTTAGATGATAATATTATAGAAGGTTTTGCCTACTGTTAATTACACTGTGACTGAATGTGTAACTACATCATTGTGGGCAGATGGGGCCATTAATGATATGTAAAGATAATTATTAACCATCATAACAATGCTACTTTTACTACTGTCTTACAGGGATTCTTTATGATGTAACTTGTAACATCTGTGTTTTAAGTTTGGAAAATGGAAATCGCTGAATTTTGACTGAATAGGGAATAAAAAGCACATTTCTCTGAAAATGCCACTTTGCTGATTTATTTTTTTCAGAATACTGTCTCGTTCTTTATTAAAATAAGAGACTGTCAGGATTTCAGTGCACTCCCACAGATACGGTGATTTTGTGAAACTGATCCCTTTTACATTCTTTACTTCTCCCAAAGCCTACTGGAACAGCTGTGGAGAGCTTCCACCACAACAGAATAAGAGCTCCATTTGGACATTCAGTCATAATCTTATATTAATGTCCTCATGATGCATTCCGGTCCAGCCAGCTGTATTGGTCGATGGAGCTACCAACTAATCAGTGATGTATCTCTTCGGGCTATTTGTGTCCAGCATAGATCCACTGCATTCTGTATTGACCCTGGACTGCCTGTCCGTGAGAGCCAATGAAGTATGCTGTAATTTTATTTTGCGCTGGTGAAACCTGTTTTTCTACATATTTTTTTTTAGATTTATAATTGAGATTAATGTTTTACTAGGTTATTATGGGCACCCAGAAAGAATGAAAACATCTGAGAAGATCTGGCAAGGTTTCCAGTCAGGCTTCTTGTGCCAGGAAATACTTCATTAGTCTTGTCACCGGATGGCGCTAAAGTGCTGTAAAAGCAGTAAATAAGATGCCACTGGCTGCCTACCAGGCCTGAGCCCCAAAGCCCCACGGCTCATGAGCTTTGGGGGCCGAGGGAAAAATGTCTCATACATAGACAGATGACTCATGTATGTTACAGTATATAAAGTAATAAAAAAAGAAATGTTGAATAAAAAAGAAAGAAAAAAACTGCAGATACCAGCTTAAGTGGTTTGCCTTTCTTAAAGGTTATTTCTTGCCAGGCACATGGCAGTCTGAAGATCTCCATGTGGTCGTGACCATAGCATATATGAAAATTATCAGCAACAAGGATAATACAGTATACGTCTCAGCATGGCTGATGAGCTTGAAATAGGCTAACAGACGCTGTGCTGACATTTTGGTAAAATCTGAGCATGCTGCCACTGCTGCAAGCATTCAATATTTTAATCACCACATTCTTAATGTGACACAGCAGAACTCAGCGACTGACAGGACAGATTGCAGGATGAGTTTGTTGCAGCTCAACGGTATGTTGGCGCACACGGCGTCATTAGTCGATGCTTCACTCTTCCACAGAGCAGGTGTGAGGGTCCTTGACACATGTTTAATAGACGACAGCTAAGTGACATGACTGAAAACATGTGTTGGCTTACACAGTGTGGAAGGTTGATGAGCAAATGTGAGCTGAGGAGTAGAAGGAACTGTTCCTAGAGGGAAGGGACAGACGTTTGGTTTGCCTGCCATAAAACATCTCCCTCTAATAGATCAATTCAACATCTTTTTAATCATAGGAAAGATGTTTTTCATCACATTTCAGATGAACTCCATTACAGACCAGTAACTTTTTAGGTTTGAACAAAAAAACAAAAAAACAAAACAAAAAAGCCCTCTCCATTAAGAAAACACAATATGTTGTTCCAAATTAAAGGAGCTGCTTCCCAGCATCATGGCTTAGTAAATCCATACAAATACATAGCAGTTCATATCTTTATATTACAAAATACTGATGGAATGCAATTATTTAGTTACATATTGTACTTAATTTTCAGTTTGAGTTACTTGTACTTATATTCCTGCTTTTTTTGTTTCTTAATGCCACAAATATTGTACTTTTTACCTCACTGTATTATGTAACCCGTTGGGCAGGAGTTACACATTGCAGCCTGCATCAGAACTATACTGATGAAACTTATCACAAAAAAACAAATTCCTGATATTGAGAAAGATGATGAATAAAGGATCCAAATAATCTGCCAGTCTAGACTCCACATTTTGTAAATTACATGATTTTTTTTTCACTTGAACTTTTGAAGTACATTCATACTTGTATAATGTTGTTTTAAACTTTTTAAAACTTTCTAATTAAGGATAATGTGTATTTTAGCCTGACATCTCTACATTTACTCAAACTTTTGGGATCTTTTCACAACATTAACAGCAAGGTGCTTCTTAGACATGGGTACATCACTTTTAACAATCTATTTTAAAAATATGTCACAAGGAACATTTTTCCTTCAGAATTAGTACTCATCATTTGACACTTTGAGTAAACTAGGCCTACGTTTTTCTAATAGTACTTCTGCACTTTTCCTTAAGTAGGTTAATATGAGTTATTGACAGTAACTTACAATAAACCTCAAACATCAAAATTCGTGGAAACTGGAAGAGAGGATGTAAGCAAAATTCTGTTAATAAGTAAACTAAGCGAGGCCTCCTGACAATTGAGCTTGAAACGTGACCACTTAAGTACAATTTCCATTTTCCAGTTTGTAAAGGGTGATATTGCTTTTTATGCACCTCCCTCATGTGCTTTCTACTGTTGTTGAAATATTCAGTTAGAATCTTTGATGTTATTTCCTGTCAAAAAAAATAAGATCATTTCCTGAGAGACACACAAACCCACATTTTCAGTGCGCGTGTGCGTTTGCACATGCATGTGTCGAATAAATAACGAGGTTGCGCACCATAGAGCCATAAAGGTTAGATGCTAGACCGAGGATGGCCCCCAGTCCTCAGTGAAAAGGTTGGAAATCAGAAAAGCTGGCTGGCCAAACAAAAATTTGAAGCATTTGAGAAGCTCTACAGCTGCCTCCGCTGTGTTTTCAGTCTAGACAGTAAGGACCTCAAGGATTTTTTGGAGCGAAAAAAAAAAAAAAAAGTCAAAGGGGAGGAAAAAGAATAAGAGAGACAGGAGAGCCAGCACTTGGGAGCAGAACTGGACAGGAGTCGTGATGGAAAACTTGCCTGTCTACCATGGGCCCATCGGCAAAGAAGAGGGGGAGAGGCGGCTGGGCCAGGATGGGCGGGATGGTTGCTACTTGGTCCGTAACAGTGACTCTGTGCCAGGCGTCTATTGCCTGTGTGTGCTGTGAGTATAAACCCAAATTGTGAAATGCCACATCAACACACAACCTTATTTTCTACTCGCTCAGAGATCTCACTGATCTCCTCATATGTAAGAAAAGGAAATCATAGACATACTCCTGCTCTAAACGCCACAGGAGGAGAAACACTGGTTTCAATAATAGCAAGCTTTTTATTCTTTAAAGTCACCCTCCAGTCAAAAATGTTTTATTTTTATTTGTCCTCCATCCTTAATGTATGTGCAGTCTGTCACTGGAAGGCTGTTTTCACACACACTTATGAGAGTGTAAATTTCATGATGTGCAAAGCGTGATGTGGAAGCCACATACACTTACAATGGGATTTAAAGTGCTGGAAGTGATGTCTTGTGTTTAGCAGTTGAACTTGTGAAACAAAGAAATCTGAATAGTTGTATAATCTGGGATTTCTAATGAGGGAGAAGTCATTTTAAAGATTTGAAGGTCGACGTTCAATCTTTCCAGCTTAAATTCTATGAGATAAACTTAAGAAAATTTCTATGTATGCCTTTATACATGTGTGGTGTTTAAAGTGACGGCGGAGCCCTCAGTCAAAGTCTATTCTCTCTGTATGCAGGTGCAATGGATATGTCTACACTTACAGACTACACAAAGATGACTCCGGTTCGTGGGCTGCAGATGTAAGACTTTTTCTATCCTTTGTTCTCAAGCGGTACTCTCTTTGCAACCTGAAACAGGACGAGCAAAATCTTCTTGCTTTAGTTGGTGTTTCATTAGTTTGTTCTGTGGGTTGTTTTGGAGCCAACCCTATCCGACAAGCTATCAGTTTGAGGCAAACAGTGCTGAAAAACTGGCGCATTTCTTTTCCTTTCGCAATAACAACCTGTCAGATAGTCCCCCCCTCCCAACTCAAACTCAAGATGCAACAACACACACTCCAGAACAGCCAGTCCGTACTCCACTTCTATCCAGTTACACTGCGAAATGAAGCTCACTAAATTGTATATGATATATCATGACTTTTGGAATGTTTTTGCACAGTTTCATTAGGTTTAGGAACCAAAACAGCTTGGTTCAGTTTAGGAAAGCATGGCCCAAAAGCCTATGCTCTTTAGAAGGGCTGGTAGGTCATAGAAAAAAAAAAAAAAAAAAAAGCACCAATTTTGAATTATGATCGCGCCTCTCATTAGGTAGACATCCAAACGTACTTTAGAATACTGGCACTTTTGATGGCCAGATTCATTATTAAATGAAAAAGAAAATGGTGACGATGATGGCATTTTTCAATCAAAAATCCATTTCCTGGTCTTTGCTGGTCTAGACTGTAAATTTCACAAAAATACACAGAAACACATAGCTATTCCACGCTGTTGTAATCTGCTAATCAGACATGATTTCCGAATAAATCCACACCAATTTGTTTGTCTTCTGACAATATCAGAAACTGTCAGAGTGACCTACTGTACAAACAATAGTTTTCCACGGTGTCTTTACGGTTAGAGTCAAACGCACATGGATGTTTCATTGCTGGTATTTACTCGATGCCCCCAGTCACTTGCACCAAAATTTAGAAAAGATGAATTGTTTAAAAAAACAAACGATTTTTGACTCATGTCATTGTCAAATGGTCCTCGCAACCAAACTTCATACTAGAGTAATTTATTTGTTTCTTTAATATTTTGTAAATTTTAGAGCCTAAAAGAACAGAAAATGGGGCTTAGGTTTAAATTTTCCAGAAATGTCCCCTAAGATGGGGGCCGTGGTCACCCTATGCCCTCCTTCTAGACACCCCCCTGAGAAGGGGGCATCCATAAATGAAACTATAGAGGGCCAAGCCCAGCATCATACTTAAAAGCACTGAGGCCATAGTTATATGGTGGTATTTGATGTGTTGGGGGGGAAAAAAAGGGCTGTCCAAAGATGAGAAAACATAGAATTAGATCGGACAGCATTTCTGATGGAAATGGCAATGTAACCGAACATTTAGGACTGGCAAACACCCAGAGATGTGAACGAACCACGAACACCTATGTCCCTGTGACAACTAAGTCAGATGCCGCTGTAACCACATTTCAGCCACGCTCATTTTTATTAACTGCATCAGGTGAACACATGCGGAGGGCTATGAATTACATAGATTTCAATGCAAGCTCAACGTGGTTTTCATCATGTATGTACTTTATTCATTATCAGTCACTTTAATGAAACATTCCGGGGAACTTGTGGCGAACAGTGAGAAGAAACACCCAAAGTGCTCTGCTTTTGGTGCTCTCTGCCTTTCAATAAATAATTTCAAAACTATATTATATAACAAGATTTTATCTGGTTCATACAGCATGATTGATCGCACACGAT
>KV751330.1:6587080-6626182 GCA_001698575.1 Mola mola | reverse complement strand
TTTAAATGTCAATCTGACAGCTGCAGAGGCAGAATGGTTAAAAATGAAAAATGATACTAAACTCATTTAAGGATCCTTGACAAAGTTTGATTCCAGTAAAGCCAAAAAAATAAAAGTTTTAGATAAGCAAAATGAAATGTAAATTAGTTTCTCAGATGGTGTCTGTTTGTTGTCACTGTTAATTTTTTTTTGAAAGCCAAGGGGACTGAATGCTTTGGGAGGTGACTAAAACCAGAATTTTCCTAATTAAGCCTTTAAATGGAGTAAAATCTCCGTCATAGAGTAGTTATAGATTGAGTTTCTTTGTTGTGTCATCCTATTTATTATTTAATTTTAGCACAGTCTAAAGCAGTGGACAGGTAGAAAACATCCCTTTATACAACGCTCTTGTGTCTCTGTCTCGTTTTTGACCTGGCATTTTATACGTTGAATCTGCAAGAGCTCAATTTAAGGCTGCTGCTGTCCCCATGGGGTTCAATGCAGAGATGGAGAGGCTGAACTCTCCTCTCCTGTATTTTGTGTTACAGACCACTCCTGGCGTGCAGAAGCGGTATTTCCGGCAAATCAAGAACATGATAGCAGCTTTCCAAAAGCCCGGACAAGGAATTGCCATGCCTCTTCTCTACCCTGTCACTGCTCAGAGACGGGCGCAGACACCCAGTAATGGCCCGTCAACGACACACAGAGAACAGAACTCTTACCTCCAGCACCGGCCTCCACATGCTCCTGCTGAGGGACAGAAAAACAAGAAAGTGCAGGAAACTCTAAAGGACAAACCCTAAATTTAACCCTGCCTAAAATTATTTACAAAAATACTTTCTTTCTTGCATGATGCATATTGTTGTACTTTGCATGCTGCATGTGAAGTAAATGTCCCAATTAATTATCAAAAAAAAAAAAAAAAGGGAAAAAAAGTTCCTAGTGGGGATTCTGCCCTCAGTATCCTTTCAACGTTTGTTGCAGATGCAGCACAGAAAGCCCCTCATAGTTTTTCAGGGATGTGATGTAAAATATTCAAGTGGTGAATCATTAATATCTATTACTGCATACAAAAGTTGACAAGAAAATATTGTGCTCTGCTTTGTTAATGCAATTCAACTTGTGTGAATGGCAAAAATAAATGATATTGGTTGAAATAAACTCTTTTAAATGAAGTCACATGTGTACAGTGGAGCAAAAGCCGAGTCTCCGTCTGACATATAATGTGGAACAAAAATTCAATTTGATATATTGAGGCAGTGATTTCCATGGAGAGGATGCTGACTGCTTGAGAGGGGGCAAAAATCTGTCATTCTTCTGAGTCACATTACAAACTCGTGATGAAAAAAATGAACGGGAGAACGAGAGGGAGAGTGCATCCATTCAAGCGAGATAATTCTTTCTCTGCAGCCGTCTCCTAGCAACCGGACCCTCCATCTTTTCACTGCTGAGATGAGGTCGGACAGTATCTTGCGGAGCATATGGTTTAGAAGGGAAGGTGAGCTGCAGCCGATCAGCGGAGTGTTAGTGGGGGAATGTATATCACCTGCTCGCACATATGCATTGTGTGGCTCTGTCATCTACAGCCAGCAAGAGAAACACAAACAATTAATGGTGGGCAGATGGTGGTGTGACGGTGGGAGGGTGGTGAGTGGGGGATAGGCAGACAGACGGGGGGGGAATTAGTGCTAGCTAGATTAAAAAAAAAAAAAGCAAACAAACAAACTTCTTTGCTTTCTTTGACAACTTTTTTTGGCGGGGGGGGGTGCTTGGAAGTGCTTCATATGCAGTCTGATTGGCATTTCTTAATGAGACAAGACAAGCTGTAGAGAACAGCACAGCCAACTCCAGGTCCTGCCCCTTTTGCACTCACCACCCACTCACTGAGCCTCAGCTGTCACATTTCTTTTTCCCCCGTCCTCTGTGGTTTCTCTCTCTCCCTTGCCTCTCCTCCTTCATCCTCCTCTTCTTCTCTTCTGACAGACGCAGGTTCCACATGCATATCTCAGCTTGAGCCGTAATGATGGGTGATAATGACAGCACAGATTGAAAGTTACAAACTCCAAGGAGCAAGAACAAAGTGTGCACAATGAATGTGTGGCTGGGAAAGCGCGGGCACAGAAAGAACTTGGAAGAGACGGAGAGCAGGCACGGAGAGAAATAATAAGCAACAATGGCCACAAAAAGCCCCTGGTAATTCACACATAATAACTTTAATCAGCATTGTAACCCAATAAAGTCAGATTTTTCAGCGTGAATATTTACTATAGCCATGTATAATTCTTTGCAAAAAAATGTAACTGTTTTTCTATTGATTAACAATACTGACACTTACTTATGAACAACAGAATTTTCAGTTGAGCACTTTTTTCAGTGTGAAAGCACTGACTATGTACATTCTTGATTTTAGTATACACACTCATACAAACTACTGTTGGATCACACCAGAGGCGGGAAACCAGGAGAGGCTTCCTTCTCTAAAGGGGAGTGTCAGAGTAGACAAGGCCTCTCTTGCACAATATGTAAACGATAGTATATCCGAGGTAAACCATGTAGGAACTCAAATGGAAACTGGAAAGCTCTTGATTGGAGCCATGAAGAGGATTATTTACTGGCAATCCTAAAGTCTTCATCTCTACAGTTCAATGAATCCAAAGTCCAAAATAATCAACAGTGTTGAAACAGCAAAATGACACAGTCAGTCCATCAGTCTGTCAGTGGGTCTTTCAGTCAGTCGGTCAGTTAGGCCCAGACCATTCAGGATACAAAAAGCGAAGCCACAGCCAAACCACACACTGCTTGTGCCACTGTTAGAAATTGGCGAAACTGGACGATAATAATAAAATACCATCATTTGTCACATTTAAAGGCATTTGGAAATGTTTTTCCCCGCAATCTCTCTTCTTGTTCTTCTTCTGTCGTCATCTTCTTCTTCTTCTTTTTTTTTTTTGATAAAGTATAGAAACAGTAGAACAAATCAGAGTAGAGTAGAAACAGGCAGTCTTTGGTGGGGTGGGGGGCTGCCCATGTGTCTCTGTTACCTGCCCCCCACCTCGCTCAGTGTCATAAAGTGAATGTTGGAGGGGCAGTCGGACAGCTCCGGCTGCTGATCTATAGGCAGGGAATAGTAGCCGTCATAACCCTGAACGAGTCCTTCTGTAAGCAGCTGCTGCTTTTCCGCCTCACTCCATGCCCTGCTCCCCACATCCCCTAAATCCAACCTCTTTCTCTCTTTCTCCCAAGCCCCCACCACCGCTCTCTTTCTCGCCTCCTCCTTCACCCGTGCCCTCTCCTCCTCCTCGCTCCCACCGTAGCGCACGCACAGGCACAGCGCCCCCTGCTGTAGAGTGATATCAGCGAATCGTCGCGTCCTGCCATTCACCAAGGCGCTCATCTGAGACACGCTCACGTTCACCCCACTGTCTAGGACCCGTCCCCCGACTCCCAAGCCCAGAGCGAGGTCTTCCTCGATTGGCCTGGACTGGAGGAAGTGATGGGTGTCACAGATGTTGAGGGTGAAGCTCAGCCCACTCAGGTGGATGGCACCGTTTAAAATGGCCGCCACGCGGCGGCTGTCCTCGCTGGCCACGCCGATGACTTCAGCGCTGACACGGCCGTGGGAGACAGCGAACCGGATGCTTGGGCCGAGAAGAGATGGTCGGGAGCTGAAGGGAGGAGGGCGTGCTGGTCTGTGCCAAGTTGAGCCTACGGGCTTCGAGACTAGAGGTAACCTCTCCAGAGAGATGAAACTCCGCAGCTGTCTCCGCAGCTCACACTGGATTCCCAAAACCACCTGGCAAAAAGAAAAACTTGTTAACAAAAAACACACCAAAGGTCTGGAGGCGCAACATGCTCATCTGTGATAGATTTTTCACCACAGATTTTGACTGGTTAACAGGAAAAGCAGAGGTGCAACCCAAGTCATTGTAGATGGTTCTGTGCCATTCATGTGTTCAAATAGCTAATGGGACATATGCACAATGCGTCTCATACCCAGTCTGTAAAAGAGGCAAATCTAAGTCTAAACTAGTGAGAGTTAATGTTACTTTGTATTATTTGAGTTTCCTGTAACATGGTTCCTACACAATAATGGAAGTTAGAATTAGAACTTTTATATGTCATTCAAAATGAAACTTAAGAAAAAAATTTAGAATAGTCAACCATCTCTCATAGTTCTTTTACTTTTCTTTATTCTCTATACCACTTCCTTTGATTATCTGTATTTGATTTGGTGTTGAGCTGCCTTCATGACCTGTGTGTCATTAATGTGAATGACTAGTGACTTAATTATTTTTAAAACAGATTTTAAATTGTAATTTAAATGTCCAATAAAAGATGAATAAAATCCTTATTCAAGGCCTTATTTTAGTTTAATTAATCTAATGCCTTTTAAGTGTTTTTAAAGATTTGTAGGAACACCGTGATATACTTTGCAGTTGTACTGTGATGCAATTCTCAGTATTTTTCATTGCTTTTTTGCAAAATCTGATCCAAACATACAGATCCAACCACATTAATCACATTTAAAAAGCTAGTATCAAGTAATGTTTAATGACAATAATTATTAAACCATAATATAGTGTTTAAAAAAAAACCCCAAAAAACCCTGAAAAGATCACCTTGCTGGAGTCCCAGTTCTGCGTCTTGGTCTGGGTCTTCATCAGTTCATATGTTTGTTCCAATCTGCCCACTTCTGGCTTTGGGAAGCCAGGGACGACATTATGAAGCTGGAAGCCAAATAGCTGCAGCCAGCTACCAATATCTGCACACAAACACAAAAATTGCACAGATGGAGAAAGTTGGAACATATTGAGTGTATTGCGAAGCAAACAGAGTCATAAGGCCAGGGACACAACACCATGTACAGGAAATTACACAATATGAGCATAATACCTGGCCGAGATAGTTTGGCTGGTGTTTCCCTGACAAACAGATTCCTTCTGTAATAAACAATCCTGCTGCAGGAAAACGTGATACGCCAAATTAATGTTCCATAAACCAAAAGGACATAAGCCTCCCGCTGCTATCCTGTGCTCATTTTCCTATTCTCCTTCTCCATTTCTTTGCCTTGCTCAAGTTTCTGTTTTTGTCTCTCGGGGGAACATTATGTTCTTGACAGACAGCGGGAACAAAACATAACAGCCTGTGTTTAAAAAAACCCAAAACAAAACGGCCTGATCAGAGGCATGGCTGTCCTTTCTGTTGCTGGTACATTCTTTCTGTCACATCATATCACCTCAGGTTATCTGTGAGCCCTATTCACCCACTCTGTATGGCAGATGCTACCTGTGTAGGAGGGGGCGGCAGTAGCTGCTGCCATGTAAAACTTCTATCTATTAATCTCAGGCAGCTCATGTCAGCTGCTTAATTGGTGTCGAGCTAAAGAGCGAATGAGTGTGTGATGTTCACCTGTAGTAAACTGCGTCACCTCCTCCACTTTCCCAACTGGGCTGTTGTTCTTAAAGGCATACAAGTTAAACGGCGTTGGCTCCTTGCTAAGATCTCCCCAAAGTTCATGGTTAGGTGAAGTCCATCGGCCGGCCAGTGTGTCATAATCCCGCCTTCCCAGATGGACCAGCTGTGTGAGAGGGTCGTACAAGCCACCGTGAAAACCGATGACAAGCTGGAAGTCGGGGTTGGTGTCCAGGTAGACCTCTCCATAGGGAGTGTAGAGGATCTCCTTGACCAGCCGCCCCTTGCTAGAAAATACGGCCCTTGGACTCCCCAAGCTGTCGCAGGCAACATAGTACTCCTCCCCGCTGCTCAGCTCCATGGCGATAAGTTGGCCCTGCAGGTCGTAGTACAGTGATGTGATCAGATTGCTGCTGTGGTTGTACAGGTGGCTGACCCTGGTGGGATGCGACAGATCGGCATAAAAGAACTGCAGCTGCTCGCCCTGGCTGCTCTTGGTGGCAACACGGCGACCCAGCCCATCGTAACGGTACCACACGGTGTGCCCAGTCACCCTGTTAAACACGCGGGTCAATAGGCCATTGGAGTTGTATTCGAACAGGTCATTCGCTCGCTGGCAGAGGAAGCCATCGTCATCAACGTTGTACTGTAACTCGCCAAGGTGTGTGATGCGGTCTCTCTGGTCGTATCGCAGTGGCGTCAGCCTGAAATAACACCAAACATGAATGAGAACTGTGTCCAGTGTTCATATATCAACAAGAGTTACAGTGAAAATGCTGACAAGCTGATGTTTAGCCAGTTGACCATATTTAAATTTTAGTTTAGCGTGCTAATATTTACTAAATGCCACGAAACAAAGACGACAAGAAAGAAGGGCTGATGCTAATGGGAGTTTTTTCTGTTGAAAAACAGTCAAACATTTCAATTCAATTTCAGTAAAGTTAAAAGTTACCAATTAGCAATCCAGTTGTACCACACGAAATATACTTATTTTGACATAACAAAAGCAGACCAGTTGCTGTTAATAACCATGTCCTGCTGGCGACCTACCTTGCACTGGTCCCATGACTGAGCAGGTTAATGTTCCCGTTCAGGTCGTAGCTGTAACGCCACTGAGGCCGCTCATTAACTGAGGCACTCTGAAGCTGGCTGTCTGCGTCATACTCGTAGGTGTAGCGCGTCACGTTGCTGTCCACGCCCACCCTGATGTCACAGGTGATTGTGCGTCCTGCAGTGTCATACTGGATGGTCATCCAGTAGGCGATGGATTTAAGGATCTCATACTGGACCTCCACCACCTGGCCGTAGGAATTAAATACCTTTGTGTGCTTCATCAGATGGGTGGTAATCACCTAGACAATCACAGTTGAAACAGGTTAGCAAGTAGAGTAACTACACATGTAAACATGTAAAATCCATTGACTACATAGAAACAGAAGACATGAGAGCTCCCCAAATTGATAAAGCTTATAGTTAGGGCTGGCCTATGTAGCCCTTAGTTCATTCATTCATTCATTCATTTTCTACCGCTTATCCCGTTACGGGTCGCGGGGGGCGCTGGAGCCTATCTCAACATCTTGGGGCGAAGGCGGGGTACACCCTGGATGAGTCGCCAGTTCATCGCAGGGCTGACATATAGAGACAAACAACCATCCACACTCACATTCACACCTACGGGCAATTTAGAGTGACCAATTAACCTACCCCCAGAATTGCATGTTTTTGGAATGTGGGAGGAAGCCGGAGTACCCGGAGAGAACCCACACAGACACAGGGAGAACATGCAAACTCCACACAGAAACGTCCTGACCCAGAATCAAACCCAGGACCTTCTTGCTGTGAGGCGACAGTGCTAACCACTGCACCACTGTGCCGCTAGCCCTTAGTTATGCTGCTATAAAGTTAAGTTGCTGGGGGGGCATTCCATGATTCACTGCGCTCTCTTCTCTGCCCCCCTCTGACTCAGACTCCATCTCTGCTCTTCTAAATGTCCATATCCAAAGAAAACACTATACTAACTTTACTTCTTCCCCGGTGCTTTATCATCCTGCAGGTCTTTCTAGGTTGTGGTGGGAGCTGCTGCTGTGGTCCTGCCTGATGCCTCCTGCTCAAATTAGGACAGGAGATCCTGTGACTTGGATCCTAGGCTGGATTGCCCAACTCCTAGACCAATATACTATACCCATACCATATCTAGATTTACACACTCATTTGAACTCAAACATTCTTGTTATACTGTTATTGTCATGTTGTTGTGTTCTGTCAGTAACATCTATTTGACGTCTGTCCATCTTAGGAAGAAGGATCTTGTGGTTCTTCCTGAGGTTTCTTATTACATTCCACAATGTAAATTGTGATTTTGGGCAATACAAATAAAATTCAATTCGATTTGATTTTTGTAAATAATTTTGTTTGCCAATGAATTTCAAAGAAGTTCTGTTTTCCCATGTGTCTCTTTGTTGGTTGGTTGTTTTTTTTTTTCTTGTTAGCCAGATTACAGGAACACTACTGGACAAATTTAAATGACATTTTCTTTAAAAGTGTGTGTTGGCCCAACATGCAGCTGATTAAAAGTCAAAAGGCTGATTAAAAGTCAAAGGTCAAAAAGCAGGGTGTTTTTTTTTTTTTGGGCCATAACACCACAAAAAATTTAAATAAAGAGGTTCATCTGATATCAATTAATGGGTGACAGCACTGACTACAGATGATAACTTTTGGGCAATCTAGGTCACAGGTCAAGGTCACTGAGAAGTCAAAACGCTTTGTTTGCACATACATATCTCCAGGATGAGTTGAATAAGAGAGGTCTAAATGGTGTCATTATGAAAGTATTCCCTGGGTCCATCACATAGCCAGAACAAGCTGGCTCTGTGGGTCATGTGTCATCCAACGGGTGATTCTAACATATGCTCTTTTTCACACCGATGGACCTTGACCCAAAAATCCCTCCCTAAGAATGCTCAAAACAAACACAAATGCCACAGTCTGGTAAAAAGCAGTTATATGAGAAAAAAACACCCAACACTTTTAAAGGCAAGTATTTACTGCTGAGGAGCATACATTATGTTACAGGGAATTTAGCTGCACTGGCAGAGGTTTGCATCTTTGTTGCGTTCTTTCTATTTGCAGATTTTTAAAAATTCTAATTGCACTTTATTCATTGTTTATCTTTATAGTATTATATTTTTTCTTTTTCTTTTTATTCTTCTCTGCTATACTTAATCTGTGCACCAATATACCAGGGCAAATTCTGCATATTGTGTAAACTGTAGATGACAGTAAACAAGATAGGGATTCTGAAAGAAATTTTCCAAAAGATACTTTCTGTCATTGTAAGTTAAATCTCATTAAAATCAATCATGCACCAATGCATCTGTTTATTTTTGTTTTTTTTCAGGAGGAAGAAAAAACATCAGCTCAATAAGATGTTATGTTGAGCAGTTAGCAGACACAGAGTAACTTAGTATTAGTAAAGTAGTATTAATTTGGAGTGCATGCAGTTTTAAAACAGTACGAAAGCAACAACTTGATGCTAAACTCAAGGCATCTTAAACGGTGTCAGCAATATTCTACCTGCCAGTATTCTGCCTACCTGGTTGAGGTCATAAAAGATGACGCTGAACTTTCCAAACTGCTCGACTCTCCCCGATACGTCAACATAACGATACAGATCAATGGGAAGAGGGGTCTCGTTGATGACTGCCTGCATGCTAGTCACTCGGAAGTTGTTGTAGCTGTAGTCAAACCTTGCGTTGACCAGGCCTTCTTCGCTGAAGCGAACAATTTGCCGGCTTGTCAGTGGGCCTTGGCAGAGGAATCAGAGTGTTTTCATGTGAGAAATTTACAGGCACTTAAAAGTTTCAGAATCACACATCAGCATTTGCATGAACCACATGCTCACATGCTCATCACACACTCATCTCACATACTCATCTGCACATGCATTCTGAGATGAAGCCCTCCATGTTGGGCTCAGTACTCTTTGTACAGGCCTGCCTAATTAAATCATACCAAGGACTAGTTCAACATAATTAACATAGACACACGCAGCAAAATCAGTTCAAGCTTTACTATTACCACACCTCAGTGGCATTTCCAGTGGTGACCTTTAATATGGAGAGATAATGAAATCTAAAGACAATAGCCACGATGGGCCAATGTGCTCCTTAATGTCAGAACATCAACTTTAACAACACCATTCATCACCTCTGCTGCTAGCTATTACAGCTCATCCTCTGTTTGGAAAAAAGAAGCCTGCTAATGAAGCACCATTACGGTGCTATTCGAGATGACTCTGATTGCAGTTAAAATGACTTAGTGTCTAGCAGTGGAGGCTGTGGAGGGCTGGATCAGCATTACATCTTCTATTTTTATTTTTCGGAATGTTGATTCTAAACCTGCGCTAATGGGAAAATGGCAGAAGCACTGAGAGTGATGTGAAGGCTTTTCAGCGGCCCCTGGGAACTCTCAGTCTGTTCGTCTCGCTTCTCTGGCTGTCCTTCCCCAAGCTGTCATCGCTCCTTCCTCCTTTTCTTTTCCTGTCTCTCCCTACACCTAAATCTATATCATTCTCTCTCCTTTTTCTGGGTCCCCACTCTTCTTGGTCCTCTCCCAAGGGACAATTACCACTATCTGTCCTTTCTCCACAGCACTGTTTTTCTGCTGAAATGAGATCAGTAAAGGGAAGATGAGAGTCTATTCACAACATGAGCAAAGTGATAAACACACACACACACACAGTTCTAACTTGCAGATTAGTGGCACCTGATCACACTGATCCAATCACAAAGCTATGTGAACTGAACCAGTGGCGAGAGAGCAGAGCCAATGTGGGAATTGATCAACTGTATTAACGGACTCCAAACATATCTGTTGCCAAAGCTAAAGGGGCAAAGTAGCGGTAATTTTATTACTGGTTCATATTGAAGTTTAT
The DNA here is from genome assembly GCA_001698575.1 of Mola mola. Lineage (NCBI taxonomy): Eukaryota > Metazoa > Chordata > Actinopteri > Tetraodontiformes > Molidae > Mola > Mola mola. Next base: position 6,615,858 of record KV751330.1, on the reverse strand, counting down.
GAAGTGCAATGTCTTTCTCACTAATTGTCTTAATAAGAAGTGAAGCAGTTGTCAGATTAGTAGATTGGCAGCCTCGGGTTAGGTTTCCAGTCCCATGCAAATATGCAAGACCACAAAAAACCATCTACAGGCAACCAGACAAGACAGTTCTTTATTACAACGTAGCTCAGCTTACTTTTATTTCTTTACTTTAATCAGGCACCCAGATTGAGTTGAACGTGTCAACATAGCGTGGCTCAGAGCACAGGGTGGTCTTGTATTCATAGCTGTGGTTGACCACAATCTCTTCCACTCGAGCATGCTAGGCCCTATTCGAACTTCTAACTGTGGCTGCTTCATTCTCAGAATGAAATAGCACTTCAGCTGACACCAGACTACTAACTGAGTTTGAGCCACTCAAATCTGGCTTAAGACATCAAGACAAGATCAATTTTGTAAGAGTACAGACGCACTGAGTTTAAGAGGACTCCTTACGCACTGTAGATACTGTATACGAGTGTGTGTGTGTGTACCTGTCTGTCTGTATCGTATGGAGCTTATGAAGCCTTTATGGGTGAGATGAATGGTCTTCACCATGCCAGAGGCATCGTCATAAGTGAAGGTCACCAGGGTGGAGTCATAAACCACCTCTGAAAGCCTCGCTGCTGGTGTGTATCTTCAAGGGAAAGGAATAAAATGAAGAAAAGAACAATTTATAGAAAAGGAGATAAAGAAATACCGGAAGTTGCGTCAGGCTTTTGAATAAAGTGACATGTAAATAATACAATAGTACATTTGAACTTCAAAATACGTAAACATGCTATATCTCATGAATAAAACAAAAACCCTTTTGGCCATTCAAGAACAAGTTGCATCATTCTTCAACATTTCATCAAATTCAAACCAGCTGCTGTCGCCAGAGACATTGAACCCCCCTCTTAACCCTGGAGGGGAGAGGAGAGTTGGGTGCCAGGAAGAGGCGCGTGGTGTTGCGGTGGGCCACCAACCTTCGCTGCGCTGCGCTGCACCACCGCCCCGCGCTGCTTACGGTTCCGGTTACCGAAAGGCCTCCTCTGGGTACGAGGTGGGTTCAATGTCTCCCGGAGTTATGGAAATTTCAAATCTCGAAAATGGGGTCGTTTATTATACAGCACTGTCCCTATCGAACCAATAAGGATTAAAAATGTCAAATGCCAAAAATGAACGCTTTATCTTTTACCAATTTCAGATCAGTGGTGTCTGACATAGTACGATGATAAAAAATTTGACCTTTAATCTGTCTCCCCATCAGTCCAATCAGTGTAATTTGAAAGGACAGTTGGTTGCAATTAAAGCACACTGTGTGGCAGCTAGGCTTAGAGCTTTAATAGGGCTTTTATGTTTCTAAATCAGCCTTTCATTATAGCACCTGCATGAAGCTAATCAGTTTTATGTTCTCATATGGCTCACTATAGTGCCAAAAATTATAATGCTTCAAAGTTTCAGCAAAATCAAACCAGTGGTGTCGCCAGCATCACCACCTCCACGCTGCGCTGCCCGTTTGCCTAAATGAACTGATAAAACAGTCTCTGTAATCTTCGTGGTACCTGTAGATGACACTACGTCTCGTTCCCAAGTACTGCGTCCTCAGCAGCCGCCCATCAAGGGTGTAGTCCTGCATGAAGGACGCCTGGCTGTCAGGAGGGGTGTATATGTTCCTGTAGTAACCAATCGACAGCAGCGACTGCAGGGTGTGCTTCACCATGCTGGGCATTGTCACGGCAACCAGGCGGTCCGTTTGGTCATACTCAAACACGAAGCGCCGCTGGCTGTGCAGCAGGAGCATAATGGACTGCAGCAAAAAACAGAAAGAGCCATGGCGGGGTTATAATGCCGTATTCATTCGGTTTGAGGGGCTTTTATTTTCTCTGTTTTGTCTCAGTGTCATTCAGTGAAAACGCAGCGCTCCAAATACACTGCACTACAGAATCAACCTTGATCTGAGCATACTTTGTGATTTTTTGACAGCAACAATTTTGTGTACAGTTTAATTTGAATTCAAGAGAGCTATCTGGACAGTCTGAGCAGCAGTAAAACAATATTGGGCAAAAATACTTTTCAATTTAACTCAAAGGTATAATATATAGGTCTCAATATTATGTGCAGATATTATTAATTCCCAGATGGTTCTGTAATATAAGCTCATATAGACTCTAATTTTGATAGCCCTCTATAATATATATTAATTTCAAGGACTGACATTATTAGCTTTGTCAGTCACAAGGAAAAAAAAACAATCTCTTTGCATGTATTATTCTGTTTACTAAAAATGATAAGAACTGTACATTAATTCTACACACTTTACAGTAAACAAGCATAATTGTTTACTGTAAAAGAACCCATGTTCAGGAAACCTCTGGTTTCTTTTCAAGCACTCTGTCAAAATGAACTTACAGAGCCTTGAAAACCAATGGCTGGCTTAAAGGCAAGTGAAATAAAAAACTTTTTTTCCCAATGTGTTACTTTCATTATTTATTTCATACACTTTTTAAACTTCTAGTGCTAGTTTTGCTTTCAGGTAGCTGTGAAAACTGAGGCAAGGATGAAGCAAAGCAATGAAACAAAATCTCAGTACGACGCAAAAAGAAACGGTCTATCACATCCCCTCTGAACATGTACCCCTCTTACTCTGTCTGCATATGTGTAGCTCCAGATCTTGCCATTGATCCAGGCTCTAGACACCACCCTGTCATTCTCGTACTCCAGCCGTTCTGACCACTCTCCACGGTAGATGGCTGACAGCAGTCCCCCACCAGAGTAGCTAATGTTGACTTCAGTGTATTTGTTACTTGGAGACCAGACCACAGGCCGGCCCAACGAATCATACTGTATATGGAGGGTGAACTTCCTGTGGTCATCGTAGATCTTCCCTACTTTGGTGCTCTGATCAAAGTCTATGGACAGCAGATTCCTGTTATGTGCCTGAGAGGAAAAACAGCAAAAAACTACAGTAAACTTTTCAATTCTATTGCTTTACAATCACCACAAATCTTAAATACGGCTAAAGACATGCAATAATAAATGAAATGGCAATGTAGAGCAAGCAAAGATTTCATTCGTGTGTGAAAGTCAATGTGACATTTAGAGTAAACCTGTACCTGCATAATATTAATTAATTGTGAACAATTGTAGAACACCAGACTTTACCATTTCCAATTAATTAACTCAAAGCAGATAAACTGTCCTTTTCTATTTCATGAAATATTTTGTTTGAGCAGTGTGGGTTTTGTGTCAAGGAAAAAAGGACGTGTGCAGTTTGTGGAAAGTACAGCCAATGTGTTCAGAGTCATTTGACCTATTAGCAAGCTCCCAGTGATGTTATCAAATCAGTCAAAACTTTCAGAATGATGTGTAAAAACAAAATGCAGCACTCCTCCAACAGCTGTACAGCACAGAATCCACTCAGAAGAGGATGTTGTGCTGTACTCGTAAGTGTATACACAACATTTAGTGACCTCAGTAAACGTCAGGACTGGATTTTCTGAGATAGCTGAAGGATGTGATTTTGTGTTTTTGTTTTTTTACCCTCAGCCTGCGTTCATAAGTGCTGTAGTTAGTCTTGCTCTGCTCCTTCCTCTGCCTCCACTCTATCAGGCTGGGGGCATGATCTCCAGGCAGGCTGATGTTACAACGGCTAGCTGTGGGACTGACTCCTCCCCCGATGACCCCGAGGAGGAGGGGCTCGGTGCTGAGTGACAGCTCCATTCCACTTGCCAGTGACACAAGGAAAGAGCCATCGGTGCTGACTCTGTATGAACTCTGAGTGTGGTCTTTTTTTAGGGGGGGGGGGGTGTTGATGGTGGGGTTGCATATAGGCGGGTCAAACAAGCACAAGTATGTCAAACAAACAAGTAGAGCAAAACCACACAAACAGACAAGAATGCATATATGCAGTCACAGACAAAAAAAAGTGTGAAAAGCATCAGTCAGTGTTTGTCAAATGCATTGTAGAGAGAAGTCAGTGAGACACAGCAGCAGCCTACTTTACATGAATATAATGAATACAAGTTTGGCTTTTTGTTTATCTTTTAATATTGAGCTTTAGCTCTGCACTATATCTGCTACTGTATCCTTAGAGAGATCATAATGAGAGACGGCAATATAAAAAAAGAGACGAAAGAAAAAAAAAATGTAACGCTTGTGTGGCCATGCAAGTTTCTTACACATTGCAAAGGCTTTGCAGAACTTCTTCTTTCAATTTCTTTACTGCTCTGACTGAAGATTTCAGAACCGATACATCACTTAACCTCATGCCTTTACAGTTTCTAAAATACAATTAATTGGAGGATGGCAAAAATAATGATTAAAATAAATTCCAATCATAAAACATAACAGGGCTAATAAACTGGATAATAACTTCCAACATTAAAAAAACTTTCTATACATGGTTATTGATGCCCCAGATGCAGGAAAAGACACTGTGAATCAGTTGGGGAGGGGTACTAAAATATGGGGTCATTTCTGCTCTTCCTTGGCAGCACTGTCATATTGTAGCACTGAGCGCATGTGTGCGTGTGTGCAAGAGTATTTGAGTGTGTGGGAGCAGCTTTGCTCTCCCTGCAGTCCTGTCATTGTGACAACTGCTAGAAAGCAATTAAAGGGATGACATGAGAAGAAACTGCTCCCATGTGCGGCTTCTCCACTCCACACTCATTTTCTCCTCTTCTCATCTTGACCCTCTTTCCCATTTTTTTTCCCTCCCCCGGTCGTTACGATATTTCACTCGTCAGTTGGATCTTATTTGTAAGTAAAAAATAAATGAATAAATAAGAAAAAATAGTAATTTATGTAATACTGCCCATTAGTCTGGTAATGTAAAGAGGCCTGTATCTCAATCATTCATAGAAATGGATAAATCTTTTTTTTTTTTTTTCCCAAGCTGTGAATCGTCTGCGTGATCATGAAGTGCAGCACTGTGCATGTGAATAACAGCCACGTTATTGCGGTTTGCCAGTCATAAAAGTTTAAAATGACTAAAACCTCATGATCTGGCCTCCATATTTGTCTACGTATGCAGCCAATACTTTAGCCCATCACAAATGAATCATAAACGGCCTTGTGGTACATTTGTGGTGAGTTAGGTGTTATGCGACTCGATGCATTGTTGTGGAGCTGGAATCAAAACTGATTGCCTGCATGTGCACGTTACCATACCTTGTCTGAATGTGTAGATGGTGTCGCTGGCAGACAGGTTGGTGCTGGTGACAAAGTTTTCACGGCTGGACGCCTCGACCTCCACCCGAGACCAGCGCTCCAAGTTGCCATGGAAACCATTCACCTCACCAGTGGGGAGGGTGATGTTGGTCACGCGGCCCTCGCTGCTGTACCTTGGAGAGCAACCACAAAGGCGGTGATGTACAAGCATGTGCACATAAAGTTCTTGCACCATAACCACGATAGACAAATGCATTTTCGTTCTGTTTTCTTCTCTCCGGCAAAGGGCGGGGTGCAGATTGTCAAGATATGATTTATATGTGTATTATCCAGCTGCGGAATTGGAGACACAGACTCAGTCAATAGTGGCGATTAATTCAGACGGATGTGTTTCCGTCTGTGTACTACTGAACGTGTGTGATCATAGTGTTTCAGAGACACCCCTCAGCTGATCAGTCACCTACAGCAAAGTTCAAGCTGAAAGGAGCCGTCTCCACAGTGACCCAATGGCTACCACCAGATGGCACTCACATTTTACGCCGCAAACATAAACTCTGTGTCACATGAACACACATGAACAAATATGCAATCCCCTGTGCGTACATACAGTGGATATAGAGTCAACCAACCAACCAGGACTTCAAGAAAGAGTAAAAAGAGAAGGAAGGACAGCAGAGAAAGAAAGAGGAATGACAGACAGAGATTGAAAAGAAACCCACAGATATAGAGACAAAAAGAAAAGAAGACTGTGTATTTACTCATAAACAGTGGTCCAACTGTTCTCATCACTCTTGGTTGCTAGGAGACCTGTGCTGCCATGGTAAGTGATGTGGGTGATGTCATGGCCTTGGGCTGACACCTTTCTTAGTGTTCCGCTGTTGCTAAGAGACAGCCAGTACACCTGTCCGCCAGGTAGGGCCAGCCAGAGAGGCACTCCGTGAGCATCTCTTCTCACTTGGAGCCCACGGCCGTCACGGCTCGTCAGCCCGGACAGCTGGCCGTCCGTGCCGTAAGAGAAGTTGTACAGGTAATGGCCCGTGACAAGGTGTTTGGTGTTCATGTGGGAACCATTCTGTCATGAGAAGAGACATAAAGTTGCCAGGTCTGAGTTGCAGTTTCAGAGATGATTTTTAATTGCTAATCTTTTGGATATGTAGCATTTCCATATGTTTTATTTAAAATACATACATGTGTAATAACACTGTATTAACAGTATTATTACAGTTAAAGAAGGCGAAGTGAGGTCCCTGTGCGTGGACCATCTTAGGGCCTCGGTTCAAATTAATGGAGAAACATAACATTTTTGATTCCGTTTCAGTTGTGGCATATTATGTTTGTCAGTTGAAAGATAATTTCGTAACTCAAGGAGATCGCAGTTTGGCATTTGAAGTAGAAGTGAAGACTGCAATTAGATACACTACACACACACCCGTCACAAAAGTGCTATTGTATCTTTATAATACTCACCAAAGTCTGTGAACGAAGCTGTTTGTGCAGCTAGCTAATAGAACTAACTCTCCTTTCATATACAGTAGCTCCATTTACCAACATAGCCAGACTATTGGGGCTACTGGAATATACAGTAGATAAAGTATCTAGATACATTGAGGTACACGTGCTGTACGGACTGAGCTAACGTCCTGCGAACCTGGCTGAAGAGATAGAGCTCCTGGTCCAGTGGGGAGCTAATCTCCAACAGTCCGGCTGGACCGGCCAGAGGCTGGTTGGGGCTGACGGCTCTGATCCGGATGTTGCCCAGGTCAGCAATGTACAGGGTGCCATTGGGGGCCACGGTCAGAGAGGATGGGGCTTTCAGTCGAGCATCACGAGCATAGCCTCCATCTCCTGATAAGAGAAACAAGAAGATGTGACTTGAAAAAGAGTTCTTTATCAACAAAATGGCATAAGTGAAGGGGTCGGCAGTTGGAAACACAATGAGCCATACAAATTATCCCTGAGAGAAAGACAGTCACAAAGTCACAAGCTCTGCAAAATATGATGTGCCCATGGTGCCGCTTAGTCATTTATCAGTTCGGCGCGGGTCTTGGACATGTGGGGATACTGTAGCTTCCCAAAGGAGTTAGTACAACCACCTTATAGTGGCCTCAGCCTTATTATACAGTGGTTGTGGGTCACTGAAAGCATTCAGATGTCTTTGGTCGCACAGAAGGGTAATAACACAGGTAAGGCCATTTAGATGCTGTCAGCAATAAGCCTGCGGGCCTCTGATGGGTCCACACTGGTGGTTTATTTCCTGACAGCATGCACATTATGTGTGCCTGCTTGTATGTTTCTTGCACATGTGTTTTCATGTCTGTTCGCATTTACAAGCGTGCCTGTGTACACATGTGTGTGCAGCGTTCAAAGATCCTCCGTGTCTCCGTTGAAGGGATGGAAACGGAAAGCCTCTGAAGAGAGTAATCTTCTGTTAACAGCAAGACATGATTGAAAATATGCAAAGTACAACCCAAGAAATAGGGATGGTTACAGCCCATTGGCTTGTGGCATTGAAGAGACACTTGCCTCCATTTTAAACAGCAATGCGACAGATTATGATGAGCAGAATTAAATGATAAAATCGCATCCTCTGACACTTTCAATGAAAGCCTGGCCTAAATGTCAAAAGAACATCTGCTTATTTGTTTGGTCCTTTCCCTCTTCCCTTTATTACGTTTCAGGTGCCCATCCATGATACATCAGTTAAAACCTGCAGCAGCTTGACGTGAACTGTTTCTTTTGTCTCTAATTTGAATAGATTTTGAAAGATTTCTGGCAAGTGGGTTCTCACTAAAATTTAGGCAGAGGCTTGTGCAAAGGATGAGCCTCTTCAAGAGTACCGAAATAAATATAGGCCAATATAGACACAGACATTTTATGTATACAGTATAACTGACCATATTCACACAGACAAACTATGCTCACTTACTTTTCATCATGGCACTGTATCAAGTCACTGCATTTCTATCCTGCATATTGTTTGTAAGTGCTATCTTCATATTTTAAAGCCATTTTAGTCTTAATATCTAAGCCTTTATTAGATATTGAAATGATCTATCAGTTAAATAATGTGGACACATTAAAGCAAAGAAGAAAATCAGTGGGGGAGCTCAAGCTCTGCTAATACAACCAGTGGACAGCAGGGACATGAGGTATCAAGATTTAATCAAATTATCAGAATCACACAGTGAATATTTCAGTTGACTGAAGTTATGAAAAAGCTTTGAAAATTTTCATGAACAAGGCCACGTGTGACATGATGTCATATCATTTTTAAGTGCACTTACATGTTGTTTTTAGTAATCCTATTGGACATGATCCAATTCTATTATATTACTTAAACAATCTGTGTGTCTGTGTGTGTGTGTGTGTGTGTGTGTGTGTGTGCGTGTCAGAGAGATGACCCACCGGAGAAGCAGTCGCAGTTGGGGTCTATCTTACAGTCACAGTCCGTTGGGGCTCCAGAGATAACAGATATCTCCCCGTTGGCTGACACCTGTCAAGTGTTCAAAACGTCACACATGGGTACAAGATGCAGCAGCAGATCAGAATTGGAGAGAGTTCAACAACAGCCTTTGTTACGTCTAATCTCTCACACAAACAAGATAATGGCAACATTTCGCAAACACCTGAGCTGGAAATTCAAATTAACGACACCTACTTGTCTACTGGTCACTCAGCCAAACAAAGATATCTCCTTTTTTAATTTTGGGCAAAGTAAAAGAATTATTGGTCTTTAGAGTTTTGCCTGAATGAAGTTTTGTTTTAATTTGAACCTGATGGAGAGCATTTGAAATGAAGGTGAAAACTGTGTCACCAGCATTTTGTTTGGCTGTAGCTTGGAGGGGTGTTGCTTTTTACTAATCCAAGTGGAGCACGATTTGATAATTGGGGGAGATATGCTTGATTTCGATTTCTTTTTTGGATCAAATTTATTACGCTTGGTTACGCTGGTTGGTTTTCAGCGTCCTTAAAAAAAAGAATTCTTTGTTTTGAATATTACAGTATTTCTGTTTATTCACTGTCTTCCAGAGAGACAGAAGAGAAAACCATTCTGATGTCTGTACAGCACTTCTAAAACTGATTATTGAACACATTCGTCTAACCAAAAAATAATTTAAAAAAGACTTTAGATTTAATAACTTCACTTTACTACCTTTAACCTCTGACCTGACAATCAATGTACAGTTATGAATGTGGTATCACTCTTCTTGCTGCTTGTTATGAAAATCAAAAATATTGCACTATTGTAACAGTATTTAACACATCTCAGAGTAGAGAATCAATCCTTACCGGCTGAAAGGCTGCACATCTAGTCCCAATTTTATGTTTTCTACGGGCTGAAAGCGTTTCTTCAACTTCTCTTATGAAAATACTTACGTAATCCCAGAATTAGGAATTAGTTCTAATGAAGGCATACAATGAAGGTAAAGCTACGCACTCGTGTTTAAGTGGAGTTGCAATGTAGACGGAAGAATAACATGACAGAAAATAAAATAAAATAAAGGTCAACTTCTTTGGAAACTGGATTTAAAATGCTTTTCTACTGCAAAGCCACCATCTTCGAAAACATGCCCACCTCACAGAAAAAAAAGACTTCTAGCAACTTAATTGAAAACAAACCCTGCCATCACAGTGCTGATTCGGAACATAATTATTGTGACTTTAATGCGCCTCAAAATACCTATACCATGCATATTGAATAACTTTGCCTCGCACACACGTATTGGTTATGCATGTGTGGCGCTCAATGTAATTGCCAAACGTCTCTGGCGTGTGATTGTCACATTCAGACGATCTCATGCTCATGAGAGCAGGCTGACAGTGGTGTGAAAGCAACGCCTTAATATTTACTGTGCCCATTAATTTGGTCTTAGACTTACTGAGTAAACGCTGCCAGATGCAGGTGGTTTCAGTGGTTAAAGATACAATGTCATACTGTAGTTGTTTGCAGTGGGTTCGCAGCTAGTTTGCTGAATATGTCATACAGCATTCTGTGTTTATATTCGTTTATCCTGCATTACATTGTAACTGCCACAACTGAGCCCCTAAGAAAAACTGCAACACTTCATTGTTAATTTTACTTAATGGCTCACTGTTGTAAAATGGCAACACGCCCTTTTACGTCATCTTCTACTTGTTGCCAAAAGTGTGTGAACTTTCATGAATAACTCTCTGGGGCAGGAGGATTTCTTTTGTTCTAATTTGACTTTTGCTGGAAAAGATTCTGTGACGCAAGATACAGGGACCCAGAAATAGCAAACATAAAAAAGATGTGACTTATACAGGCATCACAAAGAGGTTTTATGCTCCCGTCTACCTCCACAAGGACTCTGTGTGCTACCGGGACTATTGATTGGGAGCAGCAGGCAATATCTTAGCACCTAAATGCTGTGAGCGTGTGCAACATGCAGCTAGCTAATGGAGCTGATAGAAACATATTTTTTAGAATGGTCCAGAGTTTTGTATTTGGTGTGCAAATAGATTTTCTTGCTGTACAATACCTGTGACCACAGTGGGACACAACGTGAGGCCACACTACTTACACATGTTCAGATGGATTACTGGTGTAATATCCAACTGAGATGTCTTTTGCTACCAGTGTTTTTATACGGATGTAAAAGACATTCTTGCAGGGCCCCCTTGCTCCGTGATCATTTACAAATTCATGGAGCAAACTGATACCATTCCAGAATTTAGTGAAGTAATGGGAGTTTTATATATTTCATATTAATACTTAAGTGTAAACACTCTGTAATGTGATCCTTAATTAATTAAAAATGAGACATCGATTACTTTAACAGAGCTTTTTGTAAAAAGTGATTTCTACCATTACAATAATCAATCAGTACAATACAATAATCCATCGAAAACCCTCATCAGAGCAGCAGCTAAGAATGAGCCACAGTGACATGAAACTTTCCATAGTGACCTGTTGGATGCGGTTGATGCGTCTCTCATCAGTTTCAGCGATGTACAGAGTGCCCAGGTGGGACAGGGCGATGGCTTTGGCAGCTTCCAGGGTGGCACGTACCGCTGCCCATCTCACCAGGTGGTGGTCGATGCCTGGAACCTGGCAGTGGATTGGGCGGCCCGCCACAATGCGCACCTGCAGACTTTCTGACACCTGACATGGGAAAAGGAAGACAACCATCATTCACGTATAAACTGTGTAAAAGAGCTTCCGGTAATCATTTAGTGTCCAATGGATCCTAGTTGATCCAGTATATCGAAAATCACCTGGCATAAACCTGCAAAAACGAATTTGACTCATTAAGTTTTTACAAGATATGCAGACTCCAACAGGGAATTCATTAAATTTTAAACAAATGAACAAGTGTTTGGGTAATAAGGAAAACCTGCGTCGTATTTTCTTAAAAAAAAAACTTCTGCTGAGACTGTTGGTAGTGAGCTATTAACGGCCCCCTCGTTCTAAATGCATTTTAAGCTTTAGCGCTGATTTAGAAGAAATCTTTCATTAGGCTTTCTCTGGTGCAAATATCCCAAAAATAAAGTCACTCATTAGTAAAGGTGCTGTGCGTTTCCCTACCTGTAGGACAATGTTGTTGTCCAGGATATAGAGGGAGTTGTCCAGCGGGTTGATAGCCAAGTCTGTTGGCCACTCCAAACGCACCTGCAGAATCAAACACAGAATCTAGACACAGCAGCTGTATTTCTGTTAAGAATTACAACTAAATAGCAAGAAAGCCTGGCAGGAAATCTCCCACCGCGGTCAGTCACAGGTGTAATAAATAATATCTCCTTAATAACATACCATTAGGCCCGCTCACCCTCCCCGCTCATGCAAAGGTCAGCAGGCAAGGCAGGGCTCAATCCGTGTGTTTACTGAAAACTTGGCTTACCTCGGCACTGTTCCAAATGTCAGCCAATAACCATGATCGCCGTCTGCTCAAATAGCACACCCAGCCCACCAACATCGCGGGGGTCAAAGAGAGAAAAAAAACCTCTGCCGCGCACAGCCCCCCTCATCACTGCCTCTCTCACAAAAACCCGCTGAGTGCGAGCGACGGAGATGGCGCCAGGTCTAAGGGATCAGTGAGATGAGTGATGACTCTGACGATGAATTGGTAAATAAATGGATCATGTTAAATTGCCACTGACATGTCCAATTATAGGCTCTGTCAAATGGGAGAGAAGAGGCGTCGCTGTGAAATCCCATTTTAAGAGGTAGAGGGATTCATCACTCACACTCTGTCCTTTGCCAAAGAGGACACGCATCAAATCTCTCCTGCTCATGATATTGAACTTTGCAGGAAGGTGATCACATAAAAGTTAACTTGAGCTATACAGAGCTGAGCCTGTGTGCTCGCCCGGTGATTTAGGTATGTGGCCAGAAGATTCACCGTAGATTTGGAGGTTGAAAATATAAAAATGGCATGGATAACGAAACCTGAATTGAAAGAGGAAACATTGTTATCGAAGCACTTGTGCCATAAAATATTTTACTGGCACTGAGGCAAGTTTCAGTGAAAAATAAAACATGTACTGTTCTTATTGTTTCTTTCTGTCTGTCCAGTTGTAATGGTCACAGGTTTTTAATTTCAACTTTCTGTTTTGGTGTGAAAAGTAGATGTTGGGGGGACGGGGCAAAGAGTGCAAGATTTGCTTTCCACAGAGGCGTTAGCAAGAACTTCCAAAACAAGTGTGTTTCCCTCACCATTGTTTTTTTTGTTTTTTTTTAACTAAAAGATTTTGCATTTTTTTTTTTTTTTTTTTTTTAGCTAACTTAATGAGAGGAATTACAGCTGATGCATTATGGATATTTTATTTATTTTATTTTTTTTTTTTCCAGTGATAGGGAAACATTTCGATTACCATTATTTGTTGTAGTTACACATCTCTCTCAGCTCTCTCCTGACCTAAAGTAAGGTTAATGCTTTGTACTTGTGCTTGCCAATTCTGCTGTTCATTTGACTGCTCTGAACTCTGCTGTGCTGGGATTTGACGCTGCCGAATATTCTCCGTTATAAGGCCTTGTAGCAGCAATAACACTGGCTTCGAATTCATAAATAAAAAATAAACAATAAAATCAAAGGTCAGAGAAGCTATCGTTAAACCACAAGTTAGCTGGCTGACATGTACACTAAGTAAGTTAATGTTAGCGTTGTTTCAATTCACCTCTGCCACATGAGCATAATTTATATTCAAAGCTTAGTTTAACCTAGTCTGGATCTGTCAATTAAACAATAGCAAAGAGAAAGATTAGCACTTTAGATTGGATTAGCTCATGCTCCTTGCATTGACCCTGATCCCCACACAAAAATAGTGACAGCAAGTTGAAAATGAAATGACAATGAATAGGAGTGACAGTTTGACAACAAACTGTGTCTGGGCAAAAAAAAAAAAAAAAAAAGAAAAATCTGAAGATTGATATTTAAAATCTAATTACAATGAAACAATAACAGCCAATAAAAATAATAAGACTGGAAATTTGAAGGTGTGTGGGTGCATTTTTTTTAATGATTTTTTATTATTTTTTTTTTCATTAGTAATACTTGTTTCAGTGCCAATACAAGAATTAACAAATCAAGAAAGAGGTATGGGCATATGGCCATTTCTTCAGACCATACACAGTACTGTATATACAGCATTACAATATTTCTCCTTAAAATCACTTCATAAATGCTATAACCAGGCAACAAAATCAGATGTCAAAGTATTTCTGACCATGCACAGTATAGTACAGTAGATATTGATGTTGCAACTATATTGTAGGGATTATTAGTGGTACTATGATAATTTATGAAGTTAATGACTGTCAGGGGCCTTTAGTTAGTTGTGTCTCTGTCTAGTTAGTTTTGTATTTTTTGTTTTATTTTGGTAGTGTCTTTGTCATATTCCTGTCTACCTGTCAAGTGTTTCCCACCTTTGAGCTGTGTACACCTGTGTCCTGTGTATTTAAGCTGCGTTGCCTCTTGTGACAGCGGTCCAGCATTCTCCTTGTGTCTCTTCTGTTTCACGTGTTAGACCCACTTGTGTTTTTGACCAGAGTTTTGTGTTCCAATTTGGGTATCTTTGCTTGTGCTGACGTCCTACTTGTGTACCGACCTAGTTCTAATTAAAACATTATCGACGTTTTCCCCGTGTCTGAGCCTGCTTTGAGTCCAGTCTGTGACTGATCTTGATAATGAAAAGATTTTTAAAAACTATCATCACTAGAAGGCAAATATTACAACAGATAGAACATTCTGGTAAGTTAAAAAAAAAAAAAATCACACTTACGCAATATCACAATATAATGGTATCCAAAATTTCAGAAGATATATAGTCTCAGCCTAGCCCTACTAAGAAATTAAGTTTCAGTGCCAGTATTTTTTGACTTCATAATTCACTGTCACTGTTCATACCATCACTGCAGCCCCTAAACCTGTTGTTAAGATTTTGGTTCTGGATGAGAATGTCATTACTGGAAAGCCCACTGGTGTGATATTGCCTGTGGGCAGCAGGCTCCAAAGCTATTTTGTAATATCACTCTGTACATTAAGATTTAAATCACAGGTCGGACTGCAATTTTCCTTCATTTTTCAAAGTCTGGTCATTTGCCCATCTCCACAAAGTTGCATGTGCTAGCTGGCTAGCTGCCGAGCGCACAGGGGTTTAAAATATACAGAGAAAAGCAATGCCTTGTGGAATTTAGTACTAGCTTTTGAAAGGTCTAACCCATTTCCACTTTTCCAGCAAAAGACAGTTTACTTCCACTTTAAGGATAAAGCACAATGGGTCCAGCCACATATTAAGGTAACACCCAAAACGAAAAGCTTAATGCATTGACAGCAAACGCTTGTGTAGGCAGGCTTGTAAAAGCAGAAAACATACAAAACATGCTCTAGTCAGTAGCGTACCACAGAAGTTTAGTGCAGATTCCACAACTACGTCTAAAAACAGTTTAATCCCCATCTAGAAAATGAAAAGTAAGTAAAACCTTATAGTTTATATTTCCTCACACACAGCGAGGATTTAAATTTAAATCTGTAAAAACCAAAAACATAAATTCAACACCGATCTGTTCATTTTACTGCAGTGACGATCTGTTTAATCAGAGCTATAAAAGCTGCTATCGTTACGGACGGCACATAGAGGTCATAACGGTTTATAAAAACAAACACAGATGGGGATGAATTAGACTGGACACAATCATGCTGCAGGGGCCAATAACTCACAAACAGTGGGTCGTGAGGTGACAGGGCCCCCTTTAAATACACCTAAGAGTAGCTGAGCTGGGCTGAACACACATATTCACACACAATCACAGGCACATGTGCCCCTATGTGTGGGCAGAGATCCCTCTATAGAGCCAGCAGTTTATCTATAATTCATCTTCTGCTCTAATAGGCGTGATATAACGCAGCACTGTCTCACTGTATGAAGGAGACAGAAAGCATTTCTATGGAGGAGGCCAGGCAGTTTAGATCGAAAGGACAATCAGTGACTGTAAGAAAGCCACAAACAAACACTTTGTCCTTTTCTGTTTCAATGATCGATTCAACAGATACAAAAGTCTGGTGTACTCATAGTTTTTATGCATTATTTTAACAGGCCAGGATGAAGTTTATTTCAGGGGAAATAAAACACATAGTTCTAGCTTCCCTGCTGTTATTTAAATTCGACTGCCTTACTAGCTTACCTGGCTGATGTCCATGCGTGCATCACAGCTTAGCGGCTGCGTCGACATCAGTCCGTTTGAGCCAATCACAGTGGAGAGCAAACCCCTCTCATTAATCTTCTGAATGGTGGTGCCATCGACAAAGTAGACAACACCTCTTTTATCCACTGAAATACCTGGCCCGGAGAGAAAGACAGGGGCAGAATGAATATCTGGAGGTGACAAAGGGGGCGAGAGGAGGAAAAGCAGACAGAGCGATGGAGCTGAGTGAGTAAGGGAGAGAAGTAAAGTCACTAGAGGGCTTCCGAGAGGCATCCAACTCAGTTAGACATTCAGCTCAGCAAGTGGCTGTCTTATCAAAGGCACTGCACCACAGAAATGTAATTATATTTCCATTCCAGATCCCACTAAAGGGATTAGAACAATGCAACTGGAGGAAGAAGTTATTTGTCACATTAGATCTGAGCAGGGTGCTGCAGTGAACTTTTGACATTAAAGCGCTGGCAAACATGCTTTTTAAGTGTGCATCCATGAATCAAAAACCTGTGTGTCGGCATGCGTGTATACATTTGTACCTGCAAAGCGCATGTGAATGCATGATTTGCCAGTGTGTTTTTGCAATGAGAAGCTTGAACTCTTTTTGCAGCGGAGCTCTGCGGCAGACAGCGAGCAGGGAGAACAGCAGAGGGGTAAATCCAGGTATTAAAGGTCAGGGCAGACTATGAATCATCTTTGATGGACTAGGAGAGACCTTCATCCCTTTTTCATCTCCATACAGAGAATGGCCCTTTGGATCAGCTCCTCAGTAATGATATTCCACAACTCAACCCTCACCTCTCATACCGTATGCCGCCAATCCTCCATGATTGCTTTCACTTAGCATCTCTGACAAAAAAGCCATATCTCAGCAATTGTGCCTGCCACCTCCAATGCACGAGGCCGTAGCATTATTTGAGAAAACATTGAGTCTACGGTCTATCATTAGGTCATGCCACTTTATGTGCATATACGTATGTATATATAAATATGTAAATATAAAGGCAATTGCCTATCTATTCATACTAATAATACAAATATAGAACAACAGTAGCATTTATGGGTACTTGTTTTTTTGGGCAACCTAATGAATGTACTAAGCCAGTTTTTGGTCTCCAATTTACCAACTCCTGAGGCGAATATCTGGCATTTAGCTGCTAAATGCTGCACTGTTGTTGATAAACTAGTTGCTAACTTTGTTAGGTCGTTATTTGGTGCTGGGCAGACAGCAAACATGGTATTTACCAGAGTGCTTCCGAGTGTGGAATCAAAGTTTATGAGTGCTGTGAGAGTGAATCAAGCTGTTAAATGGTGGGTTTGATATTTCTCCTGAAAATTACTTTAATAACGCTTAATATGACTTTTTCTCACATAAAAATGTAATTGATGAATTTAAACAATCTTACTACTAAACATTATAGATTTTGGGCTATTTAGTCCCCTTCCAAGCACCTCACACCCTCTCAAAAAGTGATCTGACCATGCCCAAGTGCCCACACTTGGAGGGCCTCCATCAGTATGCAGTGCACCTCCAACTACTCATCTCTCATACAGCCATCTTGTCCCATTTTCCCTTGATTTTGATTCTGGTTCTGTCAGTCTTCCTTCTCCCAATCTGTCATAATGTGTGGATGTGCCTGCGCTTACTTCCTGAGCCACAGATAGAAATCACCCTCTTTTTCTCCCCTCAGGGCAGGACTGAGGTCTCATCCTCCTTTACAAAGAATAGCTCTCTTTACACGTGATTTCATTCAAAATGTGCACGTTTACAATCACAGGTAACCTCAGCGCATAGCCACTGTAACTAGATTCCCAAATGCCCTCAAAGCAAGCAACCCTGGGCTGACCCCGCAAGTCATAAATCGTGCAGGTGGAGTGGGGGGAGGGCCAGGGTCAGTGTGTTTCCTCCAGAGGCCAGAAGGTGAACTGCAGAGCTCTCCCTCCCGGTCCCTTCATCATTCCTCTGACACAGACAGATTACAGCACCTACGCTTTCTCGTACCCTCCCAACCAACCCTTTTTCTCCTCTCTTCCAGCTTTAACTCACTCTAACTTGATCTTCTCCCTTTTCTGCTCCCCTTTTCCCACCTCTTTCCTTTTTTCTTGGTACCCTATGCTTTGGTTCTGTTGTTGCGCTCCCACTAACTTGCCCTCCAAGTGCTCATCAAATCAGTGTCATTTGACCCTTCAATCATATCAGGGCCCTGTTTTTCTTCAGCCTTTTTGGCCTATTTTCTTTTTGTCCACCTTCCCTTCGTTCCTCCCAGCCCTGCCATTTCTTCTCCTGTCACTAGGCATTATGCAGGAGGGACATTTCAACCCCCGGTGCAGTCTGAACCTACTTATGTCTAAAACTCTGCACATTCTCCCCAGATCCTTCCTACGTTCCCTTCACTTTTACACCCATTCCTCCCCACTAGTACCCAAAACATGTCCCTGGTCTTGGAGCCTCATAAATCCTACAGAAGGACATGACGAGGAAACTCACCCTCGTAGTCCCTGGATATATATTTGTCTCCTTTACTATTGACTTCCATCCTAAATTCCTAAATTCCCTTTGTTCTTTTTTGCGTTTGTGCTTTTCTTTTTTCTTTATTTTTGTAAGACTCTGATACTGCCTGTATTCCTTTTTTAACACCCTCGGTATGCATGGTCAGGATTTGCATGTCTTACATTGGCACTATCAGCTTCTAAATATCTGCCAATCTATCACTGACAACAAATGCAGGACACAGCCAACTTATTCAGCCTCACATTGGCACAACAATGCAGAACGAGCGCTGTTATTGTATGGCATTGGGAAAGGATTTATGCCACTTTATGTGTTATGAGCATTTGTTTATTGAAAAAGCGACATATTAGTCCACTTGTCCTCCTTGTCAGTGAGCGGATTTCCTGCCGTTGTGGGTAAAGCAGTGTGTTGCACTAAGTGAATTTACAGCTTTTCTCTATAGCCAATGGATGCCCACAAGACATCAAAAGAATTACCGTTTCTCCCTGAGTGGACCTGGCACTCTGATACTCATGTTTAGGAACTGGCAGACACATGGGCGGAGAAATAATTGAGATAAATCTCAACACCAGAGGGTGTTAAGATTTGGCTTGAGTTGGGACTGGATTTTTTACATCAAACAAAATTGAATTAGACTGAGTCGTGCTGACCTTGGAAAAAACAGAGAAAGAAGATGAGTGAAGAAGAGGATTATAAAGTCACGGTTTACACATCCTGCTCACATTTAGGGAGAAACGCAGCCAAAGAGAGAAGAACGACAGAGCCAAAAGAGGAATAAAAGAGAAGACAGGTGATGACGAGACAAAGAGACATGATGAGGAATTGCTCATCATGTCATCAATTTACTAATACAGGCCAATCACTCCCAATAAAAGAATCTCTTTGTTCTCTATTCTTGTCAAAAGAACATCGGTTATAAAGTTCCCTCTAGCATTGCAATACAATACAATCTGATTAATGCCTTGGAGAGGGGTCTTAGAGAGCATCAGTGTTGATTACAGCTATTTGAAGAGGGGGAGCCAACAGGGATTTTCTGATTGGAGTGAGGGTGAGGTGAGGAAATTTGTGAGGTGAGAAAATAACATATTAGAACAAAAGTTGTGGATTAGGCATCTAATTTAGCAGTAATAGTGGAAAGCCCGGTTTGCATACAGTAGCCTCAGCTGTCCTCTCCTCAACGGCGAATTAAGTCAGCCTTTCGTTTTCTCTTCTATCCTACTTTCACCCTTCAAATGTTGACAGGAAAGCTGTCAAAAAAGCTGTCTAAATAGATGAAAAGCGAGAGGAATTGTAAAAGGGCATAGAAAACAAATGTGCCATTGAATGTCAGTCAGTGAAACAACCAACTAATTGCAAAATAAGCATATATTCAACAAAGGATGCCTAGTTACAGGATCTCATTATGCATTATGTATGGAAGTTTCACTGAAACTTTCATACCTACAACATGCAGGGGATACTATTAACACACACGGGCATATTGCCAGCAGCTTGAGCAGGAAGCAATTTGCCTTCCCGTATCCCTAAGCTCAGCTGATGGTAATGATATAGAGTGACATATTATTACAGCACCTAAATGATCTTAGCTATAACTGATTATAGCCCATGGCCTCGGTACAAAGTAGCTGTGTGTGAGACTGATAAGTGATTGTAGACAGATGGACAGTTTCACTTGTACAACTGGCCCCAGTGAGGGACTGCGGCAGGAAACAAATTCAACTAAAGCAGGGAAAATCCTGGAGGGTCCACTAGCTGCTACAGTCCAACAGTAAGTGAAGCTGAGGAGCACACAGTTTCAAAGAGTCGTTAGCTGGCAGTATGTCTTTCTGTTCCCTTTCATCATTTTTCCCTTGAGAGCACTAGAATGCAGGTTTTTTTGATTTTTTTTTTTGTTTTGTATTTTTGTGAACCTGTGAGTGTAGGCGAATGTGTGCACATGACAACGCGTGTAGTGCTGGTGTGGGTGTGTGATAATGCATAAATAGGGGGAAAAGATAAGGCATGGCAGTTAATCACATTGACAGTATATGCAAATATCAGAGTGTCTGCAGATGAGAAATTCACACTCCTGCAAACACACATGCCCACAACTTCAAGAAATATACTATGAGCACTATGAGGGGAATAACCCTGCTCACTTAATCTTAGTAGTGTTGGATGGCACAGCACACCATACGTGTGAAAGTGTTTGAGTGTATGTTCATGTGTGTTCATTCAAATGTGTGTGTGTGTGTGTGTGCTTGAAATAGCTAAGATTCTACTCTTATATAAAAAAGAAACTGACAGTGACAACTATGTATAGGGGCCGCCATCAAAAACAACCCCATATATATGAGATGTGCAGCTATGAACTGAAGTACTGTGGTAAAAGTGATACTTTCAATGGCTTCTCTTTTCCCCAATCAGACACTTATCACCAATCAATGAAATATAGCAATACAAACGAGGGCAGGCATGTATTTCTGGTAGATTTTTGGTTGGCAGAAATTATTTATGTTTCTTGTAATTAATTATTCATTACAGCCCCACAGAACAGATAGTGGCTTTGAATTAAGTCTGAATCAGACACTGTGGCTCATCTAATTATCAGCCACTATAAGTTTGTTAACACATTAACCCGCATTAATTAATTATTGATAGCTGCCTCTTTAACTGTTACTTCCCAACTACACATGTATGGCATGGCAAATCATCGTGAGCATGCAGACAATTGAGGGAGATTTGCAATAGTTGCATTCTAATTTTTGCGAATAAATACTTTTTATGGTAGAAATACGAAAATTGGCAGTAATTGCTTTGTTTGATTGCAAAAAAAAGATTCAAAGCAATCAGAGAGGCAGCAGACAATCTCAATTATAAAAGCAATCAAAATGCTTTGGACTAGAAAGCTCAATGAAAGGTTGAGTGGTTTGGATCAGCTGGAGATTATGTCACACTGTTTAGAACATCAAAAAATGACAAGGTGATCTATCAATAGTGGCTCATTTACCAAACATACCACCACAACAACAAGCCAGCGAGATGGCAGGAAACAAATGCTATCATGACTGAAAAAGTAGAAATCTGTATGTACAACCTTCACCCAAGCAAAAGTTTCCCACAAAGACACTTCAGTACAGTCTGCTTTATTGTTAGGTAGTTACTTGGCTTTGCAGCCATTCAGAATTTTCCTCCCATATTTTCAAAAACAAATGTGCGAACGCTACTTAGAGGGGAGGTCTGACCATGGGTCTCTTCAAGAACTGCAATAGTACCCAGGTGCAAACACTGACTGGCTCTGCTGATCCATTCCAAAAACAGGAGCTCAATCCCCCTTCCCTTCGGCCCATCCCCAGTCTCACAAAAACAGATTCAATTGGACTGCCAAGCCAAACTGTGCCTTCTGCTGTCACTCCACTTATTCACCTTTCTGTCAGTCTGTCTAAAGAATCAAGGTAAAAACAACCTGGCAAGCACCAGTTTACTATCTCTCCCTTTATCAGAGGGCCCTCAACCCCACTCCACCCACCCAAAGCTTCCATTTGTATCTGTGCGACTGTGTTGGGCATTCACCTCAAGTAAAAGCAATTTATTCCTCCAGAGTGGCGAAGCTCCGCTCCTCCTGTCAGCTTGCCAGGCTCCCAGTGTAGGCTGACAGGCCGGCAGCCAGCAGCGGCCATTTCGGCCAGTTAAAGGGACACGCACGTCACATTTCCCATGATAATGCTGACGTTGTGAACTTGACATTTCTTTAACGAGGCACGCCTGACTAACTCTATGTCCCTTCAGTGAGGGAGGCAGAGCAGGTCTGGGGACCAAGAGGCTGTCAGTCAGAAACAAGCATGCACACTAACTTGCACAAACATTGCACCTTTGAAGAACAGGCTCAGCCTTTGGCTTCAAGCCTGCATCTTTTATTGACTCTGGGCTTCATTACACACAAAGTGAGCTTCAATAATCTCTCTGAAGCTCGCTTACAAACTCAGAATACAGACAAGGCATCTGTCAGTCTGTATGGTGTTCTACTTTAAACAGTACTTGAGTAGCAGGTAGCCCATTCGCTATTTAACATTTTTTTTGGTTCTTTGCAAATCTTGGTATCATGCCCGTTGGAATATCCTTCTCTGAACAATGGCATCTAAGACATCGACTAGATACTCTTTGACATAGGTCCCTTTTTTGGAGAACAATAAAAATCCAGCAGCATGACATATAGTAGCATGGCATCAGATTTAATGCAACGATCCGTCCAGCACTGCCTTCAGGCCAGAGTTGAATTCATGTTTTAATGTATAACCAAACTTTGTTTGATTTCTTTGGTTCAAAACAATAGTCTGGTAAATGGCAACCTAAACATTTGATCACTTTGCTGGGGAAAAAAATGCTTTTCTGATGAACTTGAACTTATCTCAACGTCCACACTAGCTCCAAATTTTGGGATGCCTGCATTTGACGTTATAAGCAGATCTGCGGTGCTCCAACCTACAGAATTACAGCAACAAGCAAAGATGCAGAAACAGGAAGTAAGCACTTTCCTCAACTGTTTGACCAAGTGCCACAGTCATTCCAGGGACCATAATTTGGGCTGTGACATCTAACCTGTGTCTGTAGCAACTGGAGGTTTTACACTACACAGAGCAGCAATGTAATTGTTTAGCTGTGATTTGAAGCTGGCCTCAGACGAATGTGGCCCAGAAAGAAAATATAAGACTACAAATTCCAGTGTTTTATATATTTTGTTCCATATTTCTTACTGAATAAAGAAACATTGTTTAGCCAGTATAGTCAGTTTTTTATTAAATAACTAAAGTGCCTTGTGTGCACTACTTATACATAGAGACTAAGGACTCAATGAAAACATGTAGTCTAGAGAATGAGTGTGCAGAATGCATTATTTAGCAAAACAGACTTACTACTGTGTAACAGTGAAGTGCAGTTGAATAAGCTATAGGCTGCAGGAAAACGAAACAAACAGCCTGGTTACCGGCTGTATTTCTGCATGTCTTGCCCAATCATGTAAAACTTGCTCACTGGCTGGACAAGTCATCCATGTACCTGTATACTGTGTGATTTGCTTGATGCTCTTTTGTGTGGCCCTCTGTATTTGCCACAGGCAGTGTTATTTTCACTATTAGTTTTGTGAGAAATAAGTCTCTGGTAAAACTTCTTATTGTGGTTGCTCGGTGATCCATGTCTGTTGCACAAACCATTGCCGATCTTCTAATTATCATGGATGCTGCAGCGAGAAAACAAGCTGTCATAGAAATAGCATGACCCAATGGTGTCTCTCTAATTTGCATTATCATAGAGTATGCTGCCGTTTGCCTTACTGTGTGATTTATTCATGTGTGTATCATTAATGCAGGAATGTCCAGGGGCAAAGACAAAAGCTTGGTCAATGTGAAATGAAAAACAGGCAAGGGCTGCTAAAAATTGCACAGAAGCTTGTACACAAACCAAAACAAGGAGCTAAAAACACAGAGTGACTTATCTGACGCCCTTGTTTTGAGAAGTAGTGCTCTGTTTAAACCAACAGAAACAATGATAGTTGACCCTCGGAGAGGAAGAGCAGCCACAGGGCCAGTTTAACATGCAGATTAGTTGTGGGACTGCTACACCCTGCAGGATTTAGATGCAAAATACAGAGTTCACTCTTTCTGTCTCTCTCTCTGTTTATTTCATTCACTCCCTTTCCTATTTCTCTCCAATCCTCCATTAGTTTCATATTGTTTATTTTCTAATGTACCACTTTCTCTTTTCACACAGGTTCTCTTGGTTCTGAGTCCCATCTTTTTCTCTATCAATTTAATCCGCTCCCTCTCTCCCTTTGTTTTGGAAGGCGCAACAATCACTCTGCACTAAATGCTGAGGGAGCCAGAGGTAGAATAACAATGGCATATTCCTTCCTTCCAAAGTTGTAACACACATCACAGAGCCTACACAGCCCTAGGAGATCTTCTAACTACACTGCTGCAGCCAGAAAATACAGTTTGGGAAGTGGCATATTCTCAAAAAATGAAATGCAGGCTGTAAAGATTATGGCCGTGCATTTAAAGGACACCGCCGCTCAAATGACTGCACCACTGCTGGAGGAGAAGCAGGGGATCAGTGTCTGCTGAGTGAAAGGTTCGAGTATGGGTTTGCTGACAGCATCGAATGTTTGATTCACGCTGATGATAGTAACTGGGAAGTGCAACCTTGCACATTGCTATATTTTTTGGCCATTTCTGTAAATTAGACTGGGGACCAATGTGTGAAGATGCTAAGCTTACATGTCAACCAGCGGCCAAGACAAATACTGTACAGCATAAGCTCTGGCTCGTCCTGGTCCAAGGGTGGTGAGCAAGCAGCGGTGTGCTAAAAACCACAACTTGTTTCAACTTCACCACTTTGTTTGGCACACTGGCCCTCTGCTATTTTAATTCTGATGGCAGGCCTCGCGGCTGTGTGGTTAACATGGGGACATTTTACCATGTGTTTGTCTATGTAAGTAACAGAGACATGTAGAAAAGAGGCTGAAAGAAAGCAGAGGAGGAGAGAAAGGAAAAGGTAGGGGGGGACAGAGGGATGGAAAGAGGCTGATGGGGCAAGAGAAGAAATGTAGTGGCAACGTGTCAGCTTCTGATAAGGACATTAGTCTGCCCCCTGTGGGTCGGGGTGAGACACTGACACTGCAAGCAGTCGCACACATGCATACACACTTCTCTGTGGACATCAGCTTTGTTGCCCGAGACTAGTCACCAAATAATTGATAAGAACTGCACATTGCACGCATCAACAGCTGAACTCTCAATCCCTGGAGTCCCTATGAAAAACTCCACTGTTTAAACTCACACATATTCACCAAATGTGTTAATAAAAAGTACGCCTTCATGTGAACAGAAGGAGTCCAGAAATGCCAGCCAAGGCAGTTGGATCCTGTGGGAACGACGCCTCTTTCATGTCAGACATGGGATCCATCCGGAGTAGTGCAAGGCCTTTTATTTACCATGCTAATTGCCTGCAGAGGCGCAAGTGAAGCCGACTCTAAACAATGCCCTAGATCTAGTGAGTGTTTGAAGGACACGAGATAAACCCTGCATCTTATACTACGGAGAGACCATAAACTAAGGCAAAGGCAGTTTGCTCAATAGCGCCGCAACATTGCTGGCTAAATTGAATTTACGGATTACTATTTAACAACTGTTTGCCGTGTTGTAACAATATGTGTAAACACCAGGCCATGAGAAGGATTGATGAGATGAAAGGCAGGAAGAAAGAAAAGGAGGTTGAGGGAAAGGAGGAAAAAAAAAAAGCTCTAATTCAAAGAGATGCTAACCAGACGATACGAGATAAGATCAATGCATAGAGCATCATATAGCTTCAGTTTCAAAACGGTAACAGACAGATACATCTGTGAAGTCTACCACTCATTACAGAGGATGAATTTGTGCACGTGTATGACAGGGAACCATGGGGGAGGGCTAAGGACAGAATTCTCCAGAGTCTTTAAAAGGGCTGGTTAGTCAGAGCACAATGGGCTCAGAAGAGTATGGGATGTGCAGTGATTCAAGGGGTATAAAATACTTGACAGTGCATGAACAGGGGAGCCTTGGGACAGAATATTCTATTACTATGGAGGGGCAGAGATACAGCATGGGGACAAGGGCACAACACTGAGGATAACAGTCCTCTTATCTTCTGTCAAACTGAAGCAGGATAGAGCTCCAATCTTGTTTTTGTCTTATCTTCGTCTATGTCTTTTCATCGTCCTCTCTCGGTCTATCAGTGCAAACCTCAGAAGTTAAGAGTTAAAGAGAGAGAGAGAGAGAGAGAGAGAGAGAGAGAGAGAGAGAGAGAAAGCGAGAGAAAGTTCTGCTATTAAAATTTTGAGACTCCCTGTATTTACAACCGGTAACATTTAAGTATGGAGAACACTTCTAGCCTACATTTGTTTATTGTGCGTCATATCGACTGGCTGTCTACCTCCGAACATCAGAGTGCACTGCACGCTCAAGCTGAGTGTGACTGACAGAGGAGGCCATGGAGGACTGCGGGTACAGTCTGAGAGGCAGGCTGGTGCTAAATCTGCCGTGTGACCCTGGGGACAAAGACTTGGCGCAGTACAGGGAGCAATTGTTAAAGGGAGGATTTCTTCTTCTCCCTGGCAGCACTTGCTTTTTGTGAAAATGCAGCCCCCACAAGCCCAATCTAGTCCTGTTGTAGCCTTCTAAGATATGATGGCAGAGATGATATCAGCTAATGGCCTAAATTCCACAGATGCTGGGTGGTGAAAAAAAAAAAAGTGCATTATGTTTTGCTTTTGTAATCTCTGGAACAAAACAAATGCAGCATATGGGGCCATCACGGTGTCTCAGCACATGAACAGGCACTGAAGAACGATCCATCCTTCACCTTCGTGTGATAGCCGTGGATGCAATACTACTGGCAATCATGGTGAGTTCAATGACAGAGGATTCACTGCACTTGAAACTGAGGTAAATGATTATTAATAAGGGGAGGTGAATCGTTTTAAAATTATTCATAATCATTATTGGAGGAGAAAGGTCCACACTGCCCTCTTCCTGACTTGTCCTGTTTACACAAAACCCGGCTCATGTTTTCCTGTACAGAACTAATTACCAAATCTATGGACAGCGTGATGATGCTCGTGAATGACAGATGGTATTTTTCCCTCCTCAACATTTTTCTCAATTCTTCCCCTTGACCTTTTGTTTCCATCATTCATCATCAAGGCAAACAATGTGTTTTCATTGTTTATTAATATCCAAGCAAAGGGAAATATATCCAGGATGAAACACACGTGTAAGACTTCGTAAATATTCCAAATTATTTTTCTATGTGAAAAAAGCTTGACATTAAAAGCCAAAAATAAAAAAAAAAATATTCATATTAACAATATGCAAAACATGAACATTTGGCCACACTAAAATTACCAAGAATTTGCAAGTAGCGTTTAAATGTTTTTTTAATTATCAATAAAGTGAGCATCATAAGTTTATTGGAGCATAATAAGTATTTGCATAGTTACTGACAATTAAAAGAGCAGCATCAGCGCAAGCCATAAGATCATTATGCACAAAAATATAACTAAAAATTATACAACATATAAAGAACAACAACAAAAAAAAACCGTATAGCAAAATCCTTCAGAAAAGCCATGTGGTTCAGAACATTTTTAATCTAATTGTATTTTTCTAGCTTATTTTTGTGTTTAAGTTTTAATTCCAGTGATTTATTCTTATTCTGTGCACCACTATATAAGGACAGATTCCTTGTATTGTGTAAACTTTATTTTTGTGTAAATAAGCATGATTTTGATTCTGTCCAAACTTCTGCTTTCACTGCAAAACATACCAGTGTGATAGAGAAAAAATAGTCAGTAACTCCTGCTCTCGTGTGGGTGGCCATGCCTTATTGATGACAGAGGTCAGAAGACCAGAGACAGTGAATCTTTCTCCAGCCAACAGGCAGAGGAAAAGAAAGGAAATAATAGAATGGCAGAGAGGACACTTTGCTGGAATCCACTCCTGTCAGCTAACAACTAAGGACATGATGATCAACCAATTCAAGTCGACACTTTAGACTCAATGTCTAAAATATCTGTTCAGCAAAGCTGGGGAATCAGGGCTGGATCTTCGTATTAGAAAATGTGACACAACATGCTTATTTTAAGTTATGCCATCTTTTCCTGTAAGCTATCAGGGCCTTCCCTATCTTACTATTATTAACGTTCTGATAAAAAGATCTAATCATTTCTGTTGCCATATAACAAATTATGCGGACAGCTATTACAATTTTTTCCGACAGTTTCCTAAACTTACAGAAACAGCATTCCTTTGGCTTTTAAAGTGTGCAATCATTGTATGTTTGTGCTATGGCAGATTACTGAGCTGCTGTGGGTGTGCATAGACTGTGCTTGTGTGACAATTCCCTTGCTTCCCTGTTAGCTTGTTTTACATTTGCTAGTATGTGACAAATGACACCCTTGTTATTCTTAATGGGTTGCGCAGTGTGGCGTCCTCAAGCAACTCCCAGCATAGCAACATGCGCTTTCGACCCAACGAAGAAGGTTGTACTTTATGATTGCAGCGTCGGCTGTGAACTGACAACACATTAATATATACATCTCATTTAAATGACTTTGAGAGACGGGTGCATATATTAGTCATAAATGCATGTTTGGTTTTCAGGAACTAGGTTGAACATATAAGAGATTTCAGAAAAAATGTGTGCAGGGTTTAAATACACTTCTGATGTTTTGTTATTGTGAGGCTGTAAATCATCTATGATATATATGTATATTTTTTTTCATATACTAGTGCATCTCAAAAATATCACAATTTTTCATCAGTTATTTAAAAAAGTTAACATTTAATACATTCTGGACTCATTATGCATAGAGTAAAATGTTTCAAGCCTTTTACTATTTTATTTCTGATAAATAATAATTGATAA
>KV751330.1:6564937-6583759 GCA_001698575.1 Mola mola | reverse complement strand
TGGGGAGAGGAGTGTCTGGATCTCCCTGCTCAGGCTGTTACCCCCGCGACCCGGACCCGGATAAGCGGCAGCAAACGAAACGAAACGAAACGAAACGAAACATTTCAAATTATTTGAATATTTCACTGTACTTTATTGACATACATTAGTAATTCTATAATAATATAGGTTATAGGTATAATAGGTTGCTGCATTTCAAGATCTTAAGTACCAGAAGTACTGAAATACAAGCCTATACAATTCTGTAGCAAAATTTACCAAATGTCCATCACATCGCAGATTCAAGAATGGTACATTAAAAATGATATTCAAATTCATAACACACATAAACAGCCTCTATGTATAAATGAGCAAGCTTCTTTCTGTAACCAGCAAAGTCCCTTCAGGCTAAGTTGTTGTTATGTCAGATTTGAGACACTGATGTAAGTCTACCGCGGATTTTTCACGTCGAAGTGATGAAAATGCACGTTTCGTAGCAGCATGAAGCAAACACAGTGATGGAGTTAAGGGCCATCGTGTGAAGGTGATGGCCTTTTTTCAATAAGGACCTTCTTTGTCCTTAGAGTGACAGGGTCAGAGTGAGCTTCCTGCAAAGACAAGTTTCCTGAAAGCTCAATCTAGTCAGCTTGCAGATAGGACACCCTAAACTTGGGGCACATTCTCTGCACTTCCATCGAGAAAGTTTTCTTGTGTACAGTCTAACTTTTTTCTCTCATGCTGAGATCTTCACAGAGGATTTGTGAATTTTCAGTCAGCTTTTCTATGAACTCAGTATAAATCTGATGGTGATTTTTCATCATTTTTTAATTTCTTTTGCAACTTGCCCTCCGTAATAAGGAAACTTGTTTCCTCTGAAAAACTCACACTGCAGACATGAGGTTATTCATTGTTAAGTTTCGTCCCTGAAGCTTGACCTAAGGATCGCTAAGCTGGGAAAGTTAGAAAATTGCAACAATCTTTATTTCGTCTTTGTCTGATCTTGTCAATTTTCTACAAGCAATGTCTCCATCACCCCACACGATTTACTCGTTTAGTAAGTCAGTGTCCAGTAAGGGCTTCTTGTATTTGCCTATGACCAATGCTACATTCACTGACGGCTCCTTCTCTTAATCGCGCTTTGGCATTGATTTTACAATTACTCTGCTGGAAGCACTTATTCTGTTCATATGATGACTTGGGCATGTTTAATTTTCAGTCTGGTCACTGTTTCACCGCAAATCAAACCCTTGGTCTCTCTTGTTTCTCTGAACAGAAATGTC
This sequence comes from Mola mola, assembly GCA_001698575.1. Taxonomy (NCBI): domain Eukaryota; kingdom Metazoa; phylum Chordata; class Actinopteri; order Tetraodontiformes; family Molidae; genus Mola; species Mola mola. The sequence goes on along the minus strand of KV751330.1, from coordinate 6,582,500 downwards.
TTTCTTCTTCTATATCAGCTAGTTGGAACATGCCATTTACTTTTTCAATAGGAACTTCTTCATAACACCAAACTTTGCTATCTGCAACCACTAGTGGGGGGCTGAATGTAATAGCTATGTGTCACTTGAAAACTGTTCAAATCAATCATAATTTTGCTCCAGGTCCACAATAAATTGGACAGGGATGTAACTTTCTATGGACTATGTATGGAACAGACTTTTTCATAAAGCAGACAATTTGACTTGTCCCAGTTATAATAGAACATGTGCAAATGGTAAACGTAATGATGTCCTCATTCTGTTCACATGTCCCAGCAAGCCATGACCCTGAGCCAGAGGGCACAATAGCAGGGTTCTGAAACTGCAAAACCTGAATTGAACTCAGCCATGGCTATTAATTTTATTGGTCACTGCCTTTCAACTACAGTGAAATAGTAAAATGTCTGTTGTGGAGGAGGTCTAGCAGTATTTTGGCTCCCAGCAAAACTAGAATTGCTGCCTCGTGGTTATATGCCTCAGTGCACCACTGAAGCTATCTGTCCAGACTTATACAGTATATTACTGTATATTTAGTGTCTGAAAAAGAGTTTGGTCACGTGGTACAACAACAATCACCTGAAGGTCAATATCAACAAACTCAAAGTCCTTGTACAGGACTACAATGCTTCAAATACGGATGTTGCTGCAAAGATGCTGCCATTTAAGGAGGTAATGTGGCAGTAGGAACTTGTTTAATAGTTCTTAGAGACCCTGATGTTTTGCCTGAGACCCCAATTAGGGCTTCCTGTATCCAAGTGGACATTCCTGCCACACTTAAAGAAATTCATCAAGGTGTTCCAGAGATATTGTCATCAGAAAAATGGGATGGATAAACAACCTGAAAACATAAAGCCTCCAGCCACGGTCATCACCAGTGTAGAGGCAAAAGCAAATTGTCAATAATTAGATATCAACTACATACATTCATGAGTCTTCCTTCAAAATCAACTTTAACTAACAAAAATAAGCACTAAAGCTTGACTACTTAAGAATGGAAAAACAACTGTATACTGGTTCGATCGTTATGTTTTAAAAAAATATTGATTGCAGGGCTGAGAAATAGGCACAACCGGCATGGAAACAATCAGGCCGTTCCAGCTAGTGTCAACAGCTCAGGCTGCTGGTCGGGAAGTATCAGATGTTTTGCGTCCTTGAACAGATTAAAGATTATTCTAATGTCACAGCAGGCATCTGTATATTTGAGGGCTTACAATCACAGTGGATATCAAGAATGTTGACATCCTGTGTAAATATATTGCCATTTTAAATGGGAAGAACACTGAGACAATAGCTTTAAGTAAAAATCTTATCACAGCGTAGCAGCACCGTACATTTTTTTAACTCACAAAATAGAACATGAGTTCACTGACAGTTCACAGTGGCTGTATATATATATATCATTCCAAATGCAAGAAGTTGAAAAGTATATTTCTGAAGAAAGCAACAAATCTAGAAGGGTTATGACACAACCACCTGCAAACAGGACATGAAGCAAGAGGAATTTAAAGATTTTGACATATCTATAGACACATAACCAAATTGGATTGGAGGATGTGGCAATAAAAGCAATAAAGTGTGTAAAATGTGATTACGATATGGTCATTTGAGAAAAAGTCATATTCCCCCTGCCATGCAGATTACCATTTGTAATACAATATACTTCCAGGGAATGATATTCAAAACCCAAAATGTCTCAAATATAGTTCCAGGGTTTTCCACATGACTTCTTATAAGATTACGGTAGCAGATCCTGTGTATCCCATGGTAATGTTAATACTGCATTTGAATGTACTGCTGTCTATATAAAACAGTATGATGGGGTGAAATATGCAGACTACCTATGCAATAGGGAAGACATGCTTCAATACAAAATAAGTGAAAATAGTGTAAGTCCTGCAGAAATGAGAAACAAATACTACTGAACACTGGCCTGAGAGTAAAAACCACAAATCTTTGTACACTAGTCCGGAGGGGTGAGAAATGTAACTCTCACTCATGGAAACAATTTATGAAATGTATATTCTCCTACCTCGAGGGTTGTTGAGTGCAGCTTCGGTGGCCTTCCTGCCCTCTCCGCAGTGACTCTGGTCAAATGGTAGGCACTGCTCCCCAGTCCCAGCCACTACCTCCATGTTGCGAGATGGATCTTTTGGTTGCCCGAGGTTCCTTACACGGTACACTCTGCGACTGGTGGTGTCAGATACATAAAGAACCTCTCCCATTGGATCCATGGCCAGGTAGTACTTATGAGCAGGGCTGGTGCTAGTGGAAGAAAGTGTACAAAGTAAATGGAGGCTTAAGATCAAAAGCACAGTGCATAAAATAGTAACTGGTTCTAGGTAAAGGAATAGTAGAGGTTTAGAAAGAATGCCTCTTCTTTCTTAATGAAGACTAGGTTAAGTTAGACAGGTTAGGAAATTATAATACTACTCAGTATTCATGAGTAAAAAACACAATCAGTTGAAGTAAAGACACTAAGAGGCACTAGTGAAAAGCATTAGTATGGGTGACTACATGTGTAAACTTGTGCCTGGGGCGCTACAACAAGATTGATGTCCTTTTTAAATAGCACAGAAGCTCACAGCCAAAGAGTTGGGAGAAGAGTTAATTGTGGTTATATCATTCCTCGGATTTAGTATCAGGAAGTGTGTTAAGACAATGTGTTAATAGGGCTATGTACACAAAGCATATCAGTGTTTATTGTACAAAGTGTGTTGCCACGAATATTCTGAACATAACTTTAAAACACTATATATTAACTACATGACCAATTTTATCACTAAGAAAAAAGCACGATCGCCTGTAAATTATTGTCTAATGTAGTAAAACTTAAAATGTTCAAAAGGATCCAGAAATCTGCTAAGCCTCTCAGTGATGAGCTTCAACATATGTTTGATACCATAATTGTAGACCATGTCAGGCTTAGATAAGATTCTTTATGTATAAGTGAATGGGATTGAGCAATAGAGAGCGGTATATTTTATGCATTCATAAATCCTATTGAAAGCTTCATCCTTATATAATCCTTTTATCATATGATACAATTGTCTATGGATACACTTTGAGAATGGTTTAGTTATGTGTTGCGTTTTATGTATGTATAGTATGTGTTCTGTTTGGTTTTAAGTCTTGATGCCTTGATTTTATGTATAAAAAATGTCACAGTTGTAAAATGTTTTAATGGTTAGCGTTAGACGAAAATCAAACCTAAATCCCTCATACAGGTCAATTTCAGGACTCAAGAGCCACGTGCACACATAATTTTCTATTGCTCTGGTCGTTATTGCTAAGTTATGTGGGGTTAGAGTCGACAAAAGACCGGAAGTTTGTTCAGTTGAATCAGAATCAGAATCAGATTGAAATGTTTAAAAGAGCAGTTGAGTTGTAGTCGTAGGAAGGACCATAATATAAAATCATGTATTTTTCAGAATAGTTTAATGAAACTGAATGAAATGAAAATCTTTTGTCCTCAGTGTAAGCCTTGGGCATATGTTAGCACTATGAACACTGACTTCATTTACCCTTATATTGATTGTGAGCCATATACTGTACTTTGTGTGGGAGGAGTACCAACACTGGGAGCATGTCACCGTGCAGATAATACTTGGCTTGATTCTACCTATGTCTGCACTTCAGTCATTACGGAAAACCTTTGGACGTCAGGTTACTTTGCTCCGTTGAATGTGCTGATTACGAAAAGACTTCCAGCCAATTAAACTCAAAGTCATGCTACCTTTCCTTCCCCACAGAGAATCAGTGACGAAAAAGTCTTGCAGGAGGAATTACAATTTCAAACATTTATAATGCTGTGCTAAGGTTACTAATTGGCTTCTACAATTTTATGATTGCTTGCCCTTACAAAAAGGTCACTGCCCTCTGAGATTAGCCTCAACCTGCTTTCAACACAAAAAAACAAAAAAACAATAATAAGAAATAACCCACCGCGACATGGGTCACTAGATGCTGTCAGTCATCTAATCCATTAAGTGCATAACTGTTTACAGAGCTCCTAACTGAACTGGACATACATAATTTAAACTTGATCCTAAGAGAGTTATTCACAGAGTTTCATAGTGTGCCACTGCTTCCTGAAGCATATCATATTTGTTGGCCCCTTTGCTTCAACCACCGTGTATGGTATGGTGCATATAACTGATTACAGATCACTTCACTTGTCTTCTCAATTAGATTCTCAGAGATCTGAACGCATCTATCCGTTTATCCAGCGGAAGGGAAATGAACAACGAAAACAAACACAGCACAAACAACTCCCCTCTAGTCTCCCCAGTTCCCTCCACAAATTATAACAAAACAATGATCAGAGATGATGGACGTTATAATCTGGGTGTACCTGACTGACTCCCTGAATCGGCCATTTGGGCTTTAAGATAATAGTGTAGAGGACTTCCTCCCCTGTTTGCTTTATTCCTATCTCAAAGTTTTAAAGGGAAAGAATAGGTGATTTTATTTTGAGTACATCCCATATTATCCCCCCTTGGAGAGCACGTTGTTTTGAAGCCCTGTTGGCTGGTAGGCACTTTGCTAAGAAGAATGTGGAGTGAAAAGCTTTGAAAGCTGGGTATAGATGAATAATTAATGTATCTGACTGGGGAGAATAATAGTATAGATTAAAAGAGAAACGCTGAGATGCTGCTAACAGTAAAAAGCCGTGTAGGAGAAAAAAAGGTGGAGGTAGGAACTAAAAGACAAAAGCTCCTGAGTGAGGAAAGGGCATATTGAAAGTGTCTTCAGAGGAGTCAAGTTGATACATGTGGTTTCAGACCTTTTATTCTGACATGCCCCAACAGCTCTGTCGGATAAACTCAAACACCCCATCATTGACACAGCTGTCACCTTCCAAATGGTGAAGTGATTTTAAACTTTTTAAATAGTAAATGACTATTAACCAGTGGCAGAAAAGTGGGAAACAAACAGGAACGCTATTCCATGAAATTAAAGGGTTTAACGCTATTTCTGCTCAGACTTGGAAAATATACTCAATACGTTCTGAGGAGAATGCTTAATAGCTAATTACATGGTTTATAAAAAGCATTATATACATATCTAGTGTAATTACGCAACATCAACATTATTTTGATATTTTTTGTGCTTATTTAAATCAGTTGGTGTCTACTGACCACTAAATGTTCACAAATGCTGGCTCATGTCCTAGTATTCACTAGTTTGACCGCTCATTTTTCGAAACCTGCCTATTTTCTGCAGCTATATCTGACAAGATAGTGAGAATTTAATCCCAGTGGCTCCAATAGAGAATAAAACTGCTCTGCTCTGAATGATGTATTTAAGTCAGAAAACTAGTACTCATGGGCATTGAAACCTGATAAACCAGTCTAAAATTAAGAAAAAACACAGAATTGATTTACTCTAATGCCATCTGAGGATATAATGTGCCTCTATTTTTGCTATTTCGAATCCCGAAGATATTTTGCTTTGAGCCTGTCATCTGTTACAGAGGCAGGTCTATAGATACAGCAAGCTACGAAGTTGCTAAAAAGCTTGATCGCTCTCCCTTTGAGTCAATGCAGACAGTTCTCATTGAAACATGTCTTTCATGCTGAAGTGTGGAAACATAAGACATCTTTCCAGAAATCAAACCAGAGGGCAACAAATGCAGGCGTAGAAATGTACAGATTTGTCATTTCTTCGCCCCATCCACCTCAGGCAAAGCACACCAGCTGGCTTGAGGCCACACAGAGCTAATTCAATTATACAAACATGTGTTAAAGATCAGAAGTACCTATTAGCCTGCTTGTTTACTTATAAATATGGTGTGCTCATAAATTCATCAGAAATTGCTGTTGGGAAATTCACAGTCACTGACTGGTGGAGAGGTCATGCTGTGGTGTTGGCTAACGATACAGGGAATTATAGGCTATCAATAACCGGAGGTGGATAGAGGGCCAAAAAGTGTGCTCAAGCCAACTGGAAAGGATAAGTGACATACAGCGAGGAGGATAACTGAGGAAGAGACAGCATGCATTGCATTAGCAGAGCAGACAGAATGCAATGTCAACCGCCCCTTTAAATAAGTCAGTATGAGTTAATTTCCTGCTAAAATGCTATTTTAGGTGCCCAATGACTGATTAATATATTATTAGCTTTATTAAGTGGTAATCCATTTGCTTACTTTCTGTCAGTCATTCAGGCTATACATTGCTAGCTATTTTGACTATTTAATTGCAGTAACCATTATGGAAAATGTAGAATTTTGGCAATTTTAACTGTAATTCAATAATAGCTCACTATTTCATCAGCTGATCTATTACGTTTTGCTGTTCAAATCATGTATCCATTACCTTTGGCTAAATCTCTCTCTATCTCTTTTCCCTTGCTTTCTGCCTTTCATAGAAATACGCAGTGTTTGGGTTTAGTAGCTGAGTCTATATTTGGCTTATTCTTTTAAGCTTTAGTCCCATTCAAGTCAATTAGATAAGACATAATCGTTGCATTTAGCTGGCACCAGTTAGTTTACCTGACTGGGAATTACTGCCACAATAGAAATTTATCATCGTTTGTTCATTACAAGCACATTTTTATTTGCAGTCTTGCAGAAAAAATCCATATATTCACCAATACAGAACAACCATAAACACCAAGCTATGATATCCTCTTGTTGTATGACTGAAAACTTTGGCAAGCTAGAGACAGAGATGGCACCTTTGGAAATCCTTTCCTTTTTCAAATAGGTCAAACCCTCTCTGTCTCTCTCACAGACATTCACAAACACACGTACACAATCGACTTGCTATAACCCCTGTTAATGTAGCACACATGCAGACAGGCACAAACTCATCCACACACACATACACACACACACACACACAGATATATATATATATAGCCCTCACTCCGGGCCACGAATGATGTCAGGGTCAAAAAAGGCCTCTGGCTTTTAGTCCTTCTCAGGAAGTGAATCCACAGCTGCATCCCTTAACATAATAATAATATTTCAAATACCAATAATCCTTTAAAATATGAACTCATTGGCATTTTGGTCAGTTCCCGAATTACAAAATGAATATGGCCTCATGAAATTTGAATGAAGATTTGATAGATTTGTCTGCAACCTGAGTACACTGTATGCAGATTTTGTAGCGTGTTTTTTTTTTTGGGGGGGGGGGAGAAAAGAAGCCACATGCAATGCAAATTTGGCCTTATGCAGTAAACAAGCCACAATAAAATACTATGAGGCTTTTTGCAGCATGGCCTTTATTTTCACCTGACACATGTTCTTTTTGTTTATGTGTAAATTGTGTGCAGGTTTATGAAGGAAGTTTTAATCGCCACCACTCACCTGTGTCTGGTGTCCCTGTTCCTGATAATAAGCCAAAATTGAGCGTTAAGAAGGAGAAAAGAGAAGGCAAGAGAAGATATCACTTATGATGCTAACGAGAGTCATTTAGAATTTCTCAGGCTACAATGATTTTTCTTCTCATAAAGTGAGATTAGGGTTGATTTAGATGGCTGTATTTTTTTCATGTTGAATATTAACACTAACAGGGAGATTTTTGGCATTTCCTCCCAAAGGACAAGGAAGTATCAGAATACCAACACTATGAAACCTCGGTCTGAACTAGATATATGACGGGTACAATAACAAAAAATAAAAAGAAAGTAAAGTTACATAAGGAGAACGCTTCATAGGACAAATGACTGTGCAATCCCAGCAAAATTCTACGCTTGAGAAATTACAGAAATAGAGAATGTAGTGCCTGCAGCACAGTAAGAGATATCATCGTCATAATCCACAGAAAAATATCTTTGTTTCACAGCAAAAGACTTAAAGACTTTGAGCTTCTCTCTTATCCTAAAGAGGTAGATTAGAGTCTGTGATGTCTAAACCTCATACACTCTGTGTAGCCCAACTTCAGAATGTATTCTTTTGAGATCAAACAGATCACAACTGCAGATGCCAACTCGAGCTAATGCCACAATAACCCACAGCAGCTGAGCTAATTTTATTCCAACTGTGCTCAAGTCAATCAAACGCTCAAAATCCGATGGCCCTCCTCTGCGGAAGATCCCCACCAGGATCATTCTACTTTTATCATCTACATATCCAACAAGATCACGTCATACTTGAGTTCCAGTATGGTTCTGGTGTATCCATCAGGATGGACCCTGCGGATGAAGTTAAAGTCCCCCACGTAGAGCGAGCCGTCAGGGCCGCTGGCCAGCGCCACAGGGGCAAATAGCATCATGTCCCGAGCGGCACCGCTGCAGCTTGGCCCACAGGGAACGCTCCGGTAAAAACCATTCCCCATCACAGTGCTGATCACAGGGGGCTGCTGGGAGAGGAAGACGTTCTCCCCGTTTCCTTTGTGAAGGATTCCTGAGGAGGGAGGAGTGCAATGGGTAACATTCATGCTCTGAAAACATAATCTCTCGAATGGTTTCTGACTATGAAAAATGGGATCCAATATGAACACAACATTTTCTGCCAACATTTGAACAGTCTTGCATTTTTTGTTTTGTCTGAGCTTCTCTTACGGATTTTTATTGGATGGGAATAGTCTGTAATAAGTTGATGTCCCTCCCTCCTCTGGCTTAATCAGGATTCATCACTATCACCTACACCACAGAGGTCGAGTTTTCACAGTCTTTAAGCATGATTACGCAAGAATTACTGGATGGATTTCAACAAAACTTGGTGGAAAGATTGCTACTGGTTCAAAGAAGAACCCATTAAATTTGGGTGCAAATGTGAAGGGGCAGATGCAGAAATTCTAATTATTTTTCTATAATGTAATGTCGTAAATGTTGATGGAACCAAAACACAGAACAAATGTTCAAACTTGACAGAAGTAAGGTTAGTTCCTAATAAGTCTTCAAAAGCCAGTAGATCCAACCATGTTTTCATTTAATGAAATAATTAAACCAAGGTGAAGTTTACAGAACCTAATATGAAGTTTATTACCATCCCAAAGGAGGTTATGTATATGCATAACATTATGTTGTCACTAAGACACTAACCGAGTGGAGCAGCAAACAGTAAAAAAATAAAAAAAAAACAAAAAAACCCCATCATTGACCAACTCTGTGGTGAAGAAACCAACTATATGCTGTCTGTTTCACCTGAAAAAACCCTGGGCCTGGTGAGCTAAGAGTGCTCTCCACTGCTGCAGATATAATGCTAAGAATGACAACACAACAGGAACTCCACTTCCTCTCATTTACTTATTCACATGTAGACATGAAGATGCTTTTAATGCAAGCATTCCATTACCTTGGCCAAAGAGGTTTTCTTTTCACTAGCATCTGTATTTCTGTTAGCAGGATTACACACAGACATGGTTATTACATGCTTAACTGTAATTTATTAATAATTACGTCTGACACAGTAGTTATGATTTTACATGTCTGTCCATTCATTCGATGTTTTACTTGTTAACACAAAAACTACTGCATTGATTTTAACTAAACTTATTAAATGTACGCTGGAAATTTGCTTTAAAGAGACTATCGGGCCTTGACAAAGGTTGACATTGAAAGCTGTGAAGTTGTTTTACTGACTAGACCACACTCATACAATCTGATTAATTATACTACAGTGTTTAAAGTTACAAACTCTAAATACAAAATAAATATCAAATATTTATGTAATTTTCCCCCAAACCATACTGATTATTTAACAGCTTTTGATATTGTTCTTAGCCTAGGGCTAAAATCATTCAAAACAGTCTTCTTAGCCCCAGGCTAAGGACTTTATTAGCCCCAGGCTAAGAAAGCATGACTTAAGCATGGGGCTTGCCGGACCAGCCCCAGAGCAGGGTTGGCCTTGAGACCCCTGAACATCCACTAAACAATGAGCTAAGGTACTGTACATGTGTGAAACAGGGTAAAAGTAAACTAGGAAGTCGCGTCATGTTGGAATAAACATTACATGTGAGAAGAAGCTAACAAAATCTAATGTTAACTCTTAGGGTGCACTCACACCTAGTTGTTTCTTGCAATGGAAAAGCATGATGGTCCCCTAGTATGAGAGTGCTGTTAGTCCAAGGATAAGAACACCCCCAAAGAAATACTTAATGTTATAGAGTAGTACTCAAGACTTGAATTCAATTTATTATATTGGTTTGTTATTGATATGTCGTAGTCTCACTGTTCTCTTATTTATGAGTGCCTTGGATTCATACCTAAAATGTTAATGTGCACAAGAGCCAAAAATGGCTTGGGAAAAAAAAAAGAAAAAAATTGGATTTATTAAACTATGCACAAGCACAACAAAACACAATCCCCTATAATAAATCCACCTGGAAGTGTGGACATGTCAACTTGCCTATATTTAAATATAAATGCATCGCACCCTGTCACTGTTTATCCATAGAGGGTCATAGAAGCCAGTGTGCTTGTGCTTTAGCTGAAAATTGGAAAGTACAAGTTTTTAATTGTACAATTCATGTAGTCTTCTAACACTGTGAAGTACATTCGTGGAGTTTTAAGCACATGTAAGAATATTATCTACATACAGTATTTGATCACAGCAGTCAGACTGTTTCACACATTGCCAAAATGATCAAAACAATCAGTGCAGCCCCACACCCTATCATTTGAAAAAACATGTTTGATCGCTGAACATTATTATTGATAGAAGTTATGATATGGTAAACTTGGCCTGCATGATTAGGACTCGCAATGTAGATTTGGCTCATAATGTTTGAAAGAGAGTTGCCACTGACTTTATGCGTGTGGCAGCCAATCATGCTGTTCCCAGTGCACTCAGTGCCCCTGACGGCACGTTCGTGTTCACACAATGACTATGTGAAAGCTCAAATCGCACTTGGTGAACAGTGATAGCTTTATTCTGTAATTTTTCCAATGCTATTTGATGTTATCTTGGCTTTGCACAGTGGCTGACGGTAATTTCATCAGTTTGTTTTCCTTACAGTCTGGCCCTCTGTGCTCTGTGGGTGGGGACTGTGATGGTCAGACTGATAAAACTTTGATTTAAGATTTCTTTGTCTCATATCTTTTCAAACTGAAACGTGCTCATGGAATAATTATGACTCAAAAATCAAGAGTACAGTAACACTGCTGATTGAATGTCCATGCTAACTTGGTCCTATAGACCTAACTAACATTATATTATTAACTTATATTATTTCATATCATATTTGTGAGAAACAACATTATATTCTCCTTCCTGTCGCCAGGATTTATGGGTAAAACTTTACGTACTGTACAGGTGCACACATTCTTCTGTCGGGTTTGTTTTTATAGATCACAACGTATGCCTGGAATATAACGCAGCACTATTTCAGGCTACATTCTGTGCATACACAATGACGGCTATCTTCAAAGGCCACAATCGAAATATGTCAGATTTTATTGTGTTACCTTTGATGTTCTCATTTTAACCTGTGCTCACTCAGAAACAGAGATCCAAAATGGGCTGTTTTATTACTGATTCTTATTACCTAACCCCAGAGTTGAGTGTTTGTTCTCACCACTGCGTATGTTGAGGGCATGGTGTTTATCCAGAGACCACCCTCCCAGGTTTGATGGGACCAGTTCGTATCCCTGCATCAGAGCAGTCCTCCTCTCCCACTGGATAACACCAGGACATGACTCATACTCGTAGCCGACAGAAACTGAAAAGCAGACGCATTCAGACATGAGAGGGCTTGATATTGTGCACAGTTATAACTATGTGTTTCAGACCTGCTGCATTCAACACTGCAATATACACACGAAAATTACTGTATGTGGTGAAGAACGTTACAGTCAGACTTTGCATGTAAGCACACTCCTTCGCTTGCTATCTTAAAACTTTATTGTATTAAGAGGTGAAACACATGAAAAGTCAGTGGCGAGGCCTCATCAGAGTAGTGTAGCCAAGCTTTATGAAGCTGCTTGCCCTCTTAGTTGTAATGATACGTTGTGCAGCTTCCCACGACAGCTAACAACTATTAACAGCGCTCTCGTTGCTGGACAAGATTGATTATGTTTGACAGTAATTAACTACTCTACACTTCAAGTACATTTAAAGACAGCAAACACAAAGCTGTAGGGACTCTCTGTAACATGTGACCACGCAAATATACAGTGTATGAATACAATTCATTCTGATACACACAGAAAGTAATGAATGTGTCATCAACCTTTAAGGTGAAAAATAACGTATAAGCGAAGACAATAAGGGACAGACAAGTACAACAATTAGACATGAAGACAAGAAAAAAAACTGCATTCAGTTAACATGGAGTATAAACTTATGGCAGAATGATGAAAGCAAAATAGTAATTTAGAAGCAATTGCAGTGACCAAGAGAACAGTTTTCTTGATCTTATAATATTGATTTGAATTCCCTTAAAGTACTCTGATCTGACAATTCTAAGTCCTTTTATATACCATTCCAGGACATGTGAGCAGCATATTTAAAGGCCTGTTTGCCTAACTCTATTCTGTCTCTACAGGTACCAACGTCTGTAAGATGATGTTATATCTTGTTATATATGATATTATACTGTAGTACCTAAAACAGAACAGCATGCAGTATTACAGTAAATTTGTGACATATTAGTCCAGTAATATTGATATAATGATATAAAAATATGGATACGTAACTCTGAAATTAGCTTATATTCAATTAAGATAGAATAGATAATGTATTTTCTAATATTAATAATAAAGTATTTGTACTTCGAAGACAGTGGGGTTTTTTTTGTAAGGAAATAAATCAATACTTCTGTGCTGATATTTGTATTTAAAGCTGCATTAGTTGATTTTGTGGGCCACCTGGGGGCAGTGGAAGGAGTTGAGAACACAGCACTGACATTCTAACCTAGGTAAGTTGTTAAAGCAAATGCGTAACTTACCATAAGCATTTATCCTGTTTCTAGTCCGACAGAGTCCAAGCTATTGAGACACCATTATCGTCTGTCTGATATTTGGTACTGATAGTTATCATGTGGACAGTTTCAGAATACCTTGTGGGTGTGACACATTTATGTTTTAAGGCTGTTAATGGAGCATCGATGTCTGGTACAGTTAACTTGCCGTTAGCATTCAACCATGAAGTCAATGATATATTGTGTAGTAAAGGCAGCTTGACATGTTTGACATGAACATGCTAAAAGTGTTGTCAATGTTAATTACTGTTGGAACTGATCTCTCTTAACTTGCGACACTGTAAATCAGCATGCCTGAGGATTCACGGGCGTTCCAGGGGTATTGGACATCACTGTCAGCTGTCAGCAAAGCAACTCTCATCATGTACAGAGACCCAAGTTAAATCTCCAAATGGGCCCAAGCTGGGCCCAATAAAGTGATTGGGAAATGTGTTCATAGTGTTCACACTGGGGATTATAAAAGAGAGAGACACATAAAGCGCTGAAAAAAAGAATCTTAAATCTCTTTTAAATTCATTCAATGTATGCATTCGTTTCAATTTTGCTTCACTCAAAATCTGATGGACTTGAATTTTTGTATTTTCGAATGTCAGAGACAGGACAAAAAGGTACTTAGCTGAAAATTATATGCAAAATAAAATTGCGTATTGTGTCATTTCTGATGCTAAAGTGACCTCTCTTGAAGAACCTGTTTCATGGCCTGGAAACCAATATCATCCTCTCAAAAATGAATCAGAAGCTGCCCTGAACACATTACCATGGAACACTGCCTCATTAGAAGGAAATTCTACCATAAAAATGACTTTATTTGAGGAACAAGGCTTTTCCAGGACAAACGGGCAAAGCAATCTCAAAGGACAAGTGTCAGTGTTTTGATACTCACAACTGAATATTATTGTGGCTACAATACAAGAAACAAGATACGCATCGGCACATACTCCCTCACAAATAATACAAACGCATGCCGTGGTAAAAAAATGCACACTTAACATTTCAGGTGAAAGCGTTCATTCCCCTCTGCTGTAGCCTCCGGCAAATTTGTTCACGCGAGCAAAACAGAGCACAATCTCCCTTTCTCTCGCCATCTCTGGCAGAATGTGTGATCGCATGAGAAAGAAACGAGGCTACAAGGGCCTAGGCACCCTCACTGGCCACAAGGAATCACAGCAATAATATAATTTAATCTTCCTAAATAATCTCTGATACAAAAAAAAAACCAAACAAAAAACGTAGAGCCACACTTAAGATTTCTGTAATTTATGCAGTGGATTGAATCCTCTAAATGTAGTGTTTTTATGTCTTCGGTTAAAAAAATAATCTTCTATTCTGGTGTCTATTAAGATTATTCCCTTCGCTCTGCCAGCGTGGGAGAAAAGGCTCAGCAGTGGGTGAGGAAATGCCAACCCTTTTCTGCGCTCGGAGCAACAAGAGAACCACCATGGACACGTGAGGCAAAAACAAAAACTGCAAAGAGGAAAATACTGACAGCTGCTGATTCAGAGGACAGGGTGGACATCAAAAGTGTGTGAAATAAGAGGGATCATTAAAAACACTTAAAAATCCTAACAATAAATCATATGGATCAGGTAGTTTATCCTGCTGGCTCACAGCAGACTTAACTAAAGGAAATGCACTACCAGCTCATCAATCTAAACATGCATATAAATATAAACCTGAAAAGACAACACATGGAAGGAGCAACACAGAGGGAAGGACCAGGGGCAAACATTGGCAGAGAGGAAAGAACAATAGAGGGCATGGGAAGACAAGAGAGGTAACAGGGTACATCAGTGATAAGAGAGATGTACAAAGCAGCAAGGAGAAGAAAATAGAGTTTGTGAGAGGACAAAAACAGTGAGGGTAGCGAGACAGAAGGAAAGGGGGTAAGAAAGTGGCAGTGGGGGGATGCAGCTCTAACAGATAACAAGAGTAGGGGATGGATCAGGAGGAGACAGAAAGCCCGGATCCCACGAAAACGGGCAAACACTGGCAGCAGAAATATCATCTCTTAAATGACTGATGAGAAAGCTCAGTTTTAATTGCAGACTTGTGCCCTGTCTGCATCCTTAAAATGGCAAAAGTGCAAAGACAGTAACAGTTATGTATCCAGAACATTGTGATTACATACAGGAGAGAAAGGACATCATGGAAGATGGGCCACATTCATGAAAGCTCTCCACAACCAGGTTTGTATTTTGTACACAGTTCTATCCAAAATGGCTATCTTCCAGACAATATCTTCACCACCAGTGACCCCGCAGCATATTTGTAAAGCCATCCATCTTTACCTTCTTTCCTTTTTCATACATCTCTAGACACCTCTACACTGCCTTTGTTACACATTTTCAATGACTAATGACTCTTTAGCTAAAGACAACACTTCTCTGACTTCCGAGAAAGCTACTGTTTTCACTAGTAAATAAACTAAACCCAGATATGGCAATGATATCTTATTATCAACCAATCTTCAGCCTCTTAGGTCCCAGTGGGAGACTGTCCATTATCAGCTGGGTGATTACCCACTGAATAGTCAATTATTTAAATGACAATGTTCAATCAGGCCTTTGTGCAGTCTTTGCAGCTCAAGAGGTTGCTGAGGACTGATCATAAAACTTCTAATGTTTGAGTGGTGCACAGTGTTTGACACAGTTAATCAAAAAACTCTTTTTCAAAGGGTTAGGGTTATTAGTAGTTTGTACTTACTTACTTCTTTATATCTGCAGGTTGGAGAGTATCATAGAGTGATATGTCTGGAAATACTACGCAAGGGACCCTAAGCTTCACAAATCCATTTCCCAACAAAAACAACTATTGTTGAAAGGGTTAGTTAATTATTTTGGCAAGTGTGACGTTGCCATTCATAACTGCACATTATCTAGAGCAGGTAAGGACGTCTTTTATAGATGGTGAGGCTGACTTGTATAAAGAAGGCACACAAGTTGGCTGTTTTTTAAAGCAAATTGGGACATTTTCTAACAGATCACTGTGGTATTGGAAAAGTACCCTAGCCACGGTGTCAGGGCATATACTTCTCTTTTGAACAATGAAAAAGATGAAAAAGTCAGTAGGTTGGTAGGAAAAATGTATCTTGCGCTTGTATGCCCTGAAAACCTCAACAGTCCCTTGGCATATGAGAAAGTTTAGAAAAAAAACACTCATGAGGAAATATTGAAACATGACATTCGTATTCAAATTGTGCTTTCTGAAGCATTTATCCATAACTCTTTGCAATAAGGTTCCATTAAATAAAATTAGTTAATACATTAATAAGCATTTTCTAACCGTTAATTATTGTGTCATCTAATCCCTTACTAACAGTTCTCATGTTAACTAAGATACTTATTCAATAGTTTGTAACAATACTAAATAAATTTTTAATACAGTGAGAGTTAAATAATGCTAGACACAGAAGGCCACCTAACCTTAATAAAGCATTTATTGACCCAAATTAACCATTAATTAATGCTCTTGTGACCCTTACTGCAAATCTGAAAACATATAAGCCTTAAATGACACTTGATAATATACTTTTAAACTATTGAATAATGTATGAATTAGTATCATAGCTAACATGAAAACTGTTAGTGAACGTTTATTACTACTTTAACTAATGGTAACTGATGGTAACTCTATTGTAATCTGTTACCCATTTACCATTTATCCTTAGTCAATTTCCTGTCATCATGACATGACTATTTAGGAAGAAGCATTTACCTGCTGGTGCGGCACACAGCTTTTCAAGCCTTACTTTTTAATTTGAGACCTTGGCCTGTATAATCAAAGTTGGTCGAAGGTACATCTTGCTTGCACCCTCATTTTCACCACGGACCATTAAAGCATGTAGTGTATATGATTTCTTTGTTTTAAGGTATTTAGTTAGAAGGAGAATAGAGAAATGAGATGATGGATGACCCCGGTCAATAACTGTATTCGCTCAATGACATAGATTCTGAGACCATTAGATGTCCCAGAAGCTTCCATTTCAGATGGAAATAAAGCAGTTTGCAATGAGGCCCACTCTATTTCATATTCTACCTACCAGTTGCATGTGTGAGTCCCCAGACCTCCTGGCCATAAACATCTGTCTTGTTCCAGACCAGCCTGTGGACCAGACCAGGCCCAGCGGGATACCACCGCTGGTACAACCGTCCCTCGACAGACGCGCAGACATGCACCTTAGACAAACCGCCCAGTGGGGAGACGGGGGACATTGGGGATGGGGGTGTGAGGAGAATCCGCAGCATTGAGAGGTAGCCTGCTGAGCGGGTGCTCAAATAGTTCAGCTTTACAAACGCTCCTGGGATCGGAATTTCTTCCTGCACCACCTGGGGAAAACAAGATGTAGCAGGAAAAATGGAGGTGATGGAAAGAGGATTATTAGAAAAACAGTATATATACAAAAGAAAGGTGTTTTATTACGTTACATTGGTAAAATTAGTTCATGTAATAAGTGCCAGTGGCAGGTACAAGAGGAAATAGTTCACACAATGAGGCTCAGTGAGTCCACAAAATATGTGTTTACCATGTGGCAATTATAATTATAAGAATACTCATTTGAATAATTGAACTTTCAACTTTAATGGTTTTTGTTCTAAAGAAAATGTAAATGCTGTATATATAAATCTGGTGGCAAAAAAAAAAAAAAAAATCTA
>KV751330.1:6541696-6564852 GCA_001698575.1 Mola mola | reverse complement strand
AATAGGTTAAAAAATATTTTTCACTTTTCATGTTTTTAGGGCTAAAATCAGAAGATGTCTGTGACTACTTTAAAACAACTTAAATCTCATGCATTTCCATCAGGGGCCTAAAGGCTTTGATTCCATTTATTAACAGAGGTACACACAGTGAGCTTTATTAAGCGCACTATGAAGACGAAGTACTATTCTTTCCATTTATTTGCTTGTTGCTTGGTTGTCAAAAGGATAAAATGTCCCCTGCATTTGACAAATGTGATCTGATTTTAATTAAATGAGCTTGGTCTTTGAAAAGCAGATAATGTGTAGATTACATTCTGCAGTCTATCCTGTGTCCAGCTAACAAGACGAAAACTTTCTGTGAATTGTGTGTGATTTTGGAAGCGAAATGAAGTCGGGGTGAGCGTGGAATCACATTTCAGAGTAAATATGCAGTCGCCAGTCTGACCTCCACACGTGACTTTGACCCACTAAATTTGCTTTCTTGGTGAGGAAGTTTATGGATTAAGAAAAAAATTTGCATTTTGCTCCTTCCTTATTTGCATGATGCAAACAGGAAAAGAAATACATTTGCAATATTCTGTGGGACGAGGTTGTGTTGTTTTTATTAAGCTGTTACAAATTGAGTCTAAGTTTCATTGTTACTCCATGTCGTGGATAGAAGCAATATAGAGAAATGTAAAGGACGTTTGCACCTGTAGCTCCGGCACTGCTGGCCCCTTCTCTGCACATGCTGCCGTGTATCTGGGAAGAGGGTAGGGCAACACCAGTGGATAGGGACTCAAAACACTCCTGATGTCACATTTAGGAGGTTGAACTTCCTCCCTGGACATAAACACTTGATCCATGACCAGGAAGTTGTTGTTAGGAGTCCAGATGGTGCGTGTCTGTGACAGGAAGGGCGGGCGCTGAAACAGTAGTGTCACGGACATCGCGCCCAAGGTCACCAGGTCAAAACTAAGGAGTTAAATAACAGAGAAACAGAATAAGAATGGAGCATGAGGGGATTAAAGCAAGTCCCATCTTTTTGTGTTTTAATGGTCTCTACCTTCCATCTTGCCTGCTGATAGTGAAACCATACTCTGGATGCTGTGGGAAGGTGATGTTGACTCCAACTAGAGGGGAGCTGTCCTGCAACACGACAGTGCCTCGAATCACAGCTACCCGGCTGGAAATACAAAAGACGGGAAGCAGAGAGAGCACTGAAGACAGCCTGAGGGAAAGATGACCGGTCCACAGCGATGGGAAACATCAACAAAATCTTAAGAGAGAGGCACATTGCAATGCTCTGTAATGCATTACCTTGTGCATAGGGAAAAGGCAACTGCATTTATTCTGCTGAGTACATTTTCCTTCTTTAGCACAGGGAAACCTGCCAGACACTACCAAAATACAAGGACCATAAATATACCTTCACCCACAGTGGGTGAAGCAACACCCTGTCATATAAAAAAAAACTATACCTCCACATCGTGTTTAAATTACAGTGATAATGGTCCCTTCAGCCAACAAAGACTATTCTTTAAATAACCTTTAAACTATTTCACAATATTCTTCTTGTTTTTTGTAGGTAAAGTGTGAAATATGCTGCCAAAATATGAAATAATGCACACACACACACACACACACACACACACACACACACACACACACACACACACACACACACACACTTTCATTGATGGAGCACATCTGTTACTCTAGGAGAGGGATAAATGAAGAATGGTGAGGTTTCCTCGGGTGGCTGCACTGCCCTGTCTGTTACTCTTGTCCTGAAAGCTGCCATTGATTTCCCTTCTGGAAAAAAAAAAAAAACGGCCACATAATTAATTTGTTTGCTTATTCTGTGAGTCAGCCGGTGTGAGAGAAAAATGCACTTTGCCATTTTTCAGCGGCATCCCTTCTTGATTCTCCAAACCAAATTTTGTAGGTCATCATCATATTAGTGAAATGCATTTCCTGTCTTATATAGTCATAAGAGCCCACTGAAAAATTAATGATGACACATTTACAAATGTTTTAACTGAATGATACATTAAATTTTAATATGTGACAAACAAACACTCTGCAGTTGTAGCCTGACACTGATACTGGATGACAATGTACTGTTGTGTGACTGCTAATCCCCAGGGAAACACAGATCACTAAGATGTGTGCACAGGCACGTGAACATATGGAAAAGCCTTGTTCACATGCAAAAGCACACTCTCATTAAACACATATGGGTAATGGACAATACAATGCATTAATACAGATGCATTTACTTCATTATTTGCAACTCATATCTTTCGACATGCCACACAGCGCTCAAGGACACAGACAGAAGACAAATACAATGAAGCTATTCGCATGCACACACAGACCCGGGCACACAAAGAGTAAACAAGCACATACCTGGTATCAAAGGGCACGTCTCCAGGGAGAGTGTGTGTGGCCGCTTTACCAACGAGGAAGCGCACGCGGCGGTAGAAGCCGTGGGTGTACGTGCTGGCAGGTGAGGGGTGCGCGGTGGTGGGCAGGGGGTTCTGCTGCAACAGGGCCAAGGGGTCAGCCGAACCGTGGCATAGAGGGTCGGAGCCGCAGCTCAGCTGCTCACAGCAGTCGGGATCTACGCAGTCTGTCAGGCCATCTGACAAGGAGTTCAAAAAGCTGTTTGTTTAGAGTGTACACACAGGTAATATACACTGAGACATCTTTAAAAGCTTTAATAGCTGAACGGATTTCTGTCCGAAAAACCAAAGTAGTATCTGCATTGGAAAGACATGACCAAGAAAAAACCTCCCAAATGCAAAAAACGTTTTTTGTTTTACACACAGCTAGCCAGCGAGAAACTCTATTTGAGTAATCTAATTTACAACAATGAACTGTATCACCATTATCAAGTCTACCAATCAAATTGGATCCATTAAGGGCCATTACTATACAATTACAACATCTACTGCTATAAATCAGACCTGAATCACTGCTATTAATTGAATGTGATTTTTGAAGTCCAGCGTAATCAGTGAGATACAAAAGCAAGGCTGCAGGTAATAGGAGCCAGGCTGGCATTTCTGTTTCCTATTTCAAGCGTGTTTCTGAAAAGGCAGGAAACTGTGCTGACATTTAAATGCGTCTGACCAGGGAGCAGAGAGTTAAAGGCCAACAATATTCTATTATAACCTCCTCCTACAAAGGTAACACGGCACAATGGTTTATTTCCATAAGATTCACTACTTGGACTTGAAAGGGCCATTATTAATTGAATTTATAATGTCATTGTCATTAAAAGCACTTAAAGGTTTATAGCTAGTTGTTTTTCTAACATCAGACACAAAGAAGCACAGCAGAAATGTACATTTTGAAGACATAAATATGTATGTGCATGTGATTCAGCTGCCTATCATTGGGGATTTTTTTTTTCCAGAGGAAAAGCAATTCATGTACTCTTTTCTCCCATCCACATGGACTAATTTAAACCCCTTCTTTTCTGATTACTTGTGATAGCATCTTTCCACCTGTCTATCTACTGAGACAAAAAGATTGCTGTCAGAAATCTATGAGAGCCTATAGAATATCTGCCAATTAAGGAGGATGGCTGAATTGTGAGTTTGAAAATGGCAGTATTTGAAAAGCTTTGCAGAGGCCGAAGGATGGAAAGATAAGAGAAGTGTAAATGGCCTCCATAAGGCTTTGTCAGTGAGACTTTCTCTACTATAATCATCCCTAGGATGAACAGTTTGATATCTGGAGTACAGACACTTGAGGAAATTCATCAATATTCATATGGCATTATGCCATCCAGTATGTATGGCCTTTTCTACATAGTGCCTTACAATATATAATCCACTGCATTTTTTACACATAATTTAACCTATAGATAAAGGCCTCCCTTTTGCACCTGGTCACAACCTCATCCTCTACTGACATTTACTCAAACAAAAAAACCCAAAATGTGATATTAAACATAATCAGCATTTATGTATATGCATAACTATATAGCAGTATAATTACTCCAGCCATTACCTATTGCATGGCTATAATGTTGGGGACTCATTACAGACCTACTTTAAGTCACATATCACTCACTTTCCATCAGGAACGCTTGAAGAAATTCCCAGTGGCTTGACAAGCTGACTGGCCTGCAGTGTGAGGTCAGTGTTAGAAATACTAAAAGATCTGGGTGAATCAAAGAGAGAACAACACAAGGCAGCAGCAGTCCCTCGGAAAAATAGACCGCCAGCCCTGCCAGTCATGCACTGATGGAATGTTGTGTTCAGCGGGCATGGCTGAGCAGCAGGGTGGGGAAAAAATGGACAGGAGGAAAGAAAAACGAGAACAAGAGAGGAGTTGGAGTGCATTACAAGGAGAGCAGTCCAATAGGAAAGTGCTGCTAAAATTACAGATAATTTCACAAAAAAGGGAGCTTGGTTAGTGTTTGTGTTATATCGCTACATCCCTCAAGGTAATTTCTTGTTGAAAAAAAAAAAAAAAAGCATTTTAAAAAGAGAAGATGTGGGCATGGAAATTAGGTTTGTAAGGATACACTATATTCACAAGTCAATACAAATCATGATATAAAGGGCATGATTCAATATTTATCACGATACGTTAATAAAGCAGAATTCTTACAAATTCATTTTTTGAGCAGCTAGTATACTGAATGGTGCTGATGTTTTAACATTGCACAAAGCTACGATAGAAATGATTAAGTTTCTTGTGACTTCCCTGCACATACTGTACATCATTTATGAACTTCTCGTCAAATAATTGTTTCTATGTTGAACTAGATGATATTTGATGGTATCACCATACACATTTTACTCATTTACAAATAAGATATCGTTTGATTGGGGATTTACAATACGATTATTTGGATTCAAGATGTAATGTCACACCCCTAAGAGAAATAATGCACAAATAATGTAGAATTAATACAAAGCAGCATACTCTATTCTGACAGGTGGAAGTATCTCTAGTTACTCAGAGCTGCCAGAGCTTCATAACGATAATCATGATGTGGTGATTGGTTTGGACTGATGTCAACATTATTTTCCCAGTCCACCCCTGCACATTTACAGTAGAATGTATGCTTGTGAAACATATAAACCAAAACCAATCCATGGCAGTGACACCAACAACTCCTGGCCTGGCCAATCAAAACTTTTCCCAGGACAGTCATAAGATAACAACAACTGCAGCAGATGTTTACTGCTCCTGTCTTGTCCTGTTTTCTTTTTCCTGGAACCTATTTTTGTGGCTTGGTTCAGGTTGTAGTGAACACGCAGTATATTACTTTCACTGGTCACCCCCAGCAATGGTTTAAGCCTTAATCTCACACCCTTCTTAGACAAGTCTTGCCTTGTATGCTGATATCACATGTAATAATTTGCACCTCTATTACCCCACTTAAAGAACAAACTATAGAAATCAGTGTATTATCGAGAATCTCCTTTTTAATATTTAGTATGTTTAGTATCTGTGTGGTAGTAAACTGCATCAGCAACATCCACACCATTATTATTACAATAATATACTGTACCTCCATTCCTTCATAAGATGTAAATTAAAGGTCAATTCTCTATTACCCCACCTATACACAAATTCGTGGAGAGCTTGTATTAATAAGAATCTCCTTAAAAATATTTAATACATGGTATGTGTTTCTCTGTGGTGTGTATAATATAAGTAATAATGTAAGTACAGCTAAAATTCTTATTATTACTACATCCTCAGACTTGAATACACCTCCATATAACAATGTTGATCTCTTAATAACAAGGTCTATCCTGACACAGCAGCAGAGACACATTTTTTGGCTTTAGGGGTCTTATTAGGACAATACACAGTCGAATACGTCAGATGCAGATTTAGCAAGTAAAGTAAATTCAGATAGTTTGACTCAAGGCTACAGGCAGTTATCTTAACAAAAGTCTTCCCAGATCTATTGAAAATTCACAAAAAATCACCTGCAAAGTCCTCATTGAAGAAACATTTTTAACAATTCATGGGTTTATGAGGGTCGCATGGCTGTGCCTTTGCTGAGCGCAGTGATTTTCATGATGACGAGTCTCTTGGAAACTGAGCTGTGGACCAGATAGAGAATCACACTGATCTTGCCATCTAATTCTCTGCATATAGAGTCTCCATAATGGTAATTGATAGCCTCATAAGGATTATGGTAAAATCATTGGCCTGTCCATTTAAAAAGAAGCGAAGTAAGAGAGGAATCTTTTAAAACTCAGGAAACAAAATGGGAGAACAAGGCAAGACAGGACAATTGGCAACAGGTGTCATATTTGAAACCTAAGGGAAATAACATGCTAATGGTTCATCACATATTTATCTATCTGTGGTTTCACACATTGCTTAGTCATAGCTCTAATGCCTCATTTTTTATTTCCAAAAGGGAAAAAGGATAATAAATTAATCATTAGCATGATATCTCCCTTCAGTCTCGTATGACATCTGTTCCTAATTGTCCTGTCGCCTCACTTTCTCCCAGTGAATTAGGAAAAAATATAACAAAAATATCAGGCAAGGTAGACACTAAAATAAGGCTGAAAAAGAGAATCACCATTTTGTTTCCTGTTGTAGAGAGTTGTAGAGAAGCTTTGAACAGTAAAACTTTACTGTGGGAAATGAATTAACAATTAATATGCTTATATATAATGTGCACATTTGTTGGCTGTTGACTGTTGTTTTCTGAGAGTTGAGATACAATCACAATCAGTTAATACACTAAAACCCCCGGTGCCTTTACTGGTGGCAGTTTCTTTTATTCAGCCCCTATTTTATAGTTCACAAGAAATTTTTTATACTGGATCAAAGGACATAATCCGAGATAAGGACCTGTAATTCATGTTTGAGCAGCCATCTAACGCTCTCCTTTTGTTAAACATACAGGAAGAGAAATAAACGGCTACAGTGCAGCTTTCGTCGCCCTGCACCATCTTACGAAAGGACTCTGTCAAGTATGCGTGTTTGAGGTTTCCTGTTGCTGCATGCACTGATTCAAGTGCCACTCATCACACAATGTGGAGCCGCGTGAAAAAAACAAAACAAAAGGGAACTTTTACATAGCATAAAAACAATGCAACCTTTTTTGATAGATTACCCCCCCCCGGCATAACAGGCATGTCCATAATGGATATTTAATGGAGCTCAAAATTAATATGAGACCAATTCAATATTACACTGTGCTCTTAAAATGTGTCGTGTTTCAGTAAACATACTTAGAAAGTATGTAAGTTGGTGAGGAAATGAAATGTAATAAGCAGAAATCACACAACTTATCAAACACTGCTTTCAACGCAGCCACGAGAGTGTGCGACAAACACCTTTAACCTGTCACCAAACACGTCATAAAAAAGAAGCATTAATACAGTGTTTGTTACGGTGTTTTGACGTGTGAATATCTGAGTGACTTTTATCCTCACAGGTGGCATACATATTAGACATTTAGCTGTGATAAGAAAGAAAAAAAATAGAAACTACAATAGACACTCAAAAAATTTGTCTGCATGCACACACAAGCCTGTACAAAAATACATATTAAATATAATTATGAACAGCAGGACTGGGACACCATGGAGGGATGACGGGGAGGAACAATGAGGCAGATTTCTCAGCAGGAGAAACAGGTGACAACGTAATACAGTGGACAGTCTGTCAGAAAGGCAGGAATTAAAGTGGTAAGAAAGGGAAGAAAAAAGATGGAAAATGATAGATGATGTTAGAAATGTCACCTCCGTCGTTGTCTGTTCCATCACTGCAGTCAGTTTCCATGACAACGCTGCATCCCGGCCCACTCCATCCACTCTGGCAGACGCAGCGCCAACCGCTCTGCTCCAGGGTACAGCGCCCGTGCCCGCTACACAATCCCGGGCAGCCATCTGAAAGGTTTGTCAAAAGCACACATTCTATTATCATTCGGGAGGATGTTGAGTGCACGCAATCTGAAATTTAAATCTAAATTAAAACCAATTACCTTTCACAACCACATCCAAATCGTGAGTAACTGTGGTGAAAAAAATTTTTAAAAAAGAAGTGATAGATAAGAGAGAGCAATCGTTAATGGAGCTCATCCCAACAACAGTGACACTTTAAAAAAAAAAAACAATACTGTTGAGTATACTAATCAAAACATCACTGGGAATAATTAAGCGTGCACATGCAGCTCACCAATATTGCAGTGCTCTCCCTCCCAGCCCGGCTGACAGATGCAGTTCCCGTCGTGGCACTGGCCGTGTTCCTCGCAACGAGGATGGCATGCTCTTTGGTCACACGCGGCGCCAATCCAACCCTCCGAGCACTGACACTGGCCCTCCGAGCAAACGCCATGCCTGCCACATGGCACCGGGCACAGCTCTGCCAGACAGGTTGGTGAGGATATCCGAGAGAAGAAAAAAAGAAAATACATAAGCGTCGGAAGAAAAGAGAATGAGAGACAGGAGAAAGAACTGGAGGCATTGAAGTGAGGAGAACGAAAGGTAAAAGAGGTGTTAAGGATATGGTGCAAGGAAAAAATAAAACATATATCAAAGTTATGGTTGCGCCATTGGGTATAGGTGAGAGAGAGAAAAAAAACCCACAACCAATAGAGAATAACCTCAGAGGCTGAAAAGTCGACTTTCTCGCAATATACAGTCTTCCCACCTCCAATAGCTGAGCTCCCTGAAGGAGGGGAAGAGTGAATAGATTCATAATAGCTAATAAACAGCGCAATGATTCACATTTGCACTGCATATTTAAATTACAGAGACTCAAATTTAACTCTATTATTCTTTCCTGACATTTTGATCAGATTTGGGGAGGGGGGTATGTTAATCCCCTTTGTTACTCTCCATCTCTCCGACAATGTCTCTGTCAGCCCTCTCTTTTCACCACCCTTTCCCTTCCATCATTCTTGTATGATCTCTTTAAAATGTTTCCTCCTCCTTTTGTCTATTTCCTTCTCTTTGCACTCCTCACATCTCACTCTCTCTGCAGAAGCAAAGCCTCATCCATCAGTAAAGAGAGCAAAGTGCTGGAGGCACACACAGACTACTTATCCAGCTGCAGTAAAAAGTTATTTCAATTTAAATATACATAGCATGGAGAGGGAGGAAAATGTGGATTCAAGTTGGGGAGTTTTTTTGGCTCTCTATTAGAGTTACATTAGTTCGCTATGCTTCAACAAGGCCTGAACTTAGAACGGGTAGGTCCTTTTGACTAAAAGCCCAGCAGGAGGAGAGAGGCCAGTCATATCTCAGATATTCAGCCACGCTCTATTATTATCATGGGCTAAATAACTATATTAAGGTATGCATGCACTTGAGAGCAGGAGGTATACCAATATCCTCCAAACCATAGGTGCGCATAATAGAATAGCTCCTTCTCAACACCAGTGTGAAGCCATTGTGTTGGAAACAGAGGAAGGTTAGTGCTACAATGGCTATTTTCTTCTCCATGCCTTTATACTGGAAGGGCAAGGACACTTTTCTTAGTGCACAGAACAGACTCCTGCAGTATATATTTTAGACATTACAGGACATGTTTTTCTCATTATATTTTTCACTCACTGACTTCTCGTCACAATCTGTCACAGTCGCCGCCTATTTTAGCAGGCAGACTTTATTGAGCACAATGGAAAATAAAGGTGGTTGTATACGTAAGAAACCATATTTTAAAATGCATATACTGACTAATATGTGTAGTGAAGGTATAGGGGTACGCAATAAACCGCATCAGGATTTTAAATGCTAGGTTGGAATGTTCCTCAGAGTTGCAGAGCCTGAAAAGCCTTGCAGCAAAGGGAGAATAAAGGCTTTTCCTTTTTCTTGCCTGCCATTTTTCCCCTCATTTACCTGAAGGAAAATGTGCGTGTTCATGAGTATATATGTGTGTGTTAGACTAGAAATGCACAGTACAGTGCTCTGTGTGTGTGCATGTGGGGTGGAGGGGTGCTGCTGAGAGTCATGAAGAGAAATCTCATTTACGACCAGCATGAAAGGAGCACAAAAACAATCTCACACACTCGCACACATTCACATTTGCGCACACAGGCCCATTTCATAGAGAGGTTCAAATCCATATTTCATTCTCATGTCTATCAAATCCCCAGAAAATAGTATCTGGCAAGACACTGCGTGCTACAAGAACACTGGCAAAGTTGTGATGTGCAGTTGCAATTTTGTGTGCTTTTTCTGCAGGTGAACACTAATCCTCAGGTCTTACCAGTGTAGCAGTCTGGCCCCGTCCAGTTGGGCTGGCAGGCACAGGTGTCTGACTCAGGGAGATAGGTGCCATGGCCTGAACACTGCTCCTGACAGGCTGGCAGCGGGTCATCACAGTTCACCCCTGCCCAGCCGGCCGAGCACACGCACTCCCCGTGCACACATACGCCGTGGCCGCCACACTGAGGGTCTATACAGTCCACTATAGAGAGAGGATGAATGAGTGAGAAGCAGCAGTGGGAGGGGGTAAGGGGGGGCTGCGTGGCTCATTATAATCATCAGTTCACCAAGTATGAAAGCAGTGTTCTTTGCATCCCATCCAGAAGTTAACCACCCTAGCTACAATCCCTGTATCTGTTCCACAACATTACACTTCATAGGGCACTTAGAAGTGAGGCTTTGATAAGGGGTGAAATGGACTGGTTTGTGTGTGCGCGTGTGTGTGTGTGTGTGTCATAGGGGTCCATGTTATGCTGCCATAATGTGTGTAATTACATTGCTGTGCGCTAAGCCAAAGCTCAGCACAGTTTGGCTCAGCTCGGCTCAGTTCTGAAGCCCCAAGGTCAAACACCTGAGGGTAATAGGACGGAAGTAAGAGCAGGGTGGTCTTTGGGACATTTATGCCAATAAGCTCTGATCAAGTGCTACATCATAACTCTTTCAAATATTTTATTGGATGGTATTACAATTGACTTCTAAGTGGATACGGCAAAGGCACAAGGGACGTTTCTACATGACAAAACATAAAAGGTGACAATACATGATTTTTTTTTTTTTTATTTATCATTT
This sequence comes from Mola mola, assembly GCA_001698575.1. NCBI lineage: Eukaryota > Metazoa > Chordata > Actinopteri > Tetraodontiformes > Molidae > Mola > Mola mola. Next base: position 6,553,870 of record KV751330.1, on the reverse strand, counting down.
AATTAATTTCCAGGATTAGATTTAATGGCATCATTTCAGATGTGTAATCATGACCATGACACAAATAACAACTTGAATTGTTCCAGTTGTTTAGCTGGACACCACAGTTATCGGTATATAGCTGATAGAAAAGGGCTTCTGGGTTATAAGGAGAAGGCTGCAGGATATATTGGACATTCAATGCTTCAGTGCAGTCAGTAGATAGCGCTGATAGCTTTTTATAGAGTCTGTCATTCTTTTGTATTTTGTCATTCTTGGATTTTTTTCTTGTTTTCTAGTTTTCACTAGGGATCAACAAGATCATCATCAAAGCAACTGAAAGACTCACTTAGGTCCAAACAAATTGATTTGTAAAGCTGTTACTGCGTTTCCTGAATAATATATGATTGTTGTCCTAGGTAGGATATCTTATGTATCTTACATGTGGCTGGACGGAGGATAAAGGAGATAAGTATTATTTCAACTGCTGGCATAGTATCATTATTTTGAGTTTGTCTCAAATGTCAAAGATGCAAAAAACATTGTTGTATGCTGCAACAGCCTTACGATTGTAACCCTAAGAAATACAACACTGACATTTTTCAAAATCAAATTTAAGTTGTGGTAACTTTTTAAACCATGAAAATACAAATTTAAAGCAGCCCAGAAATTACATCTTTTTTTTTTTTAGATCTTTACAGGGTAAGGTTAATCAAACTGATGATATAAGGATGTTAATAACTGTACAAATTGTAAATCGATTTAAAGCAAATTTTTAATTTCAGGAAACATGAATCAAACATGAATTTGACTTATGTGACTCTCTGATTAAATTGGTCTGTAGAGCTGATGGGGTTCTGCAGAGCGATAATGCTCTGTGGGTCACTATGAAGGACTGTGTTCAATTGTCCATTTTTTCCATTGCCAATATAAAAATATTGATTATTGCAGTTTTAAATTGTGCGCTTCCCTTAAAAAATTGGAAAGCGATCCATTTAGATGTGTAAATGTGGAGTCTTCTTTGGTGCAGCCGTGACATTATGAGGCGTGAGGGTGCTTTCGAGGAGCTTACCTTGTTCACAGTTATCCCCCTTGTAGGCTGGACTACATATGCAGATCCCCTGAATGCAGGAGCCATGGTTGGAGCAGGTGGGGTCAATACACTGACCTTCCTCCACGTTACACTCTGCTCCCTTCCACCCTGCCAAGCATACGCACCTTCCTTTCTCATACACCCCGTTACCGCTGCACAGCACAGGGCACGAATCTGCAACAGGACAGGCATAGATTATATGTGCGTACTCAGTAGTACACACATGCAAACACACGTTCACACAGTGCTGCAGTATATTAGCTGAGAGACCGCAGTAGCCTACTGTGAGTGGGGCTACGCTCTCTTATCACAGCCAGCGCGCGGATCCAGCAAATCCTCAAGCTGTCTCCCTTTCTCTTTCTTTCTCTCTCACACACACACACGCACACACACACAAACTCATATGCACGTACAAACACACACAAACACGCACACTTCAGCTTATCCCTTACTCTGTTTCAATTTACTCAAGCACCACCTGAGCCTGGCTACCACAGCAACCCAGGAATTGTAGAAAATCCCCCCCAACGTCACCTCATTTGCTCTGAACAGGCCGTGAAAACAATCGTGAAAACGGGAAGATTAGGAGAGAGTGCATTAGGGGTTCATGGAACGAGTGTGGAAAGCAGCGCTATCTCCACGCAACGATGGAGAGCCGTGTGGCTAATGTAATGACAGCCAGGTAGAATAGAGCCAGCGAGCGACTGGTGACGCCCTGACAGTTACATTCCCCCTCCTCCTCCTCCTCACTGCAGCTGCGGGAGGCACGGCAGCTCCTGACTTCAAATGGATTAGAAAGATGATCCAGAATCAACAGCTTTTTTTCTTTACTGGTATAACTTGCTACGAAGGCCTTGTACGTTCATGTGTGCGGGTCACGTGTTATGTGTATGTTTGATCCTTTTTTAAATCTAACACTTACTCACCCCATAGTAATCAATTCTTTCCTTCACCTTTTTACAACTCTTGCAAAAACTTGCACTCGAAATTTTCAAACAGAGAGTGCAATAACAGCAAGAGCAAATGAAAAAGGTCAGAGGAACAAAAGAATAAATAATTATACTATAATAATACTGCGTAGAATGACAGGGGGAGACAAACAATTAGCAACAGAAGCAGAGAGGAAGAAAGACGGAGATAAACAAATGACAGATGTGAAAGAGTAAAAGAGGTGGAGCTGTGAAGATGATATGGAAAGTAAATGCCACATTATTTTGATTTTGTTTTGAAGTTCAAATGAAAATTTGCATTATGATGCAAAATGATCATTCCCACTAATTGTGGGATTGCAATCATGATGTGTGGAAAAATACAGGCAATGTGATTTTTTTTCATAACCATACTGTGCTGCTTTAATCTTTCTTATTGACAAATACCATCAGATACCAAGTTTTTTTTTTTGCAGAAGTACTAGAAAGCATTTATAATGCATATACAGTATATGTGTAGGATGCAATACTAACAGTGCTTGAAAAACAGCTTAATGGAAATGGAAAGAAAGAAATGGAGTGGTGAGTATGCATGACTCTGTTGTCTTGTGCTGTAGAAATGCTTTGTCTAACAAGATGGCAGGTCAACAAGTGCTGAGTTGTTTATATAAAACCCTGACTCTCTCTGCAGATGAGGTAAAGGAACGACTCACAGGTATCTGTGAATCTATTGCACAAAGTTTTGGTGTTACAGAAGCAAGAGAGAAGAAAGTTAATTTTTTTTTTTTTGGATTTTACAGTGTAACAACAGCAAGTATATAAATCATGTGTACTATAAAACCCGACCAAAATGTAAAAGTCTTTCTTTTGCGTGATAAACATTTTTTTGCCTTCATATGACAGTGTTTGGAAACAATCCGCATGCACCTGTAAAAATGACTGAAAATGCAGCAAATTATCCATTTTTGTTAACAGCAAAATGTTTTGACACTATTGCTGCTGTTTTTGGTGTGTCTGGCTGTGTTCTGGCCTAGCTGAAGTTCTAGCCCTGCTAGTCACAGTTTGCTACTAGCGAATTTGAGAATGGCACTGTGAGGTCCCCATCTCCACAGGATACGCATATTGTCAGTTAACACGACAACAGTAGGGTTAGTAAGATTTTACTCTGGAACCCGGTTTGAAAAGTTTGCATTTTTAGGGCCCCAAAACGCTGTCATCATATAATGGACCAGCCAAAATGCAACAATAATTTATCGTTTTCTACTGAATACATTTTTGTTTAAACAGCCCCTGAAGTAGGGAAGTCAGGCAGTATTGAGAGACATATTAACGCACTTTTGGGTTTTGGCGTTTTCATTGAGTTTGGAGCCAACAGGCAGAATATAAATCAATGCCAGCCCAATCCATTCTCAGATATCTCTTACCTTTGGCACAGTCAGGACCCAAGAATCCAGCGAAGCAGTGGCAGTGTCCAGCCACACACTCTCCATTCCCATTACAGTCTGTTGAGCAACCATCCATTGAGTCTGCACAGATAGAAAAACACTTACACTCGTGTTCAGAAATCGGGAATTAAAGTCAAAGAAAATGACAAAGCTCGAAAATATTCCACGAACAACTCCATAAACTGCCACAGCTCTCTGTTATTGAATGAGAGATCTGATAAGTAATGGATGGCTCCCCAGACTTAGGCGCTATATTAGATTAGTCTGATCCAGCTGCTATCGCTCTCTGGGGAATGGCCAAGTACTCACTTACACTCAGTAGCACTAAGCACATTATACCGCATTACAGGTTGGAACCACACTGCAGGCAAATTTACAAACATCAAGGCTTAATCAACAAACTGTTTACAAGGGGCACAGTTGAACCACATAAAATCTGACAACGTGAGCGAACAAGTTAGTTAGATATAATAATAATAATATGACATTGCTATAGTAGCACGGTTGTCCACATGGTGAAGATCGTTGTGGTGCTTGTTCTTGCTAGTACTTGGCCTCTTCTGGAAATGCATTTCATCCTATCCCCTTTAGGCTTTATGGGTTTCATCATATTCCTTCTTTGGATTTCAATTAGCAAGCTTCCTTATCACTGTTCTCCTTTCCTCCCCTTGATATGTCCATCATGTCAGATCTCATTCTCTGGGTACAGACAGCATGGCAATGATAGTTAAAGAGGGAGAGCACCTCTGTGCTTTGAGAGCATTATGCAGGCCTGGTGAGCTATGTCATCCCAAGATGGGAGATTCTGGTGGAGAAGTACCGAGAGGCAGGAAGAGCTGGGGATGTGATCTGTGGTGCTGGTTGTCTTGTGCCAGGTGAGCACTATCTCAGTTAGATAGAGTAATTAAAATGAGTGTCAGGGTTGTCATCCTTTATTTGACCCTGTGCGGTCTTGCCTGGCACCCCTTAAAGGGCATCAAGTCCGGAGCGAAACCACTGCAGCTCTCTCGTTCCCTCTGTTCAGAGAGCATAGATGACAAATCCTTCAATGACACAGCTTGCTCATACACATACACACACACACACAGGTACTCACACATTTACAAATACATGCACACAAACTTATTATGTGACACCCGCCTTGAGGTAGGTGTGACACATGCTAATGAGACAGGCCCTGCCAATCTCCAGCAGCACAACGTTATCCTCCAGAGTGGCGCAAAACTAGAGAAACTAAAGTCATTTTCACCTCCATCACCCGTCATCGTTGCACTGATGGAGAGAAGGAATGGCAATCATCTTTTCTCCCACACAGTCATGAGGCCTTGAAAAACCTGTCTGCCTTCCTTTTTCCCCCCCTAAATAAAGAGAAGCCCACATACAAAAATTCCAATATTGTATCCGGCATCTGACACATGCAATGAAGAAAAACTCATCTGCAAGGTCACTGAGTTTTGTTTAATCCAGACGAGGGAAGTGATCCATCAGAGAGTCTCACTAGGCAGTAAGGTGCAGTGCTGTCACATCGACATAAACCACACATCTCTCAGGTCATTGTCTCAACTATAAAAATCCCCTGGCAATTATGGGGTAATGTATGGTGAGCCCTGTCTTTATTTGTTACAATATATAGTGTGTGTGTGTGCGTGTGTGTGCGTGTGTGTGTGTGAAACACCCACTCAGTTCTTTCCACCGAGTAAACCTTTCCAGTTAGAAATCGCTCATGCCATAGGTTATTGCAGTTAAATGCTTTTATGAAATGGGTGCTTTCAGCCAAGTGATCTGATTGGTCAAATAAGCATTGCAAAGGTATTTTATGAGCCTGTAAAGTTTCAGCCATGCTTTATGACCCCTAGGCAATGAAATGGCTGCTCGGCTAACGAGGAGTACCCAGCCACGAGCTAAGCACTCTTTGTGTTTATCCAGCTATGTTGTGTTAAGTTCAAAGATTCAACGCACTTGGCCATTGTGTAAAAGATACCATCTTCACGAGGACGTGTGATGACAGTGCTGAAGCATAGCAATTATGCATAATTAATAGCCCTGCAGGAAGCACCACTCTCTGCCTGGGTACTGGTTGAGTAGAATTAAACGAAGATGGTGCTGGAGAGGAGGTGGCAAAATGGCAGAAATCATTAAGCTGGACCTTTCTGCGGGTCACATATACATGTCAACAATGGAGCTGGAAAAGCTTTTCACTGCATCTGCCGTTTTTGTTTGTTTTGGACACAAGGGAGAAAGTGTGTTTGAAAATTAAATTTGAATCCACATAATGGTGTCTATTTTGACAAAAGCATACAGTTTTTTTTTTCTTTTTTTACTTCTATGTTAGCCCATTTACAGTAAATAATAAAGTCAGAATCACTGATATAGACTCTATAGTATTTACATATATCATCATATACATATATCAACATTGAAGTAAGCTAAACTAAACCAAATGTTTGTGTGATTGCGAATGGAAGACACACTGAACATCACTGATAAATGTCAGATATAAGCTGAACAAAAGTGGATCTTCACCTGTTCTGCAACAAGTTACTTCACTCTTCCTTTTTACCTTTACTAAGATGACGATTACAGTCATTATCTATGACAACACTTTATGTTGCATGCATTCACATGTCTTCTTACTGTTGCTGTTCATTCAACACATTTTACATATAGAAAGTTCCCTCATTTCTGTTCAAGCAAGCATAACTTTCACGTATATCATATTTTTGATGTTCTCATATCACTCTCGTCATATTCACAATATATTGATTTTGTTTTGTTTTATTCATTTTTTTCTAGGGAATCTTTCCCTTAGTTTCACTGTTTCTTTTGTGAATCTAGTTAGTGTTGGCTCTGGCAAAGCTAAATTTCTCCACAGAGATCATCTAATTTCTCCCTCAACCCCCCATAAAGCTCCACTCTGGGCTTCAGCATACTGTGTTATTAGAATTTATTGTACTGTAGCTCAATGGTTTTGATTTTGTGCCTCCGAAACTGTGCAGTTCATGCTTGTAGCCTTAGTTAAAGGTGTAAATGGGATTTGAACTCAACTCTGACATCAATCCAATAATATTATTTCTCTCTTTTGAGCCAAATCACTTGACTAATTATTGGAAAAACACAGGACTGAAAATAAGTGTGGTATATTCCAGACTTAGGATAGCGCACAAGTCAACAAATGTTTGACAGCTCTGGCATAAAATTTGTGTTAAGCTGTTATGCTGTCAGTCATTGTACAAAGAACTCTGTCAATATGGTGATGAAAGAAGTCTTCAGTTTGATGTTCTGATGTGATAGAGCTGTGTAATACTTGGCTTATATTTCCAGCTTTTAAGATGCCTGTAACGTCCATATTTGGCATGCAGAAAGACTGATGCATTCTTCCTGTTCATTTATTGAACAACTTTACAACTAAATAATGCATCGCCAGTTAAAGATCGGCATGGTAAAAAAAAAACAAAATCCCCAAATTAAGTGTCTTTCCTGAACTCATTAGCTGCTTCACATTATATTTCTACACAACATTTGGCTGTATCATCTGTCTTCTACCTACAAATTATCGCCCCCGAACTATTTGATAGTTCAACCCTGTCTTCTCTCAAGGAGCTCTGGACAAAGCGGGAGTGAAGAAACTGCCCTTGTAATTATCCACTTGTCTATATTCAGCCACGCACTCTTGCATTATTCACATCCTTCAATTTGCACTGCCATCCGAGTGTGTCATAGCAATGAGCTGCAGCTAGCAAGCTCTGTCCTCCCTTTTCTAACGGCTTTCTCTTGCAAAGCCAAACTCACTCTTATAATAGGAAAAGTTCCCTTCAGGTGTCAGTCATTTTTCAGAACACTTTGCCATGTTCTCTCTCTCTCTTTTATTTATTTTTTTTAACATATCAACAGTTGAATAAGGGGGGCAACACAACAAAGAGCAAATATCTTTAGAGAGCAGAAAAGAGGCTACCAACTTCATTATTATTCTTACCTATGGTAGTGCTGTGGAGTAGCACCTGCTCCAGGTTGCGTCCATCATTGTAGAGAGCGAGGTGCCACGTCCCGGGGTCCATGTATTCAATGAAGCCTGTTTCCTGAAGGCTGCTTAGCAGCAGGCCTTTGGGAGCTTTGACATTTGAGACAGGATCAGCCAAGGACCTGGGCAAGGCCTTCCCATCCAGCAGTTTCACAAAGTCGAACTGGACACAGTCAAAATACAACACTGTCATCCGAACAGGAGAAGCGAGAAGGGAATTCAAAAGAAATGTGGAAACGCAACGGAAATTTGCACAGTGTTGCTGTGCGGCTGTGTGTGAATGTTGTTGGATGTGATTTGGGAGAAAGCCAATCGAATTATTACTGAAAAATTCCCTGCATGCAAATTGTTGGGGTGTAGTATTAGATGTGGATATCAGATGCAAGTTGTGAAGCAGGGATCCAGAGCGGGGGGGGAACCACACGGCAGCACAGTCCTTTCTAACAAACATGTTCCACAGCTGTCGATTCAACTTGACGTGCCTCTAAAAGCATTAGCAGACTATACCGCCAGGTTTTCATGTAGAACATAGTGTTATTTCATTTGTCTAAACCTCTCTGTGCTTTCTCCCTGTTCTTTTTAACTTTCCCCACCACCTTTGTCTCTCCATCCAAAAACCTCCTTGAACTAGCAAGCACTTAGTGACTCTTATTCCCCCTGAGGGCTGTGTGTCACACTAGTGTCAAAAACAGCTAATTAGGCCTCTTCATGCAGGCTAGAGCAGGGGTGCACTGATGTTGAAAAGCAGATGACTCGATGTGTGTTGTATTTTTTTCTGTCAATGTGCTCTCACATGGCATACTGCTGTTCTACACTGTGTCAAATGTTTGTGTGTGTGCGTGTGTTGTGTCTGGAGATGTGTCTGAGATACATAAATCTGAAGTTAATACTTCCTTGTGAAATTGACAACATTAATCCGCATATTTGAAGTTGTTTGTATAAAGGTCTCTTTCCACTTGGCCAACTCAACTTTTTCTCTTCTTAGCAAACAACATAATTTTGCATCATGGTCAAAATCTGTAATAGTGTGACAAGAAAGCCTGCTTACGCTGCAGGGCCTTAGCGAGTAAAACTTTGTTTTGCCATCATTATACCATGTTTTAATACAGCTGAATTCATGCTTTAATTGCACCCATTTACATAATTTCTGTTTCTGTTGCCAGCGCAAATACAAAACAGTGACTTGTTCATGACTCATAAATGCTACATGTTAAACAGGCAGACAGCAATGCCTACTGCGGTGAAGTGAGATGTTCAGCAAATCCGTCATCCACACACGCTCGTCTGACAAAACAAGCACACATACAGTTCATTGACCCTTTGTTGTGTGATTGGCTTTACTGGCTTTTGAAATAAACAGTCCCAGACAAAGTTAGAAGTGGCCGATGTTTACAGAGATGAGCGGTGTTTGAAAAATGTGTGTGTGGGGGGAGGGGGTTCGGCACTTGGAGTACTGCATGGTGAATGCCCCTAGTTCCATTTGGGATAATTCAGACTCATACCAAAACAATACAGATGGTTAAATAGCCTGGAAGTTAAGAGGAAAAATATGTGTGCAGCATCATTTACTAGACATCTTAATGAATGCTAGGTATCAGTATCAAGATTTCTTTGCTTGTTTTTAACAATGACTGAAGAATATACATTGTAAATAGGTACAATCGCTCACGCCCCAGGACCCCGAATGCTTGATAAAATTAGCATTAACTAGTGAGACAGGAATTAATACATTTGCATCTACCTGATAAAGACACCAAGCTTGGATAGTAAGGATTTATTGAAACAGAGGTGCTTGATTATGACAAAAATCTATATCATGATTAGGTTGCTCAATCTTAAAATTGCAATTATTTAACATGGTTAGTTAAAGACTTTGACAACGTCTTGTACACAGCAGAATTTAATTATTGCTGACCAAACGCTGTTGCACTCCTTCTGCCATTTTGACTCACACTCAACTTTTAAATACCACAAATTTGCATCGCTGACTAAATTGGCTGAGAGTAAATTTTGGCTTATAATAAGGAGTGAAAGCGTGCGTGGTATTCACAGTATTTAAGACAAGACAAAATGTGGACCTGTGACAAAAGGCTAAATTTGAGGAGAAAAAAAAGATTTATTAGTGGCATGTGGCAAAACAAGCCCATCTGGGTGAACAGCATGCTGCGACAAGAGCCTCCATTACCTGAGTGTGTGTGGGCGGTATGTTTCTGCGTCCGTAGACCCCAAGCAGCGCATTGTGTGAGAGGGACAGGTTGAACTTGATGTAGGTTGGATGGTGCACGGTCACGTGAAACCTCCAAAACAGCCCCGGTGGGATCACCTGGTTCTGCTGGGTCCCAACATCAATCTCACCGCGGTCGATGGCTCGGCCTCGCACCCATTTCTCTGCAGACAGAAACCACAGAGGTGAAATTGTTTGGGCACATACTGGAATTTGTCAAGGTAGACATGGAAATCTACTCAGTATCAGAAGGAGCAATTGACAACCAACCTGATGTCCTCAAACATCAGTGTGATCAGCAGCTGTGCTAATGAAAGGAGACTAAACAGACATGGGGAATGACTGAAAGCTGCTGAAAATCCTGCTTTTCAAGAGACCTTGCTTTGGCAATCCTTTGGATAGGCTCTGCATAAAGATGAACTGCTTTAGAAAGGAAGTGTTTTGTCTGAGAGCTGTCTACAGGGGCTTTGTCATGTGCTATATTAGCATCTTCTAACAAGAAAGGGAGTGTGTGTGTGTGTGAAAGGAAAGAGAGGTAGATAGGAGAGAGTGAGGAGGGCAGTGGCACGCGCACATGCACGCACGCATTCACAAACACAGAACAATAGTGTCTTGAGTGAAAGTGTGTTTTTGTGCCTGAAGAGAATAGGTCTTTCCAGCAGTCCACTGGCCATCAGCTCCTCTGCCCTCCATAAGCTTTTATCAAGCACAGGGCCCGATGCCTTTTGTGTAGGGGGACCGAGCGAGGCTCTCCAGCCCTCTTTGTGTCAGCCTTTATGAAGAGATATATCTCTGCTTCTAAACTAAGATGGAGGAAATATGGTGACATAAGGGAGCCAGCCGATCATTACGCCACAATGGCAAAAGAACAGTTAGGAGCAGATTCATGGATGAGGCCATGTGCTCTCAATCTATAATGCCTGCAGCTTTACCACTCCATTATGGAACCACCAGGCCCACCCACAGGCCAGCCCCTATATATCAAATGTACTGTCACACAGAGAGTGCTTGCCTGTGAAGAACTCCTGTTTCCACCCATGTTCCCTTTTAGTCGTGTCAAGGCGACTGTGTTGGATCTGATATTCCTTTAATTGGTAAGTCCAACGCTTTGGTTCAACAACACTGGACGGATTCTAATTTGACTTTTCTTTTATAGTCTTTCATGCTGCTTAAAGAGGATTCTAATTACACTGGAGAACTATATGACCTTTCATCTTGCACTCACATGAAGCTGAAATTTGAAAAGGAATAATCTCCCCATAAGGATAAACAATAAATACATTTGGGGATCATTTTATCAGTATAATCAAGTCAAGATTTTGATTAGTAACTGCAGAAATGGAGAATAAAGGGATGGTCAACATCAAAATCCATCCGTCTAAAGTAATTTCCAGTTCATAGTTGTACGTTCAGCTGCACAAGAGTGCTTCAAGGAAAGGTCATAGACTTTTACTTTTAAAACTTACTTTTATGACACATTTAATAGTTTCCTAAGATTCAAGTTTTTGCATTTTTTAAATAATTTATTCATCATCAACTTGCACTTGTAACCTAACAAAGACAGCTGTGCTGTTTGCTGCTGTTACATAAGACCGTTTCCTAACCTGCTTGCCAAAAGCACAGATTAGAGACAACTATGTGACTGTGCTGATTCTTAAAAGCTAAACAATTCTGCCTGCTAAACGCCAGCATGTCGTGCAGCCTCACAGAGCTGCTATCACTGCCTGTAGATTGATTCTTTGTTTTGTTTCCTTGTGACCAAAATTCTTTTGGGACCAGCTCTCACACAATGTCAAAAAAACATATTAATAAATGTCAATGGTAGCACTGGAACCTTCTTTTCATCTATCTCCTTCATCCTCTTCTTCTACAGAAAGCTTGATTGATAAAAGTGAATTGATTAATTGTTTAATTGATTGAACTTGACTGAGCTATGACAAGAGAGAGAGAGAGGACAGAGGGTGAGGAACAAAGACAAATGGAATGAAGGGGGAGAACAAAAGGAGAATTCAAAAAGGTACGTAATTATAAGTAGAAAAAAAAATGAGACAGGCGTTCGCTATGAAGCATAAATTGTCTTTGCACTAAAGCCTCTTCTAAATAGAATAAAAGCAGCCTGGTAAAACTAGGGTAAGCATTCATGCATTATTGTTGAGTCTACCTCACCAGTATATTCTTTTCAAAAATAATCCTCATTCCCATGCTTCACCAGAGAGAAATAAAGGCCAGAGGAGGGATGGATTACCCAAGGAAAGCAGCCTTTTATTCAACAACAGATGAATAGGACATGAACAGGGCACGGAAGTTGGCAGAGCACTGGCAGGCAGACAGGCTGACTGGCAGGCTGGCGGGAAGATGAACCGACTCATCCTTCTGATGCAAATTACTGTATAGTGCCTCTCTGATCCTGACGCAACACGGTGACAGAAAGCAAGACTCCGGTCAGCCCTAAAGATGGGCAGAGTGATGTGAGCAATGGTGGGGCG